>LR737380.1:21943082-22007768 GCA_902655005.2 Marronus borbonicus | reverse complement strand
TGCCGGAAAAACCGGAAAGGAATTACCGACACACCTGGTAAGTTGTGTTTTCATCGGCCACTTGGATTATCTTGGCTCGGCTCCAAACTTCTCCTTCGAACGTCAGAATGAATATTTAGGAAATTTAAAGATGAATTTCTTGAAAAGGAATGGTATTCAGCGTGCGTTTGGGTTGTTTTTAATTTTTCGGAAAATACAAAACCACACAGAAGGAACATCTGTGTGGTTGGTGTTCAAAAAAATTAATGATGATTATTATAACTACTTGTTATCTGGACGAAATATTTCCTTTATTAAAGTTTTATGTGTGCAGGTTTTATGGAAACGTTTAATGATTCCAATCTCTTTAAATCCGTCCAAATAGTAGTTGGGATATGGCGTTTACGTTTACAAATTTAGTGATCTCATTCCATGAAAATCTTTGTACTCTAAGCAAAACTTTGAGCCTAGGAAACAAAAAGGAGTCGTTGGGACCAGATCTGGTGAATAAAAGATGGGTGGTCTATCAATTCGAACCCTAATTCGTAAGAGTTAAGCGCCGTATCCAACGCTTAACTGTTTCATGCCCAAAATCGTCAGTCAATGTATGACAAATATATTCTCTGGAGATGCCCACAACCTTTGCTTTTTCTCTAACTTTAATTTGACGGCCGTCTAGTACCGTTTGGTAAAGTTTTCCGATGTGGTTGCAGTTTTTGTCCAAACTTTCATTGAGTACAATGTTTTATTCTTTCCGTATTGATTGCTAGAACTTAATTTTTATAAATGTTATTTATTTGCTATTGCATTATGTATGCGTAGTTGTATATGTAACTACTTGCAATGCGAAAATAACATCAACGAAACAAGAGCTGAACTACTTACGTGTCCGTTTACGTAAATGTAGATGACGTTATTTACATAACATAAACATTATTTAGGCTTTTAATAGGCGTAATACTCCGTTACTTCTACAACTTTAAAAATATTTTATAAGGGATAGGTTATCAGGACAGGCTAACTGTCGATCGCGGATCTTTTTTTATATATGCTACTAATGTGTCCGGCATACAGTATGGCGTAATTGACAAGGGATGATCCCGAACTCGAAAATTTCAAAATTTCTCTGAGTGGGAAAAATTTAGAAATTTGCTACTCTACGCATATAACTCGTTATTGGTAACAAAACAAACGTTTTGAGATAAAAATTGCTTATTGTGATGAGTTTTATGAAGCAGTAACGAATTTGGATAATAAAAGAAGGTTATAAACTTACCGGCATTGTTACGTATACTTTTTAGTTGATGTCGAAAGTGGAAATAATGTTTTATCGATCATCGCTAATTATTATAATATTGTTCTTTGAAAAACAAATGTTTAATCTAAAAAAACCAAAGCAATAAATGTAATCTACCTGTTATATATCAAAAGAAAATTCCATTATTTCCATTTTCGACTTGACCGAATTCATTATTGCTTCATAAAACTCATTATTGCAATAAACAATTTTTCTCTCAAAAGCTTTTGCTTTGTCTCTTACCATTAGTGTATTATATGAAACAATTTTCGAATTTCAAAAATTAATTTCACCCACTCAGAGTGAATTTTAGCAGAAAAATAAAATAGCGCAATGAATTACCTCTATGTGCTCTACCTTTTCCCAAAATTTCATAATTTTTTTAAATTTTCGGATTCGGGAACAGCACTTGGGTCATTTTTTAATAAATCACTCTATATATCATTGTAGTATTCCGCACGATATTTCCAATATCTTTTATTCTGAGTGCTTTAGATCTTGGTTAAATAGTTTCGCTGTTTTGTAAGTATTCCTTATCTTTCATAACAGCATTGATCTAAGACTGAATCCTGCGATAGCTAGTATAGGACATGACTGTCGTTATACAGACTGTTCAAAATAAATTGCTAAAAGGTACAAAATCTGAAGCCACAATAAGTTGTTTGTAAAAGTTACCTAACATAGTTTTTCTTGCATACTAAGCAAATTGTTCTTTCTCTTTCTGTTTCAGATAGTATGTCAGCCGCTGCATCGGACAGCTATGCGGCCAATCCTGTATAACTTTATTTTATAATATTATTTTTTCATCAAACAGCGAACCATCAATAATAACCAACAACTACAACTACAATTTCAACAAAAAAAACAACAACGTAACATAAAATCAACAACAATAAGAAAACACACACATTGAATATTATTATTATTATATTATTAATAATAATTTCTTGCACCACGCAGAATGCGCCTGGAAAAAAAAACCTTTTTCTATACATACTATATATAATATTATTAAATGATAATAATTACATTTACAACTTAATGCATTGTTCTAATTACATCTATAAATAAAAGAAACATCAACAAACAACAACGGCAAAAAATGTCGGAAAGGAACTGCTTTTTAATTTTTTTAATTTAATCTTCTTTTTAGATATATTTTGATAATTGATCTACACGATATATTTAAATAATTTTTTCCAGCTTCTTCTTTCGGGAAAAAAGGGTGTAGGCCTGTTATTTTATAAGTTCCCGGCTCATTTCTCAAAAAAAAAAAATGATTGAACATTAATTCTTGACATCTTTTGTTGGTTGTTTGATAATATCCATCTTTTTGTATGTATATTCCTTTGTTTTTCGATTATTATAAACGAACACAAACAGTAAGAAACCAGCTCATAAGGTAACCGGCAATCTGTGTTGTATTATTATTATTAATAATTTTTTTTTAGACTGTGGTCTCAATTTTCACGTGTTATTAAGGATATTTAGATTATTTTAGTGCCAGTGTCTGCTATCGAGGCTGCCGTCATAAATGCCTTTTTTTCTTTGAAAATTCCAGTTTTTGATTAATTTTTAATTATTTTAAGCAGAAATTTGACTTTCACTAAAACTGTAGTAAGAAAAAGGTTAACGTGACGACATTCTCGAGAAGTTTGCACACTCTTATTATAATATATATATTTAAAAAAAATACGCATTACTTTTTTTTGATTATTTAGCTTTTTACAGAAAGAGAATAATAAAGTAATTAAATGAGAAACAATCGCTATCTCTGAAGATATATTACAAGACATTTTTTTTAAGTGAGAAGGTTACACGAGAAATCTTTGATACTGAAATAAAAAAAAAAACTTACAGTTAGGGTTTTTGAATAAAAAAATCTCTAGTCCCGCTGTTCTCTTTATTTTGTTATTTTTCTTTTTGATAGCCCAAAAATTTCCTTACTTTGAAGGTACGTTGTGGATTTCAATTGTCTATTGTCTACGGTTTTCTCGATTTAAACGAAATATTGTGCCAGCATCATTTTTTTTTATCAGGAAATCGTGTACTCCTTCGTTGAAATACAGAGCAAACCTTTCTATTCCCGTTACTTTTCTTATAATTTCTCTATTACACATTATTCTTTCAATACGTGCTTCTCGTAGTGAACTAGACAAGAATTTGTGGACTTTTTACCGGATTTTTTGCCAAAAGAATCAAGCACAAAGTAGATGGTAAGTTCTCTATTTTCAAACACACTTAAATTTGTAACTAACATCCTACGAACTGATTAGAGTATACGGTACAATGCCTCAAATTCTTTCTCCCTTCAAAAATAAAATCAAACTCCCCAACTACATTTAAAGAAAAATTAAACACTATAGATAATGTACTTGTCTTGCTTCTTGTCTTTTTGTATACTCAAGCAATCAATTGTATAATTAATTAATAACCAACGTAATTATGATTGGTGTTAACGTCTCTTTGATTTCCATTCATTTAGCGGTCTAAATTTTAATGCCTTGAATAATTTTATTTCTCTTTTTCAAAACAAGCCACACGCAACAAAGCTAAAAGATTAAAAAGATAATACACCATTCTGATTGATACTAATTTTGTGATAAAAGTGTAGTTAGTAGAAAAAAAGCAAAGGTAAAATTTTTGCCAGTATTCAATTTTTTTTTATCAGTTTTTTTTATATATTTTTATTTTTTGCATATTCTTTTTTAGTTCCTGGTTTCACCAATCAAAAAAGTAAAATAGATGTAAAATATTTTCGATTTATTACTATTTTTTTTTTTTAAATCATCCATCATGTCATAAAACTATCATCCTGAAAAAATTAAGAGAAAACTGCCCCCTTTTCTTGTAAAATTAAAAAAGAAACATGACGATATCTTGGAAAAGGAGGGTTTTATTTACTATAATAATAATGGAAAAAATACATGATAATGATTTTCTATTCGTTTCTTTTCTTTTTTGTATTTTGCGCTACTTGTAAACGATAATAATGTAAAACGCGTATTAATAGGGCGACGCCCCTCAGATAGCGGGGTCCGATGGAGAAAAAAATTAACGTTTATAATTTTTTACCTCCTTATAATTTTAGAGTGGAAAAAAACAAAAAAAAATTAAAAAACGAATGGAAAAGTAGCTTTGTAAATTTTTCTGATATAAATTCGCAAGGGATATTGTGTCTATCTAAGTGAAAACATAATAAATTTGTATTATATAATTTTCTGTGTTTTTATTTATTCTTAAATTTAGCAATTTTCGAAAATTTTAGTGATTCTAAAAAAAATAAACGATTTTTAAAATGTTATAAGTGAATGGATTCTAGATTCGAAGGAGGTAAGTATATTTTTGTTACCCGAAAATAGTACCACATTTCGGAGGAAACATCTGTCAAACGTTTTATTTATTGTACGAGGCTCACTAAGTGTCAAATGTAAGTATGTATTTACATAGTCATTTAATGATTCGGTTCATTCAACTTTTAATCGACGGTTTAACATTTAACCTTGAGAGTATTTTTTAAGATTCCGATAATGTGTTTAACGTTTTTAGGCCACGACGATCGCCTTAGCTTCTATCGAAACATTGACTTTTCTGTATCGAGTTACAGTCGATCAAAAACATGTGAAAAAATTGCTTTTGTTTCGTTTTCGGTTAGTGGTGACATTTTGGGTGATATCGTAGTTTGAAATTTGTAAGTGCTTCGATACAAGTTCCGAGGATACAAAAAATCATGCGTTATTATGCAGCGTTGCAAACATATGAAAGTTAGATACAATAAAAGCATAATTTTTCCTCAAATTTTTTAATTAAAACATCGGAGTATAACATACAAGTCATGTTTTTTATCGCTCAACGTAACGAACTGCCACTTCATTTGAAGTACCCAGTGTTCCAATATGCATAAAGGATGCGGTGGATTGTACGTAGATAAGATTATGTCGCCCAAAAGTGCAAATACAGTTTCTAGCAATAATATGTTAGAAGTGGAAGTTACTACAGATATTGCTTCGTTGAAGTTTTGGTTTGTATAACTTCTTACTAAATGCACCTCTAAAAATATTTATTTAAAAAGCTAAATATACATGTTTTTTTCACTTGGTTTTCGGATAATTTTTGCCACATCTGTGGCTTACAGCATATTTTACAGGATTTAACATGTTAGCAATACATTCATAGGGAAAGCGAATGCTTAAAAATTCAGTTCCAACTGGAAGAATTGTGTCTTTCCCATTATTTCTGCCCACACCTTCACTTTTTGGGACCACTGCATGTGTGTTTCTTGAAAGAAATAAGGATTCACTTTCGACCATATTCTAGTGTTTCGACTATTGACGCTTCCATTGAGCATAAATGCTTTCTTATAAGAGAAAAGAATTACATTTAGGAAATCTGGATTTTCGTTACTTCTGTTTATCCGGTATTAGCAGAATTCCATTCGGAGAGAATGGTCTCTCTCTAGAAGTTGTCGTCATTTAACTACTTCAGTAATCAATAAAAAGCATAGTTTTGAGTGCATACAATCTTTATTGAAGTATTATGTGTGAACGTATAACACGACAGATTCTAAAAATACGTATTCATGTATAATCTTATCAGCATGTAGCTTGTAATTTGTTCTCTTTTTCTCTCCTCCGTCAATGTGTTCGCTGTTATCGTTTTTATGGGTTATTACACGATGTAACTACCGCTAGAGAATAAATTTCCTATTATCTCTGTATGCATATTACACATCCATTTACAAAATGTTGCCACTACTGAACGTATACACGCAACATCCTCCTAAATTAATAGAATTTTTAATTCTAAATTGCGGCTGTAATATCAAAAGAATATGGACATTTTTTTAATGTTAATATCATAAATAGAGCGCAACATTCTCGCTTGCCTTCCAGTGGTGTTTAACCGCGAGAGGTTGGGGAGATGCAGAGCTGCTTCGTTACATGTCGGCACTTCCCGGCGTTCTATGGTGTGTGCTATGTGTAATACATATCGCAGTGCGAAGTTGATAAATGTCGGAATTGTACAGAAAGTGTTAATGATGGTTACCGATCCTGCCGCGTTTATGCTTCGCACAGTTTAATTATTCAAAGCTGTTCACCCGAATTTGCTGCACATAACATGTCTGTTTCATGCTTTACACCTTGTAGCAGACACTATACGAAAATGTTTCCTGATGTGGATCAAGTAATAGCATAGACGAAAGCGGCTTTTCTTAAACCACCGAAACGTATTCGGCTATTTCGTTCATATTGTTCTGACATACCGGAACCCTCGCAGCTAATTCTTACATGATGGGATACATGGTTAGAAGCAGCAGAAGAAAAGATCAAATTAGCGATTTTACAACTGGACGCTAAAGAAGCAGCTGCAATAAAGATAAGTCAAATACAATTCCAAAATCCTCAAGTTGTAGCAGATCTAAAAACTATTAACGACAATTACGTTTCAGTAGCCGACGCAATAAAAAAATTGCAAAACACTTCGTTGTCGTTACGGAATTCATGTGAAATTGTTGACCACGTACAACCAGTGCTACATATTTTAGTGTTTCAGTCAGAAAAATTTAATTGAGTACGTAAAAATTTTTAACAATAGTCCATTATACAAATTCAGAGACCACTTTAAGTTCGCGAATATTACATCGCTAGATGTAGAACGATCTTTCTCAGCGTATAAGCAGATATATAGGCCGCAACGGACGGGTCTCAAAGAGACCACTGTAGAAGCCTACGCTGTGATATAGGTGTTAAAGGCCTCAGTTCCGGATTTCTATTCAGCCATCTAAGCATATTCGGTAAGTTGTTTACTATATTATGTTTGCGTTTTCATAAATTCTCTTATTGTTTTTTTGTTCTAAATAACGTGCACATTTATTGCGGTTAACCCACCGCAGTGACGCTACTGCTAGTCGATCGACTTGTGTTCTAATCATAAATCATAAATAAATAAAACTTGACATAGGTTGAATTACAGAGGTTACATTGTGGGCGAAGATCGAAGTGCTACTGTTTGACGTACAGGTACAGCGGCCGGTTTATGTGTTGTCTTCCCCTTGCAACGACTAAATATCGATACTATCTTCCGCGTGGCAAGGCCAAGTACTTACTACTTAGGTTTAGCAAATAAAAGCACAGAACCGCGTTTATTACTAATACCCATCATAAACTAAAACGGCAGTCCTGCAAATTCTACAATAATCCAAGCGCACGGCTACGAGTGGTAGAAAGTATAGATACGTCGTCTCGGGGGGAGACGAAACATAAAAATATTACTGTACGTGTAGGTACACTACCGTTCATATATTTGGGGACGAATAAAAAATAGTTTTTTTTTTAATTCGAATAAAAACAAAGTTATTTGTAATTTAATTTACTTCTGTACATTGAGTATAGTATACAGAACTAAAAATATTCCAAAAAGAAATGTACTAATTATAATTAGGTCTATACGGATTTTTCGTCTATATGTCCACCCTTTGACTTAATGACTCCGGTACATATTCGTGGCATTCTTAGAATTAAAGATTTCAAAAATGTTGCTGGGATCTCGGTCCATGCTTGCTGGAGCTTTCTCCATAAATCTTGTGAACTAGTCACTCCTTTTTGACGAATCCTTCTGTCCAGTTCATCCCATATTAATTCGATAGGCGACAGGTCAGGAGACTGAGGTGGCCAAATCATTCTTTTTAAACGATCTTCTTCCAGAGATGCTAGATAGCTTCTGCATATACGACAAGAATGCTTAGGGTCGTTATCCTCTTGGTAAAGTTTCGACCTCGTAATCGTTCTCCACTTGGTACAGCATTCTCTTGTAATATTTTGAGATAACCCTCTTTACGAAGTATTTCCTGTATTCTTACTAAATCACCTACAGCTGTTCCCGCGAAACAGCCCCAAACCATTACGTTACCTCCACCGTGCTTTACTGTAGGTAAAATACACTGTTCACTAACTCTTGCACCAACCTGTCGCCTAACAAACGTCCTCCGTTTGGAGCCAAATGTTTCAAATTTGGACTCATCTGTCCACAGCACGTTGCACCACTCGAAAGTTGCAGTGTCTGTGTTCTTGTGCCCATTGCAATATTTTTCTTTTATTTTGAACTTTCAAAAACGGTTTTCTGGCAGCTACTCATCCCTTTAAGCCCGCCGCAATTAATCTTCGTTTCACGGTCGAATGCGAAATAGGATTTCTTCGTGAAACATTGGCTTGCTGCGTTATTTCCGGAGCCGTTAGGAATCTGTTTCTTTTTGAAACAAGAACCATGAACTGATCCTCAGCAGTTATTGTCTTCTTTTTGCGTCCAGAATGTTTCTTATTAACCAAAGAACCCGTTTCCGCCACCCGTTTTAATGTTGTAAATACACCATTTTTCAATATTTTTAATTTTTTCGCAATAACTGCCATTGAGTGTTCTTCATTACGTAAAGTAATAATAGCAGAACGCGTTTCGATGGAAATTTCTTTTCGTTTTGCCATTTCAGCACCACCCGTTTATTACGATAGTTAAATTTAAACTAAACTACTATCAAGATCGATTTTATTTTAAATACAAGACAATATCTGCTTTGTTTGTTGTATCTATGTACCTATTGTTGTACCTATCTATGTGCCGTGACTATTCCCTTTGAACGTTAGGTGCGACATCCTGACGTGGATTGTAATAGACCCTGTATCTTTACCAGCGTGGAATTGTATGTGCATTATAGAAATGCTTTTGTCTTCATCTAAATAGTTCGATCGTTAAACTAATCGACATGACATGAGAGATGTCACATGGAATCCAGTTCTCTTTGGATATTAAATAATTTTCTTTTGTCTATAAAGCATATTAAATGTAAAAAATCAATCAAAATAAAAATATTGCTTGCATTAACTATTCGGAAAGATGTTGAATCCTTTTATATAATGCTGGATTTCAGGATTTTCTTTATTTTATTTTAAATGTCATAGAAAGAGTAAATATATAATATATATGAAACATCATTAAATATGTCTTAAAAACATTGCCAGTTTGTTCCATAAAGGACAAAACAAAAAATAGTGACTTCGTTAAAATCTTAATTTTTTTACAAAAACATAAAATAAAATAAAGGATGGCTTAAATATAACAAAATATGTACCTATTTTTAAAAGTATTTAAAACCATTTCAGCAATAACTGAAGAATAATAATTAATAAATCCTTCAAAAAATAACATAAAGTGAAAAAAAAAATGATGTCTAAGCTATGTACATTTTTTTAACATAATTAGCAACTTTAAATGTGGCAACTTTAATTTTAATAGCGGAGGTCCCCTCGTGCTAGTGACATAGCTAAGCACCTTCTGTCGTATTGATAAAACCTTGCGAAATTTTTTCCGATTCTTGTTGCACCGCTTCCGCAAGCTTATCTAGCGTTATGAGAAGACGAGTACGAGATCGCAACTTTCGATCAAGTTTATCCCAAAGGTGCTCGATGCAGAATTAGGGGGCCACATAATTTTTTCAATATTATTAGTAACCAGATACCTTTTTTCGCACCTTCTCCATTCTAAAACTGTGCGATTAGAATGGTGTAGAGTAAATCTGGATTAGTTAATCCAAGAATAAGCCTCCCACTGTAAGTGATATGCAGCCCACTGCTTACTAGCGCTCTTTCGTTGTCTTGCGAATAGCAGTCATACCGTTCTCCTACGTCTCAAACCAACTGCTGATCTTATGCAGTAGTTGTTATCTTCTGACTGCCTCCCCCATGATTAACCCTTGCACTATCTCTTCTACAGGATCGTACTATCACTCTTTTAAAGACACTGCGAGATACATTGTAGATTCCAGCCACGTCTCTGTTAGAATATCCATTTTATCTTGACTAAGATGTGTCATTTTTAGTGCTTTAAGTAACGTTAATATTGTTTTAATTCAGTAATAAATTAAGATATGAGCCAATATCAAAAAGTTAATGCCAACCTTTCATCTCAGGTGAAAATGCATTGTTAATTAACACTCATCAATTAATTTACAGAAAAAAAATGTTTTTTGTTGATTTTTACCGAATTTCTATTAGTGGATCACTTCAATCGACCAGCAGTTTACTAGTAATATCCCAGACTTCACACAATTTTTTTTCAAAGTCTGAAACTGCCAATAACTGCTAGCAAAGCTCAAATAGGCCCTGCTGTTCCTTTGAGAGTGTAGCATTTAATAAAGAGGTCCATAAATTTATTTTTACAAAAAATTCAGTGACCAAGAATTTTCTAACAATTCTCCTTGTCCTTCTCTCCTTCTGTACAATAAATACAGCATATATCTTCCACATTGCTATTGTTAGCGAACTCTAGAGTTATCTAAGCCGTAGGAATTTCCGCAGGTTATCAAAGAATATCTTCCCTTCCATTTTAATATTTGATGCCAGTCACGAAACAAAAACCATTCGGCCGCGTTTCATATATTTTATATGCACATTCGTAACGCTCCATTTACCACAGAGCGAGCTGGAGAAATAAGACGAGACGTAGCATGGAGTTAGAAATAAAACGACAACATAGAGGATTTGCCGTTCTCGTCATTTGTTTAGTTGCTTTCGGACGTTTAGAAACGAGGTGAAATGTATTTATAACGGGTAACCAGTGGTATTTTTTCCCATTCTTGTGAATAGCCTGCTATAATTCAACGCCGACGGGATAGAGTTTAACGTCCTATTCAGTTGGAACTTTTATCTAAATGAAGGTATGTTAAAAAAGGAAATTGGAGAAATTTACGTTTGGCCTTTTTCCGTATTTTGATTGTTTGAATTTGGTGAGGTGTAATAGCTATTAAAGTGGAGACGTGATAGTTAGGGCAAATATTGAAAGTGAAAATTATTTCGTCTCTTTGGTTACCATTTACTAAAGGTGCGGAGATTAAAAAATAACTACAGTAGATCCCCTCTTATCCGATCCAGACGGGACCAAATGTATTAAATAATAATTTTCACTTTATAACTAATCTTTCTTTGTTTTAATACTATTTTTGACTAGGGACACATCACACCACTTTTCACGATTTCAAAGGCATCCTTGTCTGAGGATGTTTCCAAATACTTCATAACCATGTAAAACATTTCTAATTTGGCCGTCAGTGAGGTCTTTGTACAAGGCCTTAGATACGCCGCTTCTATTAGTCGCTTTTCTACTTCTGACAATTGGATATTCCGCTGCGAACCCTGTAGATCTTGGAGAGTTTCCACAATATTTCGGTTCTATTGCCATTGGTTTTGCCGCTAGCTCCACTGTCGTTGATTCCGCTATCTGGATGGCCAATTCTTTCTCCATGCTTTTTGAAACAGGGTTTGTTATTAAACAACCATTAACCATTCGATGACATCCTGATCCATAGGTAGGCGTTATCTAGGAGCAAAGTAGCACAATTTGGTAAGTTTTTTGTCTTCGCGTTTTCGTTTCTCAGAAACCATTGAACTAAGGCAATATATACGTACAGTAACTTGAAAAACTACTGTTCTATGCACTATACGAAACTAGTCAATACAACACTCAGAACTAACGCCAACCTGGAAAGCCTGGGTTTATCAGTGACGAGTCACGTTCAAGTCTAGACAAGTTCAGCTCGGCGTTCAACGAGCGGGTGGTTAGAAGGGGCTTTTCTGCAAGAAAACCTAAATTCCGATGTCTGGTTTTAGCAAGATGGGACACCATCACATTGTCAACTCAATCCAAACTGGTGAAGAGGAAGAAACCTCCTCTGAGTATCTCTTTAGAGAGCTGCATGCTTATTTCCAGATTTGCAAACTGCTAATTTTTTTAGTAGCTATTTTTTATTTTGGTCAGATGTTACGAATTAACAACCCATCACTACTTTGTCGTGTTAAAATAATCAGCCGTATCTGAAATTTACGCGATTTTTTGTTAGTGGTACCATCCAGATCCTTGTAACGTTTTCTAACAGTCTACTTAATCTTTCTGTCGTAACTGTGTTTGGTTAGGGATGTATATGCATTTATAGTTCTGTCGTAACCACGAAACAAAGCACTCTGTTAATGGTAATTGTCATTAATGAATATGACGAGAGAATTTGTCGTACCTACTGTTTAAGATGGTAGGTACGACAATTTTTTCTAACAAGAAGTTTGGATAGACTGTAGTATTGTGGCACGAAGCCACATACGGTAGATCTAAGGAAGGCCCTAAAAGCACATTCTACGTCTTTTTGTTTTGAGCAAGAGAGCACGCAAGTTTGTGCCTGATGCCCGTTTGGTTTTTCGGATTTATGATGTAACAGTAAATAATCAGCATTAAAAAATCTGGAAATTATTAAATTCTGCCAATCTAGACACACATTCATGGCAGCTGATTCTTTCCATCACCAGGTGATAAAAAAAAGACCAAAGTGACAACTTTAAAGATTTAGTAACTGCTGTAAAAGATGCCTCACAAAATGTCAACATTACTGACACAAATTTTGAGAGGTTTTACAACTGGACTTCAAACTATAAGATTTCTAGAGGCACAATTAGGTATTATTTGAATAAACTAGGCTACAGAGAATGTTTCGACCAGCCTGATATTACGCTAAATTTCCTGAAAGCCAATAAAGCTTCTGGATTCTGTAATTAAAAGAAAGGTAATCTTCCTATCATTATTTAAAATTATCAGATATCACTAAAATCATCGATGGCAAGGTACCAAACACAAAATCTTTAATATCTTAAAATAGATGAATAATGGTAGTTAAAGACGTGTTCCGTACCAACAACATATTCTTTACCTTCATTAATCATTCATGAAGGAAGTAGCACTCATCGATACTACCAAAATATTTTCACAAATCAATCATTCATATTAAGCAATTACGTGCTTAAATCATACCCGAGAATTGTGTAAGCAATCGATCGGAGTTAAAAGTTAAAGTTCATTAATAACACCAAACGTTATTCAATAATTTTCGTCTAGTTGGCTTTTTTTATTATCTTCTCCGATGATGTAATAATATTTTAATTGCCTCCTCTTTCTAGTAGCTATAAAAGAAGGTAACGATTCTGAAGATTGAGTTTCTCCAACCGTAATAAAAAAAATATATGTATGTATATAGGTATATCCCACGCATGTGTAAAGTTTGAATTGTGTATACTGTTAGTTAGATGTCGTAAAATATTTAATAACATACGTACATTTGTGGAGTGTGAAAGTTATAGGATGTAAAATTTGTTACAGTTTAGCGTGAAATAATACTAAAAGTTATTAATTCCGTATGTTACGAGATGGACAACAAAGTTAGAGTATGCTCGATCAATATTTTTTGATTAGCTGTTTAGATGTGGAGGGTGTAAGTGGAATAAGAAGATGAATGATCGGAAATGGTTGTTCAAGGAATCCAAAACAGTCTGACAGTCTTCAGAAAGATTTAATAAAGTTAGTACAATACCAATAACCTTATTAGCAGCAATCGAGAACATTAAATTCTTTTTGCGGTTCTTTGAATTTGTAACTTGATGGTTCTATAATGAGATAAGTTTACAGCGCTTTTTTTTCTTTATGATAATTTTTGTTTTCTTCATCGTCTTTTTAATTGTTTTATTTCTGGAGGCAAGTCTATGCACTTTCTGCTTCTGTCTCTTTCATACTGTAAACATCATCTTTATGTTGAGGATTGAAATTTGTCCACTATCGTAAGACGCAAATTTCGACGTAGAATAAAACCAAAACAACTGCGTTCGGTCATTGTAACCATTTGGGCGTTATGGGAGTTTAGATTTGGGATAAGTAAATTTTTACTTAACTTACAAATTAGATCTAGGAGATCGCGGATTTCAAAATTAGATAGTACTTGTTTCCTTCGACTCTTTTGCTTACCATTGATTTTTCCCGATAAAACATTTGGGATTAAACGACGAATCGATTCCGAATCTTCTGGGTGTTATAGTTTGAGAGTTATGGACGTTTCGAAGTTTGAGAGTGGTTTAAATATACACTACCCGACAAAAACATAGACGCGGTATCGCTTCTTTTTACGAAACAAAGTTTATAGACATTATATAAAATGTAAATGACGGTTATTAATACTTGTTATGTAAATAGTCAATTTTTTAGATATTTCTGGGTATTTATTGCTTTATGAGGGGTAATTGAGATTTTCCCAGATCAAAATAGGAATTTTAGATGCGACAAAAATTTAGACCCTATGCATTTATTACATTAATATAACCAAAAATGTTTTAATTTGATACTTCTCTTTATATGTAGCGGTTGTGCTGGTAAATTGTACACATTTCACCACGAGAAATTATATTTTATAAAGTGTTTGCAATATGGGTAGAAAAAAGCAATTATCCTTGATAGAAAGGAGCAAAGTTCTAGCCTGGCACCAGGATGGTGTTAGTAAGAAGGAAATTGCTCGTCGGTCGGTTACGAAGAAGCGATCATTGCGTTAAAAATTTCTTAAAAGATCCGGAAAATTACGGCAAACCAAAAGGCCAGGGCCGACCGAAAGCTGTAAGTGACCGGGATAAACGCATGATATTGCGGTGTGCATCCAATTCTTCTACGTCGGCGAGAGTTATTGCAGAACAGGCGGGGATACAAACGCACGTGCGTAATGTTCAAAGGATTTTAAAGGCGTCACCGGTAATATCACGGAAGAAAATGTTGAGAAAACCGCCACTTTCGGCGAAACACAAAGAAGCGAGGTTGAGATTTGCTGAAGAACACGTATCCTGGAAGAAACAATGGGAAAAAGTTATATTTTTCGATGAGAAACGTTTTAATTTGGACGGACCGGATGGGTACTCGCATTATTATCATGATCTGAGAAAGGAACCAAAAGTGACAATGACTAGACAATTAGGGGGTGGATCTGTGATGATATGGGCAGCGATTGGATTTCGCGATAAAAGTGGGATAGTGTTTTGTACAAACAAAATGACATCTGTGACGTATCAAGACTTATTGCGTGACAATCTTCTACGTTTTGGAAACCAATGGGCCGGGCGCAATTTTGTTTTTCAGCAAGATAACGCGCCAATTCATAAAAAACCATTACTGAATGGTTTAAAGGGAAAAAGATTAAAACTTTACAGTGGCCGGCACGGTCACCAGACTTAAACATTATTCAAAACATGTGGGGTGAGTTGGCACGTCGCGTTTATGGCGGAGGCCGTCAATATTTCACGGTACAGGAACTGAAAACTTCAATAGTGACTGAATGGCAGAATATCCCTCAAAATTATGTGTTAAATTTATATAAATCTATTAATAACAGACTATTGGAAGTGATTAAGAACAATGGAGGATCTACGCATTTGTTGATTTTTGTTTTACATTTGCAACAGAGCGTCTAAATTTTTGTCGCAGAAATTGTTTAAACATTGGAGTAATAATTTATTATTTAGTCGATATATTACTGGAGGAGATATTATTAAGTTTATTTTACTTTTATGAATAAAAACTTAATTAGATATCTTGCTAGTTTCGCAAAGAAATGTTGTAACCCTTAAAACATCTTATCGCGTTTAAGTTTTTGTCGGGGAGTGTAAATTCGCAACGCTTTTAGAGCTTTACATAAATACTTTTTAGGGAAATACGTCCTAAATAAATGCATCAAAATTGATTAGAGTGAAGAGCACTGCTAGGATATCATAGGTACTTATATAATTCTTACAGAAGTAATGACATGTTGGCCTTAAATATCATTTATACAAACATAAAACTGAAGATCTGTTCTTCTATTTATGTCAAAAATCTTTTTCTTTAAACGCAAAGGCTTGCAAGATGTAGGTGTTCAATCTGATTTTTTTTTCCTTTGGTCCAACAAGGTAGGGTCCCCCAGTGTTTAATTCATATTTTAATTGAACGTGTTCTAAAAGACCTTTATATATGATGCAACTTTTGTATTATTTACTCTTTTCTTCTATCTTTCTTCGTTCTGGGGGAATATATTGAGAAAACCAAAAATTCTTTCGAATGGGCGTTTTTTCTCTTAAAAATGAATTTCGGGAAATAAAAAAAATGATTTTTCTTCGCTACTTTTATCAAAATCTTTGAAGCTTTAAAACGTTTTGTTCAAAAATCGCATTTTTACGCGAGAAACCTAATTTGTGTTAATGGGAAATGCGGTCTGCAGTAGTTATCTACTTCTTTAGCAACGTATAAAAAAGTACCAATAACACTTACAAGAAGTACACGTACTCCAAATCATATGTAATTATCGCCACAAAACCACAACAGCGGAAAATTATCAGGATACAACTATAGGTTAAGAAAAATTCTCACTGATAAGCAAATTATTTATCGGCTGTACACCGGTAGGTACAGGAATTAATTCGGCAAGTCTTGGAATTAAATTAAAAGAAGTCTATCTGTACTTTTATATGTAGTTACTGCCTGTGTAACACATATTATTCGCGCGCGATGGCAAATTGCTATCGAACTTCCTGGACGTCTGCTGAATACTAATAGTCCTCACCTTTTGCCGTATCATTAAGATTCCAGGAAATGCCTTTTATTTATTTAATGTGGTTGCACGAAGACGACGCCACATCCGGCCAGAGGAAACAATGGACGATATGCTGCGGGTATACAAAACCGGAAAGGAAATTAATTTAAATAATTTAAACGACTTATAGACTAGACACTTTAGACCATATACAGGGTCTTACGAGTTCCTGTACGGGCATCAGTGTTGTTCTTTTTCCAAAAAACGAAGTTGATAGGCATACTTAAACCGCTTGAATTTATATCCTAAAAATATTTTACAATATACAGGGTGTATATTGGGAAAGACGATTAAATTTGTTATTAACTTCAATTTGGAATAATGAAATTACAGATGATTAAAGTTGCCAATATTGCATAGTAAGATGGTAGTCTGAAACGTTTTAAACCTCAACATCAAGATGACGTTACTTGCGATAAATATTCTGGTAACGGTCGTTTGTGTCAGTCGATATTAGTGTTTTTGTAAAAAAAATCGAGTCGTCATTAAATTCTTGCAAATTAAAGCTGAGCTGTTTATGGGGTTGTTGCACCATTATTTGCCACGGTGAAATTTTAGGCAGCATGGTTGTACGAACTTGGTACTAAACACTTGAGTGACTTAGGCTAGTCGATGTTCAACTAGTTCAGTTGATGCAGCGTCGGTTGAAGATCAGTTGCCAAGCGTTGTAAATATGTAACGTGACGGTCGGCAGAAAACAGTAAGCCAATTTTTAAGAGAATGTTCGTTAAAGGTCCGTGCACGATAAAAGTAGATAGTTCTCCCAAAGATCAGGTAAGTATGCGAGAACGTTGCGAACCAATGTGTAAAATGTTTAAAACCAAAATTTGAATTTCTCGTGTTTTACTCTGAATCCCCTTGAGGACTTTTCAGCGCAATACAAAGGCCTCAGAGAAATGTGGGGTTGGTGTTGATGACTTATAAGCTCGTAGACGTTTCGTTGTAATATTACAATACAATTAGCACAATACATTGCGTGATAACGAGTGTATTGTAAAGCAAATACTTAGTAGATTCCTATGGACAAGAATAGATTTGCGAGCTATAATAGCTCTTTTTTTGTTAGAATTGAGGTGTTATTGAAGATAACCAAATCTTTGATCTCGCAAATATGACAGTAGATTACTTGCTGATCTCGTAACAGAAGACTATTCGGTTTAATCAGCGTGTAAGCTATACAACTTAGCATTTGTCTATATTTAATGAAAAGTTGATAATACACCACTTATAGATCGTATTAGTAGAAGAAATGTTTAGATTATTAGTAACAATATTAAAGTTAGAGGTCCATACTAGAGCCATGGGGAACAGCCGAAGTTGTAATACAATTGTTGGATGTAGAACCATTAAAAAAACAAGTACTGCAAACCTTCAAATCTTCAAGTGATGCGTAGCAATTTTTGGAATGTTGTTTTATACTACTTAAAGATGAGAATTATGAATCTATTCAGCTTATAACATCAAATTATTTCCTTTGGTAACACTGAATAATACTTATTGCATTTGGATAATAGCAAAGGTTACAGTCCCGGAAAAATTCCCATCCAAAAACTCCCTCTAAATAAGGCCGAAGAACTCTGCGCCACCACCAACGCGTTCGGCGTTTACCAGACGTCGCTTGACTACGCCCATTTCAATTCCACTGTCTGGATCGATGCGAAACACCGCGTCATCTTGCTGCTTTCATCCAACCAATTCATCCTATCTTGCTCCAGGATACTGAACCTACCCTCTATCCATCCTTCCCTTTCAACGTAGCTAACGAACTCTAAATTTCCTCCCTTCTACGTTTTAACTCTCTCTCTCTCTCTGACATTGCGTTATCGGTTGTTCACTTTTGTTATGGTATTCTAGCTGTTTTTCGGCGAAAACAAGAATACTATGACGATACTTCGAGGTTATTGCTACCAAGAGAAGTTGGCGAGGTTTCCCTTCTAGTATAAAGATTAGGAAGATCCCTATCTGAGATTATTAAGTTGCTAGACGATCGCAGAGAATCTGTTGGGAGTTGATTGTTTGCAAGAAAATGTCGTCTCACTTGAGGAATCGCCTGCTAGAAACTTTGTTTCGAGTTTCTGGTGTATTAGCTTTAACCTTTGCTAAATACTCTAGGAAAACTTGTGGAAATGAACTTGTACAGGGTGTCTCATGAAGAGTTGCATCGATCTTGGTAATATACTAAAGCCGACGTGTATTAACTAAACGGATTTTAGACGGATGACTGCATGTGAATTTTTATAACTGTGGAAGTTCTTAATTTGAAAAACCGCCCATGATTCTGATTGACATTATTGGCATTAAAAATTTAAAAAAGGCAAAACATATTATTTCGTGGTTTTAAAGCTATTTAAAAAAAAATCTTGAAATCAATCCATTTTCTAATAAAAACCGATTAAATTAACTATTATTAAATAATTAAGAGCCTTTGGCTTGTTTCATCTAATGATAGCCCATGATTCTGATTGATGTTATTGGCATTAATTTACATATAAACCTGACAGTTATTACATTATTTCTAGATATTTAAATTCTTAGATTTTTATTTGCTAAAATTTTCAAAGGAAAATAAAACACAACAAATTGAAGCATTAATAATTTATTTACATATTAGTAACACAGTTTTATAAATTAATAAAAGTTGTATTATAATTATCGTATATGTATAAACACTATTTCACTGTACAAATCTACAAAATAAATCAAATAATTATGGGGGATAACACATAATCCTAGATTTTTCTAAAGGGTATTATTAAATTATTGAAAAAAAATTTTAAAAAACAAAGGAAATTAAAGCTATAAAAATTATTTGACAACAAAAAAAACACATGTTTTATATATTAGAATTAATGATAATCTTAATAAAAATAAAATTTATTCGAAATAATAAAATTAAAGCATGAAAATCAAATATACGTATTATATTATAGAAAACAAAAATTCCTCATTTTCGGTTGCGTAATATGTATTTTTTTTTCGAACGAACGTGGTATAAAGCGTTATTATCAATATAATACAGTTCTTTCAAGTTTACAAATATGCGTTTTTCTTTTCACTAACGATGATTATCACTAAATACGACGTATGTACTTCATTTCCAATAAAATCAAGACGAACACGATATATTTCGCTACAAAAATATACAATATATTGTAAAAAATCTTACGCGTCTTCAAGAGCTGTTGAGATTTAAGCATCGGAGTGTTTCTTTTTAGCAACATTGCATTGTGACTTAGAGTTCACACGTTGTAAGACACTTAAACCTCAACGTTGTTTCGAATGAGTTGCTCTCTTGAAAATTAAACGGTATTACAATAAATGTATGATCCTATGTTATCGTACATTAATAAATATTAATTATAATAATAATAGTAATAAATTGATATTTATTAATTAGTTAGAATATATTACTTCATTATTAAGTGTAGTGTGTAGAGGTTTCACTTATTTTTCTGTAAATTTTTCGGACTTCATGCGTTTCTTTTGCTTGTTTCGTGGGGGTCGGGTGGGCGATTCTCTTTTTCTCAATCTACCTACTAGTAAATGCTTATATTACACAATGTAATAGATGTATAGCATATTTCTTACATATCATTTAATTGAACCATACAAAAATTGGGGCACTTTTTGTGAACAATTAGTACATAATCTAATATATATATATATTCATTAATTACACATATTATAGATTCTAATTTGTATCGTACAGTCTCTAATTTGATGTTGTGATATTCAAAAGTGATCTTCTAGAATCTCCCATGTTGATTTAGTAACTTTTACAATGAATTATATTTAATTATGGCAGTTTTGAGTCTGGTGACAAAAAGACAAAAGACGAAAAGCTGGTGGCGAGGTCAATAACAACGTTTCAATTCCCTCATTGTATTTCTGTTGCATACTCCAACTGATGACGACATTATAAAAGCAATCAATAGTATAAAAATAACAGGTATCAACGCTTTAAATATTTTTTTGCTTAAAATCTGCTTTCCTATGATGCTGGAATACATCAGACACATCTTCAATACCTATATTGGGACGTCTACTTATCTTGATTTGTGGAAACACATTATTGCACCAATTCCTAAGAACTCATTCTCTAAAACTTCCAGCGACTGTCTTCATATCAGCTTGTTGTCTGTACTACTTAGAAAAATCTTTGGGCGATTGATTGGGGCACAACTGCGTCGCTACATTGGCATTCATCACCTCCTTCCTGCTTTGATATTATTAGGCCATCTCAGAGTTTTTGCAATCGATGGGTGCAGTTGAATTGATGAGAGTTTTTTTTTGGGTGGCGTAGATAAACTGTGAAAGTTGGGAGGAGAAAATCGGGAGAATTGGGGTTATTGCAGGGAACTCCGCAGGGTGCAATACTGTCGCCCTTACTATATGATCTGTACGCACTTGATCTAAGTCATTGTTTGCTGAATGTGAGGCCCCATCAGACTCGAGTTTTTCTTAACAGCATGTTGGAAAATATAAACAAATTTTCTAAAGACTAAATCCTCTTGAGACACAAGTTATCCTTTCTGTCCCTAGACATCTCCGTTATCAACATTTCAATGAGCTGTTCCTTGGCCTTGGTCTTGTCCCTATCTCGCTAACAATTTGGGATTGCCGATGGACAAAGACTTGCAAAACACACATCATCGTTGTTGAAAAGCGCAATTGTGCCATTGAGGATAATTAATCGAACTACGAAAAAGACTTCGTGGGACTCTCTAATGCTCTAGCCCTCACAAGAAGATTGCACAAAAAAGGATCAAGGAATTTTTTCAAGAGCATCGCCTTAGAGATTCTATTAAAGTGAAAAGGTGCGGAAACTGACGCAAGGTGTTCTGTTACTTCACGACACTAGGACATTGTTCTAGGACAGGGCACCTTAAATCAAGACCTTAAAAGCTGCCATTGCTGAATGTGGCTTCATAGAAATTGACGATCCATCTTATAGTACAGATCGTTGGTGACTATATTTTGTTTCCAAATCTAAATAACTATAAGGGGAACAAAATTTATGGACGATGACGAACTTATAGGAGCTGCTGAAGGGTGTTTTGAAGACAAACCAAAGGAATTTTTGTATAATGGATCTATAAGAAGAACTCCTCCTAGATGTTGATGGAATGTAGTAACGTTAGATTTCAATATGCTTACAGTCAGGCTTCATAACAAAAGAAAACAGCTTTTTCTACAAATAAACCCAACTGGTTATGCAATATTTTTGATGGAGTTGCCAATAGCAAAGTTATATAATAATAATTTCGAATAACGTAAATGCTGCTGCATATTTGAATTTTACGCAAAATAGTACTTTAAAATTGAAATAGGTTGCACTGATTTTTCATAAAGGGCCATGCATGCAAAATCAAAACTTTACATAACAATCTCTACAAATCAACAATTGCAGATTTTACAATGAAAAATACTCAGATTAATTACTTTCGAAAATCACATCATCTAACAGCATATTTCACTTTAATTCAATTTTTCTTTGTTAATGTAATAGTACGATACGTGTTATCATACATCACGTAAAAAAATTTCAAATTTTCTTTATTCTTACAACTCGGGGTGTTTTCGTGTCATTAACTAACTGATCTGGTTAATTTTTAAATCGGACACAGCGTATTGAGTGCTTCACCAGGGAAGTTTACACATCTAACAAGTACATCAATTGTTTCACATGGAAAAATATACGGCTAACTTGGATTATTAGCTTAAATTAAATCGATTGCACATCAGACAACAGTAGCATCTTATATTTTAAAATTCTATTTAATTACAATATATACTGAACAAATTTACGCGGTGCACATTGTATATCCTTTATTACACGAGTAACATTTGTTTTGTTTTCCGAGTGGATAACATATGGCGTTACGTTTACATCGGTTTTTTTTTGTTGTTTTTCCTTATCGGAGCGTTAACTAGATTCGCAGGGAAAAATATGCGTTTATAATTAAATCATAGGTCATAGGCTATTTTCCTCCATTAATCGGATGAAATGCTTTTGTTAGAAGTTCTCGGTATATTTTACATATATTTCGTGCTTTATCTCAACATTAACTATGCTATGAGACGCCTTCTAGTACCGTGTTATCAGCTAGACGTGCAGATATTAGCAAATCTTGCTGATGTTTGAAGGTAGGAAATTAATTTGCAAGATGTTGATGAAGTACGCTTGATTCATATTTAATTTTTTAAGAATCGGAAGTTTAAATATCAATAACAACTACGATATTTTCCTGCAAAATTAATTTAAACAATCCAAAGTATAAATTTCATTGTTTCCTAGTATCAGCTACTCCCAACCTTACTTGTTCATATTTCAGCGATTAAGACATATAATACCTTTATCGTTATACAACTACATTATTTATCTAGAGAATTTTTGCTGTAATCCGTTAAGAAGTGTCAAATTCAAACCAGGCGCATTATCTAGTGGCAAATGAAAACAATTAGTATCATTAACCAGAATGTAATCACTTAGTTTGAAAAAATACTTACTTGTAAGATAACAAAACAGGTATTATATTTTACTTTCGATCGTCCGGCTTTCACAAACTGTATTATCGGTTCGACTTCTTAGAGTGGCTAACGGATTCTTTGAAAGGGAAAATACCAAATTTAAAAAGAGAAATGGTATAGCGATTGCGTAGTATCTTTCAATCAGCTATGATATTTGAGCTTTTGCGATAAAATAATTAAGGCTTAGGAGTTGGCATATTCAAAAGTACGTACAGATCTTTTAATTAAAGTTTATCGAATGTTACATAAGCCCAATTTTCACCGACAAACTTAATTCTTTATGTTTGGCTAGATAAACTTTGAAAATTGTAGTACCTGGACAAGTGAAGCTATTTAAAACGGTAAATTGTTAACAACAACCTCGAGGTGACCTTGCAGGAATACAAATAAGTGAAAGATTAATTATTTTTTGAGACTTTTTTCTACTTTTCACTACTGAAAAGTAGAAAAAAAACTATATCCACTTGTCAAATTGTCATCATATTCGAGAAATAAAGTTACCTATAATTATTATAAAAAGTGAACTAAACAATGTAAAAGTACTGCACAATGCGCAATACCGTCTCGCAGCCTACTTTTTTGGATAATGGTTTGTGTGTAGAAACCTTGTCACACCATCTATATATCTAATAAACAAATTTGTATATATTACACGGGATTCCTAAATGTGCATTTACTTATTATTTATTTTACAGTATCTATATAAAATATTTATGATCTTTCATTTTGGCAATTCCGTTGTTTGGAAAAAGGGCGGGGCAGTTATTTTCTTGTGCGTTTTTAAGTCTATTTTTTCCTAATCTACAGGAGAAAGAAGGTTGGATTTTGATTGATTTAAATCTAGATCTTTGAACTGTTCTTTTTTGGTTGATAAGTTACGTTCTTAATTTACTTATTTTTAAGCCTAATTTATGATACAAACACTTCAAGTTTATGGTTTCAATGTAAGAGAATACAAGCTCACATTAAAAAATTTTACAAAGTTAGTAATTGATCGTTCTAATTAAAAAAAATAGATACAGTAACAAAGATCAGGGTGGCCAATATCTCAAAACGCTTTTTAGAAATGTTATAGTTAATCCTGTGACGTTTTGAGCACCTTGGGTCAATTGTTCAGTTCTTTAAAGTATTTTTTTCCGTTTACACCCTAGATTATTGGTAAGGATTTCAACCAAGCATTGATGCAGAACCATCGTTATATATCAGAAGTTAGAATAGAGTTTGGAACAATTGAAATTGTAAATGGATAAATGATCATTTGGCTGAAAGTTGTCAAGTAACTAAATTCGGAGACAAAATGTTTGATTTACTATTTAAACATTTTATTACGCTTGAAAAACAAAAAAAAATATGGATTTTTTTATGGAACTTTCCCGGAGTGAGTTGGACGATAAGCCTATTCGCAGATAATACTCGAGTTAATGTTGCAGATAGTTACAGCTTGACGATACTGACGATGGTCTATTGAAATTAAGTATTTGAGCAACAACTTTTATTCAATAAAATTATTTTTCAAAAGCTTGGTCTTCTAACACATTACACTACTTGCTAAATCGGCGTAGTATGTCATTTCATACACCTTCCTTTTTTTGTATCATATTTCTTCCTTAGAAAATATCAAACCAAGTGCAAAAAGCAAATAAATAATGACACAATTCTGACGTCTCCAATGAAAAATGAAACCTCACAAATACCTCATTGTTCCAAGTTGGGCCAAACTATTTAGCCTAGATCAGGGTAAAGTGCCAATTTAAAGAATACTGCTGAATACGAAGGTGACCATAACAATGATTGGGATGACGAGGACGATCTAGTGTGCATCTAATATAAAACGATACATATAATCATTCGAAATCGAAGGAGAGATGCATTAAATGCATCACATGTCACATATGGGCGGATCTAGAATGCATTGGCCTAAGTCCAAAATCGAAATTATTTGCCTACGTAACTTTGATTACTTAACATTAACATTTTTCTGTGTCATTTTAAAGGCGCCCAGGCGATAAAATGGCACAGTTAATAAAATAAATATTTATTTTTTGATGATGGTATTTATATAATTTTATTTTATACGTTTGAAAGTTTGCAATGTTTCATTTGGTTTACAATGGTTTTCCGAATAAAGTTTGTTTTTACAAAACGTGATTTCTTAAAAGATATAAATTTTTCCCTAGCATTTTTGGTTCACGCTGTATATGTCAAAATACATTGTTTCCTTTCTTTACCGGCAATGAAGATGGTATCGAAGGATCTCACACTATTGCTCTAGCCTGTATGTGAAGATTTACTTAAAAAAGTGTATTAATGTAACAAACTGCGTGTGGCTAGTCATTTGTTAAACATTCTTCGTGTTATATAGCAAACGTAACTATTAACGCTCATAAAAGCAATTTTTTACCGTCAATTCAGGTCAATTACGTCACATACCATGCTTTGCTAGAAGAATGGAAAAAAAATCATAACGTGCTTCCTCGGTTAGTAACATTGTTGTAATTTCATTCTTTCGACGGACTTAGAAGCCGACAAGCTAGGCTTCCCATTAATACGAAAATTGCTAAGTGCGCGAAAAAGAAAAAAAAACGGACATATACAGCGCTATATTGTGGTGCCATTGTGTCAGCTGCTGTTATTCGTCCTCGCCATACCCGTCCTTGTTTACCGTCTATTTCTTTTAGAAATCGCAAGTTTTGCTGGGGAAAGATGTAGGTCACCATGACGCGACTGCAGACGCTGTAAAAATACCAAAAGTTCCTCAGTTGCAGAGGATTTTAACTGAATTGGATGCGGCTGTTTTTCATAGTTTTATTCTGGAAGGTTCTACCTTATTGGGAGCTAATAGTAACTTTATTTTTAGGAGGGTATGGGACTAAAGTCCAAAAATCTCGTAAAAAGAGGATTGATAGGTTGTTTTGATGGGAAATCACACTAAGACAATAATATGCTTGGGGTCTGGGGGTTGTATCATAATAGAGCCAATTGCAGAGTTACAGTTTTTTTCAGAAGAACCCACGAAAAACTGAAATTTTGAACCGGCACTCGCCACCTACAAATCATTGGTTCCAGAAGATATAGTCCTAAACGAAGCACTCGGTTGTACTACTTCTGTTGATATGCGTTAAATACATGGTGAAATGTTACCTCCTGCGTAAGGTGTAAAGAGAAAATACGCGATTCCTGCTTTAATTTGGCATTGTTTGAAAGAGATGCCCAAAATCCAACGATGGCGTCAGATTGGATTTCATAGCTTTCATGATGAGGACAGGAGTCTGGGAAATAAATCAGTTATCTAACTTGAACGAAGAGGGTCTATATGCTGCTTTGCTGGATTAACCCCATCCACGCTAGCAACCGCAAATCATCAAGAAGACAATGATTAACATGAATTAATTATAGGTACATAGACAATTGGTTAAAAATCTTACCGACGATTATTTTCGGCATCGGAGGGTAACATCAGATGAATGGTGGATCCTATTCGTTAGCGATTCAACAAGGTCACTTTGGAAAAAGATTAGATCGAGTGTATGCCGGAATTGTGAAAAAACAGTTGTTTGTAATGATGAATTATGTAACCAATAATTGGAGAAGATCTACACCCATCAATAGTGAAATCGACAATGCGCTTAGGTATAGGTTACATTTGACCCAGTAAAAGATCCAGAATTTGGAGGGTTGTGATTGATAGTGTTGTTGAAGTTGAAGCCGCGCGGTGTCATTTTATGGCCTAAACCAAAAACTGTCAACTTGACCATTCTGAAACAGCGTACGATCGTCGAAAAAGATGATATTTATTTTCAGGTTCTTTTTATATCATTTTTTGTAATCCGTCAGTAACTGCAACTCCGTTTTATAAAGGCGGTTTATAAAAATCAAAAAATAGAAGGTACATAGAACAAACAGTAAAATATCTACATTACACTCTTGAGAAACATCTCAGATCAAATAACAAGCACCAAACGTGATAGTAGATACGATAGCCATTTACATAAAAGATACTGATTTTTTCATATAATTTCTCTTTATATGTTTTTGTGACCCGGTTAATTTTTTTTTTGGATAATTGTTCTCACGAAGCCGCATGGGTTATGTGATGATGATGAAAATGAAACGAAGCAAAATTTCAATTTGGATTTGTATTGAATATTTTAGATTGCCTTCAGTTTTGTTAGTTTTCCAGAAACACGATCAGGAAATTATTGTAGATATCTAAAAAGGAAATTCAAGTATTTTGAAGACACCAAAGACATCTTAGAAATCAAAAATCTTGGCATAAAAAATGGCTTTTAAAAAATGGCCTTATTTAGCAGGAGAAACTCCAAAAACTTGAAGCAAAATCGTTCTTTCATTTTTCTTCCTAGCAAATAAGATCTATTGAACAGTTCTAGAAAAAAATCCATATTCAATAATCACATTATATCAATCAAGATAAAATTGCTAAAAATATTTTTTTCCTAACAATTTTACTAATCAGACGTTTTGCTTACTTCTACAAGAGAAATTACCACTAAGGCTTTTGAATACAGGAAAAAATTTCCTCTGAAAACCATTATCGTTACAATTTGTCGCACTTCGACGATTTTTGAGAAGATGGCAAGGTTACGACGTTCATAAAATGGGCGTCCTGTATTATATATTGTATCACAAAAGCTGATTTGAGAGTTCACTAACCTTCGACGCTCTCAAACCTGATCGTAGACGGTGTCCCAAACCGAACAACCTGTTTTCGATAATGCGCTATACATATAACGTCCCCGCTTTGTTGGGAAGCGAATAAGAATACCGAGCAAGAGATCGAAACTATTTTAAAAAGATCGCAGAACATTTTCAACGGGAAATAAAGAAGTCTAGGAGGAATAATTTACACATTTAATTAAAATTGAATTTCAACATTCGGTAACAAGTGATATTTACCTTTTGGCCCGAAATAGGACGAGTTAATGAGGATAACGTTAATGAATTATTTGAAGAAGAGGAGCAAAACGACGAAGCAATAACTGAGTATTGTATAAATGATCAACCCAAAAGTATAAATGAATGAATGGGAGATTGTTTTAGAGATGGTGAAAATTTCTATGTTATTCACTGGTACAACCACAAACCTGTTTTAGTTGCTTCCACTTGTTTGAGAAAATATCTGATGGGCCAATTCCGGAACATTAATGACCTGAGATCCAATGTAATCAGATGTAATAATAATTCCTTGGATAGCACTGATCTCACAGCTATTGTTTTTGTAGAAGGAAGACCATGAGCAAATTTCTAGATTTAAAGCCTCAAGTAGCTAATTATTTTTTAACTGACAAAGAAAATGATAATTTCCGAGTTTATTTAGAACATTGATTGACCAGCACAAACTAACAACGAGTCTACCTTCGACAGCCGTCAATAGACGGCTAATAAGCCAACCGAAACCTAGCACTAGAATTGGTGATTTTTAAAAATTCGATGTGATACACGTATCCGAAGAAAGCTTTGCTGTAACACGTATAACATCATAGCAGATCATAATTGCTTTTATGATTATCACGTGTCAAGTTAATAGTTCTTCAGAAAGATCCACTCTCGCATTGAAATTATTATTTTTTATTTTCAATTGGTTTGAAGCATATTTTTCTGGTGAATGAGTTGGGCGTTTTGATTCACTAGATTTGACAAACTTATGCATTTTGAACCAAATCCATGGAGACTCTCTATATAATCCCACGTATTGTCTGCGTTAGAAAAGTAAATATAAAAAGTAGATAAATTCAGATCAATTTATAATAATTTCGTGAAAAACCAAAGACTGCAAATGTTCTAAAACATGACATATATTTAATTTTAAACAAAAACAAACTTCCCAGTTTGTCGTTCTCGTCAGCACGGAAAAACGTGTTATCATTCCTTATCTCGTACCTGCCGATTAGTAGCGAGCAGTAAAAATGATTACGTAATATTTATATTTCTGACTAATTTTGCGATTATCAGCTTTATACATATCAAGCCGCTACTTGGGCATAATTAATAATTATTTAAGATCTCGCACAAGATGAATCATCAATAGTGTTTGTATCATAAATTATCATGAAATTTTATTAAAAAGAATACATCTAATAATGTATTGAAGGTATCAGTAATAAGAATTATGACGAATTACATTGTATATTTGAAGGAAAATTCTTCTCTTTCATACACAAGCATAATATTTCGTCTGTATCTAATAATAAGGTAATCTTTGTATTCTTAATTTTTAAGGTATTAAGAATATATAATTATATCAAATATTATCTACAGCTATAAGGGTATATAATATACAGAGTGTTCGTTCACGAAGTTACGTAAGTTTGACAATTGAAATCTTTTGATTTCTACCACAAAATCACAAAATATTACCTGGCTTGTAATAATCATGATATTAAATATAACTCTGCGAACATCCTGTATAACATTACCCATAATACAATATATTACTTTCTCATATAGTACACGTATATATTAGGATTTGTTGCAATTCACGAAACGTTGAAGAACTTAAGTTTAACTGTTAAATAATACTCATGTAATATACTTATGCGAATCACTTACATATGAGAGGGATATTTAAACGAGGCTAAAATTTTATACAATACAATAGGCGCAACAAGCAAACCTTTTTCCGCCCGGATTATTGTTGCTCTAAGGAATAATGGCGCGACCTCTTCCAGAAGTTCTTGAAAAAGCCTTTCTTCTTTTGGTTTTCTTCTCCTGCAACAAAATAGATCCAGCCATTACTTAAAATTGTCGAGAGTTTCTGTAATTGCGCTATATTAAATTGGATTATTAGTACTGTGTGCCGATAAAGCAACGCATAATATTCATTAAGTGGTTTTTTGAAGTATTCTTTTGAAAATTTTAGATATGTTGGACGCTCAGTAGTTGTTTAACAGTCAAATCTATCAGTCGATATTCAAAGTCCTGCTGAACCAGTTTAAGCCTTTCAGGGCGGAGGAATTAATTTGTTAAACAAAAAAATTCCAACAATTGATGTTTTATGAATGGAATTGGTACTTTTTTATAATCTACTACAAAAACTTTTTTTTTTAAGAGTGACTTTCTCTATAAGGGGCAAGTACGATATGAGCTCAAATTCAACCCAAAATATATCATATAATTATTAATTTCAATAGTCTTTGTGTTAGTCCCGTTCAAACTTTGTGGATCAACCATCCGCCACTTTGAGACCCACCTACCAACACTCTGATTACTGTATTTACTTTAATAAGCCTGGAAACTTAAAAATACATTCATTTTAATATCTGAAGTGACAAATATTGAGTAAAAATAGTTACTTTCAGAAAAATATTTTTTGGCCAGGTTAAAGTACAATCTTGTACGAGTACTGCTCAGACATGAAAACTGAACAAGGAAGTGTGCTTGGTCCGTTGGTCTTCTTGGTGCATATGAATGACTTGCCAGGTTTTATCAATCGGGGCGAGGCTTTCATATACGCGGACGGTGTACAGCAAAACGTAAACGATCCTGAGCGATTTTGTCTTCTATTGTTACAAGGACAGGTTGGTGATAAATTTGCAGAAAACAGTGTGTCCCGCAATTTTTCTTTACATTTTTGTAACGATATCCTTGAGAATTAGGACGATTTCAAATTTTTAGGGATCATGATCGACGCTACATTGATCTGCGAAGAGCATATAAACTCTGTATGCTGAACACCTAATAGGGGCTTTTATGTAAAAATTCACCTTGAAGAATATGTCGGATTCGCAGTAACTTCTATGTGTATGGGGGCAAGCATCAGGCACACGGAAGGTCTTTATAGCGTAAAATCGTTTATTGAGAGCTATTTTTAGCATAGCGGGGAGGGTTCGAAACTCAATCAGAAACGTTTTTAAAAACAATGGCATCCTGACAGTACGATCAATTTATTTATACAAACTATTTATTTACGATTACTCAAATAGAAAACCGTTTGAGTGTAATGTGAACTACTATCATGATTACCCTACATTGATGAATTTGTAGCGTACGTTCAAGTGGTTGGGTAGCTTTGTACCAATTTATATGTACACTTATTTGTTTTTTCATTTCGTTTTCTACCGGATTATTCAGAAAATACTCTGCTTCATTATCCATCTACTTCACCACTGTGATTCCTTCACTGCAAATTCTCCAATCAGAGTCTTTTAGAGACAAGACCACGTACGAAACTAAGAGGTCTAGACGACTGTTTTGGTAACAATTGCCTTCCAAAGCTGAATCATCACCGTGGTTCCTGTCTTTGCTTAGTAGGTAACTAGAAAAAAAAAGTATGAATTGGTAGTTTTCAAATTGGAACTACGCTTGAAAAGATTAACCGAAATAAGTCGGAGTTTTGGCGTCGACTACTAACCGCGGGTGAAAGTTAAGCTAACACACATCCGAAACAGAGGACTGCGAAGTGTGAATCGGCTCAGAAAAGGGGAAAACTGTTCCATATGCCGGGAAAGTGAGTGTTTCCTGCGATAGTCACCAGATGTTAACCCCAGCGACTATTTTCTGTTTCTTAGACTGGCAGGACGGGGATTTTTAGTGCATGAGGAGGCAATCACATTCGTAAACGCCTATTTTATAGATCAATATGCCACCTATTATTAAAGAGCATACTGAGAAATAAAACTGAATTTGGTAATAATAAAAGCCATTAGGATTGTGTATTACTTTCTCAACGTACTGTACATGTAGGTGTGTCTATTTCCTAAATAATTTTTGTGGTTTACTGCGTGCGATAAGTTTAGTATATTATAATTAATGAGAAGGTCTAATGGTATGGGTTGAGTTACTTTATTTCCCCTTTCCTAAAAAAAAGAAATATTCTTAAAAACAGGAAGAAAACAATATACTACATCTGTTCTTTTTAACAAAATAATGCCGCTTGAAATTTTTATTTAACTATTAATTTGTGGGTTGTCTAACCACACCATCCTGTTGAACAAAATTTATATAACTCTTATCAACCGCAGTAGTGTGCGAATTCAAAACTAAATCCTTAAAAATAGGTACATTTGGTTATAGCTACTTTCCTGCAGTGATTTTTCTGATTGTCGCCGAGTCCTTTTTATTTTGAAGCGATATTTTAAAAACTTGCTGCCAAAAATCCGCCTTTTAATAGACTATTTTCGCGCCACAATCACAAAGACTAAATTAACTTGCGGAGCTATCGTTGTATTATTGTATCAGTGCGTTTAGTGTCTGTTTTGAACTACCTGAAAACAGAATAAGATTGTTCTCTTAAGAGCTAGTAAATGAGTTTGTTTTGTCAATATTTAGTTTAGGACGTGTACAAGTATACAAGTATGATCATAAAAGAACGTAATCGAAAGGTCCATGTTTTATTCTTGAATTATTTTTTATGTTGGTTACAACTATAGCCGACAATTGAATCTTGCTTAAATCATATCGAGATTGAAACTTCAAACTTCAATAACAATAGAGTTAGCAGAATAAAAAGATAATTTCTTAGTAAAAGTAAAAGAGGAAATGAGTGATTTCAATACAAATCCTTACTCGTCGCTTAATGTTGTGAAAGGTGTTGAAGCGTGGTCGTGCCACAAACATTTTTTTAACTGTATTTTTTAGGTGGAGGAAACGTGGAGGAAAATCTACTGCACGATTATCAAAATATTCATGTAAAAAGTTCATTGTTTGTAGTGTTTTATGAGTTGTGACTATATCTTGTTGAAAGCATCATCATGCAACTGTTTTAGAGTAGATTGCAATTCTTCTCCGTAAAGCTGCTATCCAAACAGGAATCTTTTCAGAATCCAATTCATGGTTTCTTTGTTAATAACACCATGATGGTGGAATCAAACTTTATCCGAGAACGGGGATTTGTTAAGTATATTATCATCATTGGGTGATTTGCAGCTTTAAAAGTTACAACAGTCTTGGGTTTAACTGTCACATGTAGTTGTAACCAACATAAAAAATAATTTGGAAAAAACGTGGTCCTATCGATTAATTTTTTTTTCATGATCACATTGCATTTAGTAGATGTAGAGAGCGAATATTGTCACTATGAGAACGAAAATAAAGTTCGGGTCAAGAAAAAAATACATACTGACAAACGGAGCATCTTTGTAATTTCCCCTCTCAGAATTGGGTTATCAAATATTCCCTAACGTGGATATGTTTTCTTTCAATCTTACTCCTTCATTAAAATAAAATCTCTTGACTTTTAAAAGATCTTACAACTACAGTATTGTAACTCCTCGCAAAATTTCTGCTTTTCCAAAAAATTCCTGCATTTTTTATGTTCTTACTTTCACTGCATCCCATTTGTCAGAAGTGAGATTATTAAACAATTGACTTATTTACGGTGAGATAAATAAGATTCTGCACTACCCAAGCAAGCGGTTAAGGAAAAAATGTGGGAAAGTTGTAGAAGATCTTGTACGTGTTGTTATTCAGAAAAAAACTGTGCTAGGATTGGATGAGAGACATTGGAAAACTAAGATGTTGGAGAATGTCGGAGTTACGGAGAAGACCATAGATTAAGCGATGGAAAACGAAAAAATCTATTGCAGAAATGGTATCTGCATTGATTGTGGAAGCAACAGCGTCCACGATTTGCTGCGAGAGCTCATTTAGTTGGCTCATTTCTAAATTGCTACAGTATCGAACAGTAACACCTTCACCAGATTGAGAATAACATTTGACAAATAGGATGCAATGGGAAATGAGAAACAACATGAAAAGGAAGGTATAATACAGTATTTTTTGGAAAAGCAAATATTTTGTAGAGAGCTAAATCTTACATTACGCGAGGTAGCACTTTTAACAGTCATATTAAATTAGTTTCTTTAGCTTACATTTTCGTTTAGATTATACCCATCATATTTCGCAAGAAACTTTCCTCCTTTACACCTAACAAAATTAACACAGAATTCTCATCAAAGTGAGTATCTTATTAATTTCAACCGTAAAATATTCCCCAACCATTACTTCTATCCTCCATTTTCCCTACGCCCAATAACATCGAAAAGTTTGGTACTCAAAACTACATCTGGCGAATACATACGGACTCAAACAAGCCCTTAAAGGGATGACGATTATCCTCATATCTGATGATTTAATTAAAATTTGGCGTTGTGATTAAGGCGGGAGAATGCCTAGATAGGTCCGATAGCAAGGTGGTTGACATGGTGTTATAGGAGTGGGAGAATTAGAGTGCTAGAAGGAGATGGCGTGCACATTTACATGTGAGAAAGACAAATACGGTGAATTACGATGAGATGAAGCTTGAATTCGAATTTGAATCGAAAACACGCACCTTTTGGCCACCGAGCGGAGTTGGGAAGGTGTGGTGTTGGTCTCCCTCTTTGGGTGTGTTTTTGTGTGTTTTTTTTGTAGTAGAGAGTTGCGCGTATCTCGAGCGTTGATTAGCCTGCAATGATATGTCAACAAAAGTGATTATAAAATGTTATCAACAGCAAACTAGGTAAATACAAGATAAATTTAAAGATCATCAACAGTTTTATCAAAACATAATTTTGTTCTTCATTGTTAAACATATTTATTAATTATTTCCTAGTTCCCTAGAAAGATTTGAAGCCTATAAAATTACTGATTTTGTCTTATAGCAATTGGGAGTATTCTAGTGTCATTCATCTTGCTATTGTTAACTCTAAGATTGCATTAAACCATTTGATGAAAATAATGACGGATTCTTATTTCATATCAAATTTTAGTGAAAGTAAAGGCGTTTATTATTTTTTCTTTAAAAAATTGCTTCTCAATCAAAAAAAATTAGAGGATTATCATCTAGTTTATGGTTCAAGATTGGGAATGTGTAAGGAAACGTGTAAATGACAATATTTTTTAACTATGTCCATCTGATTTTGTGTAATTTTTGGCACTTACATCCACACATAGAGTTGTTACTAAGAAATTTTTAACTCGATGTACTTCGAGAAATATGTAATTTCTTCAAAACGTTTACAATGCATCCAATGGGTAAGAATGTGAAGATCTGACAACTCGAGATGGTGCTTCACTAAATGTTGTTGTACACTTTATAAGACATCTGAGAATAGTGATTAAATAGAGAATATGTTCCATATTTAAAAGTGGCGAGATTACACATGTAAGGAACCATCGTCCTACCACCATTTTGTGGAATTTTTCGAATAGATTTTATTATGGAAGCAGTACTGTGGTTGAAGCAGCATGGTTTTGGTAGAATCTAAGATGCTTTTTGTCCGAAGCTATGGACGGACATACAAGATTAGGTAGACGTTACATACCCTGATTTCCAAAAAGCCGTCAGTCAAATTGATTATTGCGTTCTCTTGACTTGAGCAAAGTTTTTGTGATCTTTTAGGATCTCTCCTTACTAATAAACTGCACAATGTACATTACATTGAAAACACCTTCTATTGTTCTTAAAGATTTTGCACAAAATAAACAGCGGATGTAACTGCTCTATATACTCCAGAATGATTTCGGTCTACATAAGATATCTATTTTAAAGAAATCATCCACATCTCAATATCAATAAGATATAGGAAGAAAATAAACCCAATATACCTACGTCCTTTAGAGGATGCAGTGCTTGAGAGGTGTAATGAACTGCAGAATTTGGAGATTGCTTTTGATGACAAATTCATTCCAATAAAACTGTTTTATTCGAAAGATCGTTCTCTTTCATATCCTCTCTTCAATATTTACCTTATATGTATGCCCGTTCATTGTAAATCAAATTAAATCCATGTTTCCAGATGTAGAGCAGAAGTACTGTACACGTTGGGGATTGCAGCCGATTGAAATAAAAGACTCCCTGTTATGAAGTTCTAAGCTTTTGCATATTTTATTTATGCATCGCCAGAGAGAAACAAATAGGAGATTCAGTTTAACATCGTCAAAACTCTAAAACAAACCACTAAAATTTGAAACTTTAGGTTTTGAATGTTAATGTGTTGTAACTTTTGACGACGTTAAACTGTTGTTTTATTTGCTGAATATTATAATCCCCAATATTGTTTACCATTTTCACAAGTTGTCCCGAAATTATACGCGTCTCCAATAGAAATTCAGTGTAATTGATATGCGCTTTAATTCGATAAAAATCTGAAAAAGGTTGTGCTTATGTTCTTTTTTTTTTATAGTTATATCTCTATTTCTTTGTGCAAACAAAAGTCTTTTTTCTTTCGATTTGTAACATTTTATACCTTTAAAATCCAGTCGCAATATAAAATATTGATTTTTATCTGGGTATATGTATTCCGCAATCAAAATCAGCTCTACCTATACAAGATTTCAGAGTTAATTAAGTACACGAACAACATGAGAGAGATAATTATAAACTCACAAGTACGTAAGCATAGTATCTTTTATACCTACATAATTAACAGTAGACTCTAATTTGAAGCGGGTAAAGTGGTTGTCCATTGCAGCAAGGAGTAGTAGAGTCGTATTTATTTTACAACCGCTCATCAGCTTTGGAGTAAACGCGAAACAACTACGAGGGTAGCAAACACGGTACGACAGGGGGATGAGTTCCGTAAAACAATGAGATTTTCGTTTTTAATACTGTTAACGTCGGTTAGCTTGTATACATACGAAAGTCTGATTCATGTACATAATCGTATGTACATGAATCAGAACAATTGCAGTTTGAAATGTTTTAAGCTTGAGTGCTAGTTATCGGATTGCATCTTTTTTTAATACGAGACATGTGGTGCAATCTAGCTGGGCAAAATCCAAACATATTTTCTAAGAAATCAATTAAACACATGTTTCTAGGTATCCTCTTAATGAACGACCATTCAGTTTTATTAGACTTCACGATGGTATATCTGAAAAGTTTCAAGTCTCAACATTAAAATTCAGTTCCTCGCCAAAAATATTCTAGTGGTATAATTGAAAGACTTCAACCATGTTGTTTGTATAAAAATGGAAAAAAACCGAGTATCGTGCAGTCACTAAATTCTTGCCTTATTATTATATTAAAAATTATGGCAACATGCTTACTTACACTACCCGACAAAAACATAGACGCGGTATCGTTTTTATTTACCAAACAAAGTTTATAGACATTATATAAAGTATAAATGAGGGTTATTAATACTTGTTATGTAAATAGTCCATTTATAGATATTTCTGGGTATTTATTGCTTTATGAGGGGTAATTGAGATTTTCCCAGATCAAAATAGGAATTTTAAATGCGGCAAAAATTTAGACCCTGTGCATTCATTACATTGATATAATCAAAAATGTTTTAATTTGATACTTCTCTTTATATGCAGTGGTTGTGCTGGTAAAGAGTACACATTTCACCACGAGAAATTACATTTTATAAAGTGTTTGCGATATGGCTAGAAAAAAGCAATTATCCTTGATAGAAAGGGGTAAAGTTCTAGCCTGGCACCAGGATGGTGTTAGTAAGAAGGAAATTGCTAGTCGGTAACGAAGAAGCGATCATTCCGTTAGAAATTTCCTAAAAGATCCGGAAAATTACAGCAAACCAAAAGGCCAGGGGCCACCGAAAGCTGTAAGTGAGCGGGATAAACGCATGATATTGGGTTGTGCATCCAATTCTTCTGTGTCGGCGAGAGTTATTGCAGGACAGGCGGGGATAGAAACGCACGTGCGTGATGTTCAAAGGATTTTAAAGGAGTCACCGGTAATATCAAGGAAGAAGATGTTGAGAAAACTGCCACTTTCGGCGAAACACAAAGAAGCGAGGTTGAGATTTGCTGAAGAACACCTATCCTGGAAGAAACAATGGGAAAAAGTTATATTTTTCGATGAGAAACGTTTTAAGTTGGACGGACCGGATGGGTATTCGCATTATTATCATGATCTGAGAAAGGAACCAAAAGTGAAAATGACCCGACAACTAGGGGGTGGATCTGTGATGATATGGGCAGCGATTGGATTTCGCGATAAAAGTGGGATCGTGTTTTGCACAAACAAAATGACATCTGTGACGTATCAAGACTTATTGCGTGACAATCTTCTACGTTTTGGAAACCAATGGGCCGGGCGCAATTTTGTTTTTCAGCAAGATAACGCGCCAATTCATAAAGCAAAAACCATTACTGAATGGTTTAAAGAGAAAAAGATTAAAACTTTACAGTGGCCGACACGGTCACCAGACTTAAACATTATTGAAAACATGTGGGGTGAATTGGCACGTCGCGTTTATGGCGGAGGCCGTCAATATTTCACGGTACAGGAACTGAAAACTTTAATAGTGACTGAATGGCAGAATATGCCTCAAAATTATGTGTTAAATTTATATAAATCTATTAATAACAGACTATTGGAAGTGATTAAGGATAATGGAGGATCTACGCATTACTGATCACTCATTTGTTTATTTTTGTTTCACATTTACAACAGAGCGTCTAAATTTTTGTCGCAGAAATTGTTCAAACATTGGAGTAATAATTTATTATTTAGTTCATATATTACTGGAGGAGATATTTTTAAGTTTATTTTACTTTTATGAATAAAAACTTAATTAGATATCTTGCTAGTTTCGCAAAGAAATGTTGTAACCCTTAAAACCCTTAAAACATCTTACCGCGTCTAAGTTTTTGTCGGGGAGTGTATGCTATTTATTATTTTTAACCGACTTCAAAAAACGAGAATGTTCTTAATTCGTCCTGTATTTTCTTCTTGTGTGTTATCTCATATCTCCAATATTCCTCAACCAATTCCAAGGTTTTTTTTTATTTCGAAGGGAAAAGCGTTAGGTTGGTCCAAAAGTTATTACAGTTGCGGCACAATGTTGATAAATTCGTAGAAGAAGTTTGGAATACTGAGACTATGATGAAATACAAACGTCACCAAAGGATTGAGACATGAATGATTCGATGAATGTGAAGAGGGCAACTTAATCCTTATTCCGTTAAAAAAAATTCAGACCAAAGCTTTTAATGGACCGCTTGATGTAGTTATCAACCAAATATTTAGAAGCTTTTACTCCATAAATGAAATCGTGAAACTTTTCTCGTTTCTCAATCCCTCAAAATTTGTTTCTTTAACGAGTGATGAAATAATGGAAGACGGAAGACGTATTCTGCACAAATCTGGCGATGAGTTTTCATTCAACTGATTAATTTTAACCCTTTCGAGCCTATTGGGACATATGTAACCCAACAAGGCAAAACATGTTTCACTCCTTTCCATTTAAAATGATATACTACATTTGATTTTTTTTTCAATAAAGTTGCATTTCGACGACTAATGGGTTATATTTTTCCCACTAAAAAAGTCTGACTGGGATATATATGTCCCATACAAAATGGCGGACTTTTTTTTCGAATAACATTTTAAGGTGTTTATTTCACTTACCTTCATCTTGTTGTTGTTTAAAAAAATTACAATCTAATCAGGATTTAATAATAAAAAATCCGGCTCGAAAGGGTTAAGACAGTTGACCTTAAACAAAAGTCATCTCTTAAGAACCTGGCAAATTTATTAATAGTGTGTAATAAGTCTAAATAGGTATTAGCTATTTAAGAAAGGCCTCCCAAAACTTTCTTGATGGGGCTCAAATTTTTTATCTACGCCACTGTTTGGAGAGGTAGATATGTTAATTGAAGAGTTACGCATGCTAACCATGCGCTGGGTGCCACGACTACTCACTGAGGAGAAAAAAAAAGAAAATAAAAACGGACGGACGGACGGAATGAATATTTCTAAAGCCATACTGAAACAGTTTTAGCGTCTATTAATAACTGTAGATGAAACTTTCATACACCAACGTATTCCTGATTCTCCTGAAGCTAAAGCGCAGTAAAAATACTGCGAATGCAAAAAGCGGAGACTGTGTTGGGAGAGCCATGGATCTGTGTTAATCATGAAGAAGGAAAAACAATAACGAGAGCATACTACTCGGCAAGTCTCAGACTTCAGTGGTCGCCACAGTAAAATTCGTAGATGTAATTTTTAAATGATTTCATCGTCTGGCAGAAGTTGATGAAAGTAAAGAATTGAGAAAAATGTACGACATGAGCATTTTTTACCTGTAATGTATTGCCGGAATATCGAATGAAAGCTCGTCAAACATGTTTAAAAAAAATAGTGCAGTAAACAATTTAATCACGTCTACCTTGTTGTACAAAACAATAAATTATTTTGTTCGTATAAATGGCAAGAGACCTTAGTCCTGGCGTCTAAATAGTGTTGTTTTCAAAGCTGTAATATTTTAAATTTGTTAAAAAAATAAGTATGAAGTCATTTAATCATTTTTGCGTTTAAGCTCAATGGTTCTAATAATTATAAAAAGCGTAAAAATAGAAAATGCAGACAATTTCAATGCTGATTTTTGGAAGCCAGAGTTTCTTGGTACAACATATGTATGTACGGATTAAAAGGTGTTATCCTCATCATCAAGGCTCGGAAATTTGTTGTCTTTCATTGTTTCTAATTTGTAATCTGAACAGCGGCTCCAATACAAGATATCAAAGGCAGACACGATGGTATAATTTACGACAGTTGTTGTTTTTTGCAATTTCAAAATTAATTAAAAAAAAGCAGCGCAACCTAAGCTAAACTCTCATTTCTTCTAAACCACATACGTAGATGTGAACTATGTTTCAATAACGATGAAAATACCGCCAATTCTTTAACTATTACGAATTAGGGTTCGAGTCCATAGAACACCCACCCTATTCACCGGATCAGGCTCCCGGCGATTTTTTTCTATTTTCTAGGCTTGAAGATTCGCTCGGAATATTACGGCATATTTTAAAGTTTCGTCTGAAGTAAAAGTTCAGCGAAATTGTATTGTATCTCAGCACGTCCTCTTCAAGCACTATAAAAATTCAATCGAGATCTTTGGACATATTTGTAATTGACCTGTGCAAACGTATAGATACGTATTCAAGCCGTTGTATGTACTCAAAATCCACTAGTTCCTACAACAACGGATGCAGCCACAACAGCGCCTTATAGCTTTTATCTTTATCCGTATTCTCGACGTCAATCTGTTGATAATAACCCAGTGTATTAAAACTTAAAACGTCAAAGAAGATGACAGTATTAAAGCAGTAGCTCGTAAAAGAGGAATGCGAAAAATCCACAGAATACAAAGTTTAATTATTGTTATAGGCACAATGCTTATAAGCGATAAACCAAGCATTTCGTTCGCCGGCAATAGATAACAATGGTAATCTTCCAGCCGTGAATCACATCGTTTAATGCATGCATACTTCTGATTCTATTCTTGTCTTTAACGCACGCAGCACGTACTATAGATTGTTAATATCGTCCAGACGGGAGACTATACGTGTATACCGTATATCTTTGTTTAGTATATTGATAGCCGTATCTGTAAAGTTAAAAATTATTATTGCCATGCTATTATTACTACTATTATAATTATAATTTATAAATGAAGGGTCATGCGAGTAAAAGCGAAAATGATTTATTGCGTTACGGGTTTGCTTTGTTGAATGCCAAGTTGAACGTTAAAAAGAATTGGGAATTAAGGTTGTTGTACAGTACCAAACTAGAGTTCGTGAATATGAACGAGTAATATGATGGGAAAGAGAAAACTTTAGTGACTCTAACGAGGCATCTTCAGGGCTGTTACTGCACACTGACTGGAAACATTTCGTTCACCGAAAACCAACGCATCGCGCATCATCCAGCCTAAAAACGCGCTGTTATCAATTATTTTATCCAAAGGATCAGTTTTATATCCGAACCCAATTTGCTTCTTGAAGAACTGAGTCACATCACCGAAACTCTGATCCGCAATAATTATCCTAGGAAAGATAGTCAAGGTACCATTAACCGGCACGTCGACCCTTCTCTAGAGTAACCCCTCTCATTTAATCCTATTTTCTTGCCAACACTCACCGATCGCATCAGCAAGATTCTCGCCGTGAACAACATAAAAATCTTCTTTAAACCCAATTTTAAACAAAGACTCCATTATCTGCAAGTCCTTGGTGCCTATCAGATTCCATGTTCGTGCGGTAGTATGTATACTGCCGTTCAGTGTACAGTGTACAGTGCCGTTCAGTGTAGAAAAACGTTCACGTATTATTACGCTGTTTGAAGAAGGATATTCGGGGCGACAAATTGCTGAAAAAATAAATATGAGAAGTTCAACAGTAAATGACATCATAAAGCGATATCGGACAACTGGAACTATAGAAAATCGTGTTCGTCCCGGAGCATCTAGGAAAACAACGAAAGCTGAAGATTTGAGAATTGTATTATTAAGCAAACACAATAGAATCGTCAATCGCGGCCGTGAAGAACGAGTTTCGGCGAGTACGGTAAAACGTCGACTTCAACAAGCCGACCTTCATGGACGCATTGCCATTCGAAAACCCTTATTACGTCGGAGCAACAGGGCAAAACGGCTACAGTGGGCCCGTTGCAGATATACTAGGGCCCTCATCTAGATTGGTCGTTAGATGATTGGAAACGCGTGCCTTGGAGTGACGAGTCAAAGTTTGAGGTTTTTGGGCAAAATCGACGAGTTTATGTCCGAAAATCTAAAACCGAAAAGTGATCCCGAACTGCATTATGCCTACAGTGAAGCAAGGGCGTAGTTATGTGTTAGTGTGGGGATGTTTCTCCTTTGCTGGGACGGGAGATTTATGCAGAGTGCAGGGTGTAATGAGGAAGGAAAATTATTTCGCAATACTCACTTCATACATGACAACGACCCGAAACACACTACGTTAGTGTGTAAGAACTATCTAAAGGAGCAAGAAGAACAGCACACCCTGAAAGTAATGACATGGCCCCCACAAAGCCCAGATTTGAACCCTATAGAGTTGTTGTGAGATGAGCTGGACAGGAGGATCCGAAAAATATGCCCAACTTCACAAGAACATTTACGGAACATTCTGCAACATGAATGGATTAATATTCCACAATCCATTTTAACAAAACTTATCGAAAGAATGCCTAGAATAGTTCGAGCGGTGATTAATAGCAAAGGTTTTTTCGATGAAAAAAAAAATAATGTTCAGTATGTTATATTAGGCCAGAATAACTTTTTATTTATTTATTTTTGTCTTTTTTACCTGTACATACAATAAAATTGCATTTTGTTTTTAGTTTCGTTTGTTTCTGTAACCTTTTCATGTTTTTTACCAACCGACCGAACTTCTCTGAACGGCAGTGTACATAGGTAACACACACGAACAAAGCAATCGGTCAGCACTCCTGAAAATCCCAACTGATCAAAACCTCCTTTTCCGCTCCATTGACCTAGAACGATCGCTATGTAAACCCCTCCGGAACGAATAGTGTGCATTAACAACCCTGAAGAAGTCTCGTAAGTGTGTGGCCGAAACGCTGGCACAACCTACGACAACGATGAAGTTTCAACCCGGAAACCAAGAATATAGACCGATAGATTGAGGACAAACTTGAACTTGAAACCCGAACATATGTACATATATAGATTGACGAAAAGCATTTCGATTTTGATTTACAATAAAATATTATGATGGCACCTATCACCAAGTTGTGATGTCGAGAGATCGTCTTCAACGTTTAAAGATGTATTCACATCGAAGAGAATCACATTTACAGACGATAATTGGGAAATTTTATTAACGTTAATGAAAGGTCAGCATTTATTGCTTTTTGGTATTTATGTAATCGTCCTCCTGATTATTGATGCATTAAAACAATTGCATTCTGTAAATGTCTATTTAAAATTTGTGAAGATCCTGTGTAAACGTGGCTTTTTATTTTACTCCTTCTATATAAAAACTGTTAAAGGTATCAATGCGAGTCCAAAAGAATTATCAAACTTGCACATTCCTCGCCACGTACAGCGTTTTTATTTTAATTTTAACAGTGAATAATTTAATTTCTTTTTTGTGATAAATTTGATGGAATGTTCGTGAACTTTGGTTCAATGGTGTACATGTAGTACGTCTTTTATGAATGTCTGTAATTTATAACCGTTGTAAGTTGAGCTGCATTCTTCTCTTGGAGTTGGTGTAATGAGCGCAAGCACGATTGAAGGCTTTGTAGTAAGGTATGTAGTTATACGTGGGTTACGTTTTATTGCAGTTGAAGAGTCAAGGTAATGCGTTAAATAAACGGGGTTAAATAATGATCTGAATTCTTAAAGTTTTAAACACAGATCTTGTTTCCTTTTAGCAACGTTAATCTAATTTAATGTTTTTGTTTGATTAATTAAGTTATACATCCTGAGTAGCACGCACCGATGTAGTTCATGGTTAACCAAGTAGATAATAATATCTGCATTTGATTATATCGCATTTATAACAAAGTTAAACGAAAACAAGGTTCCCAAAATATAACTTGGAACTTTTAGAAATCCTAATTGTGTTCATTAATTTATTACTTGATTGCATTTGATTACTATCGACTGGTAGTAGATTGGTACGATTGATTTATTAAAGATTAACTTGCTCAAACATTGATAGTAATATTTTTTGCGTTATTTACTCGGTATTGCAACACATACAGCGTTATTCGAAAATTATAGTAAAATAAGTTACGTATTTCTTAATTATTTGTTTTGCAATCAATATACTAATGGTTCCCATTAAAGTTTCTCTATCGTTGCCACTTATCTATATACAGATGATATCTACTTCCTGTTAAACGTAAACCGATATTAATTTGTAGAAACGCTTATTTACGTGATATGGACAAGTTTCCAGCAAGCAATTAATGTGAAAATGCGGAAAATATCACATACAGCAATCATTTGCGTTTGTTGGGCTAGGCTGCATCTTCTGACAACGATTATTATAACACTTCGCTATACTTCCTTACGAAGCAATACTCAATAAGTTGTTGAAAGTACACAGAAAAAACTATTGTGGCGAGAATTGCAACCTTCTTCGTAACATTCTATGTTCCATATTCTACGTCTATCTATTTCTATACAAATACATGCTAGAAATTATATTACGCCTTTAAAATAACCTCCTCTTTTTCCAAGAAGTGTATATCCTCCCGAGACTATTATGGGGTGTTAGAGATAAAAGGTCTCTTGGGTCCCGTGCGCCGATCACGTTGAAGAGGATAACGTTTATTTTGTTACCGCTTCCTAACGACATAAAGTGAGCCACTCCAACAACGCAACTTACTACTGTACACGCGTTTTACATACACATCCATGAATATAACAAAGTTCGGGCTTGTGCGCTCTCTATAGATGATAACAAAACAGGATGCAGTTTTATAGATAGAAAAAAAAAAAAAACGGAGAGGATTGAGGAAAATAACGGCATATCGTAAAAAAGAAGGCAGCCTCGTATATGACACATACATGGACCCGTCTTATATTCGACATTTGACGAACTATCAACGAAGAAAAATAAGCACACAGACAGTATTGTGGTTAAGTTACAGGTCGTATATTGAGGACCTTTCAACAGTTTCAGGGACACAGCACATATTGGACATTCACATATTGGATAAAAGGATGGCATGTATGTTTTTTGAAGGATGAATGGAGTGTGATATTGAACGAAGAACGTGTTTTATAACCTCATTCTGTTTTTCTTGCGTTGGAAAAAGAACTCGTGTTAAAAGTAACAAAATAAAATACAGTTCGTATGTCGGAAAAGAATATCTTTGATGATTTGAACTCATTATTTCGATTAATCAGTTTCCATCTAGACTTTCTTGCGATGATCAAACAATTGCGTAATTTAACAATATGAAAAACGTGTCTTTTTCCACCAATAAATTACACAAAGTACTAAATATCTCTGGAATTTATTACGATTCTTTGGAGTGGGCGGGATGTGCACACCGGTATCTTTATGCTCATGTGATTTTAGTCCTGATGAATTTAATGAATACTTTATCAATAGTATTCCATCAACCAATGCCAGGCCCTCAGGTGCCTTAATTTCCTATTACAATAGTCTGCATCTTAAGTGGCTACAATAATAGAAGCCTGCGTAACTAAACTAACATCTTTTACATCTAATGTTACAGGTTCGGACGAAATTAATTGTCATATGCTAAAGTTGTGCAATTTTGCGTAAACTTTACCCTATGGCATTTACCCATAAAGCCCTACAGCTTCATTACCCAATCTCTGGTTTGAGTGCACAGTAACGGTCGTAGCGGGGGGTGACTATAGATATATACAACTATAGGGAAGGAGAGAGCTTGCTACACCGTCCGTATCCTGGTTGGTTGGGGAATCCTTTGGAGCTCCTTACCTCGACCCTAAGGCCTGGAGCTAGATGTCGTGTTTTGACTCAATCTCAGGTTTTCTGGGTAGCAAACATCCCGGCGAGGCGATTTGGGTAGCGCCTTCGCCTTGTCATCACCGTTATACAGGCTTAAATCACTGGCCGGTTGATTCTATTTCACGGTTGGTTTCCGTCGTTGGTCGATAGTTGCCAGTCCTGGGTGGTCTAGGCCTGGAGGGGCTTAAAGTTGTTAGTTGTACAATATCCCATTAAATAAATTACAGGATCCACCTTTTCGTGGGTTTCTTAAAAAATATAATTCCTCATCCATCGACGATTAGAAAATATTACATACCTAAGCAATTCGACAAAACAATAAATCAAATCAGCTCAAAACTAGGTGAAAATTATCTCTGGATAAGCGCAGATGAAACGACAGACATTAAAGGAAGGTGCGTTGTTTTCTCTCAGATTCTACAAGCGTAATGTTAAAAACAGGTAACGAACTTAAGAAACGTTTTCCAAACATGTTATACCTAACATGTGTTGTGAATGGAATACATCGCATTGCTGAACGTATTCGTGAAGAATTTCCCGATGTTAATTCATCAATTAGCTCATTTAAAAAGATTTTATTGAAGGCACCAACTAGAATACATTTATATAAAGAAATGTGCCGAATATACCTTTGCCGCTAGAACCTGTATTAACACGATGGTGTACATGGTTAGGAGCCGCATTTTTTTATACCCATACAGTCCAAGCATTAATTGTAAAAGAAGATTTAGTCGAGCAATTAGAATTTATTAATAAACATTTCTCAAGCGTAACAAAAACGACCAAGTTTCTAGAAAACAAACATTTTAAATTAACTGAATCCCTTCAACACCAAGAATCATTGTTTAGTAATTTAAAAATGTATAGAAGGATCGATTGGCGAAAAGATACGGAACAAGATTAATGCGGTTTTACAAAGAAATCCAGATTATGTAATATTAAACGAAATTTCCAATAACACTTTTACTATCCAGAATGAAAGTTTATGTTTAAAATATAAGGATTTAATTGCATACTTCCATTTCGCACCAGTTCATGTGACGTAGAAAGATCTTTCTCTGGATTTAAAAATCTATTAACTTACCAACGAAACCAATTTACAACGAACAATTTAGAAAAATACATCGTAGTTAATTCCTATTATAATCGTATCGAAAACGTACTTGACGATAACTTTCGCTACTGCATTTACCCGATCGACGCTTGGCTAACAGTCGCTAGCAAACTGCACCGAACGTCCTCACTCTAGCTGTTATACAGTGGTGACTGGAAGCTTTGCTGAAACTCCGCTTATATTTTAAGGTTTTGTTGTTTTTACTAATGTTAGTTTCAATAATAGTCTCATTATCGAAATTCCAGCAATATGTTTTTAGGTGAAATCTGTCATAAAAAGTTGACTGCTGTAGTTATATTATTGCTGTCTTCCGTATTCTTAGATATAAAGCTCATACTGGTGATTGTTTTTACCAAAATCCCAAATTTTAACTTTAAAACTGTCGCTATTTTAGAAGAAACGGTGCTCCATATAACGCTAACCGCTTCTCTTAGATATTTAGATTTCAAGGATCACAATTTATTTTTATCTTTCTCCAAGTATATAATGTTTGACAATGAAGATGTGTACATAGTATAAATAATTTAGACTCACGCAGAGCCCTTTTCTACCTACACAATAAGAAATTTATAAGGGTTTCTTGGTAGGTTGGGAATTGAACATCTAGAAATCCTCATACTTTGACAGTAATATAAAAAAAGGGTCATCGTGATGCGTAGATATACTTTTTTCTTTACAAAAACAATGAAAGAAAAATGTTGGTACAAATAGTTTTATTTTTCAAAATATTCGCTATTAAGCTTTACATACTTTTGCATGCGTTCGAACCAATTCTCGATTGGCCATTTTTTCCACTCTGAAGGTGGCAAATTTAAAACATGGCTTTTTAAGGCTTCAGCAGCCTTTTGAGGTGGTGTCTATGCATTTTTTCTTTGACATTCGAGAAGAAAATGAAGTCGCTAGGCGATAACCTAGGCGAATGCGGACATTGAGGTATTGCTACGATGTTTTTCTCCTTCAAATAATCAATTGTTTGGCGTGCTGTATGTGAAGTGACATTGTTACATTCTCCAAACCAAGGTTTGTAAGATGTCTATCGAATTCTGCGCAATCCATCGAGAACTCGAGAATCATTTTCACACCAAAATGTTTATGGGAAGTGTGTGAATTTTTTAGAATTTAGTACGTTAGTATTGTTATTTTATAATAAAAGAATCCTGTATATTATGACGAAGTATCTTCTATTATGTTAATAGAAAAACAATGTTTATATCCAATACTGTAAAAGCACATCTGCAGCACCGTATGGTTACAGACGGTCTCATCGTAACCTTTTGCAAATCGTGACCCTATTTTTTTTCTGTTCCTCTCGAGTCCACTGAACAATTGGTATACACTATCCTTATTTTTCTAGCGACCAGCCGACGTTTTGTGTGCTATACTCGATCGTTTATTGCCTTTATGTGTTTGTATATAATACGTATTACCAGTAGGTTTACTGCAAGAAGAGCAAACAGAAAACGGAGAACACTGGCGGTCAACCGGCTCGGTTACTTTGCGTAGATAAATATTTGTTTGACCTAAACATATACACAGAAGAAGAATAAGACAAACAGCCGTGGCGATATGTGGTTGCGTACATATTCCCAATAATAATAATTATAATAATTACTACAGCAAAGAGAAGGCGACAAGGAGTAAGATTCACGCAAGTTCTAATTCTCTCTTGTATAAATGAAAACTGAAGGAACACTTTACCTTCTATTATGGTTAACTTTTTTCCGGGAAAAGTTGGGCCGATCCTTAAGAATATTTTGAGTTTTCTGCGTTGGTGATATATTTGGTTGGTGGCATCTGCAACTCTAGCAAATGACTGTTTAGAACAATTGAATTCAAAATTTCCTTAAATTAAATTTACCAACCAAAGCACAACTAGTTTGCAGAATTTCCTCGTGGTCGTGCTTCCGATAGTGATGAATTTCGTGAAGGTCGGCTAAAATCGGTTGTTGTTCCAAAAAACATCAATGCTGTGCGCAACACGATTGAAGTGGATCACCATGTGACTTAGCGTGATATAAAGGCATCTTTAGGCATAGCGAAGACTGCAGTACATTCCATTTTACATGGATATTTAGGTGTGAAAAAGATTTGTTCACGATCGATTCGACAGAGGAACTTTAAAATCCGTATCTAGCATCGTAACAGATGACGAAACTTTGTTGTTTCCAGATGAACCGTATCGATCGAAGGATCAGTTAATGATGAGTGGTATGCAACCATTAGTATCGACGAAATCACTAAAGACAATCGACAACGTCACATCATCCTTCATTATGACAATCTCGCACAACTACCGGATACGGAGCAGGACTGACGTCCCTTCCTCCTCCCCGCTGGAAAGACCAGGTTGCCGAGGGTGACATAGAGCTTGAGATAAGTGCAAATAAGTTTCGTACCGCCCCAGAGGAGGCGAAAAAGAAAGAACTACATTTTTTTTTGCTAATTTTAATCTAAGTATACTTATAAATTTAATTTTCCTTTTTTTCAAATCCAAACTTTTGCCATATCACTCTTATTATCTTTTTTTTCTTAAAAGGGATAACTTTGTATAACGATTCATTATTTCTTTCTATCTTAAACGAAGCCAAAAATGTATAACAGCTGTAAACCCGCAAGATCTTGGGGGGTATATGGGGAGACCCAAATTTAAGGCTCAAATCATATTTACTGTTACTGTTAAGTAATCATATTACTTATTTAAAAAAAAACATTATTTCTTTTTTTTTTGTTCGATGGACGTAATATTAAATTAACTGTTAATCTTACCTTTCTTGTCTTTTTATTTATTTAGTTTGTTTTTTTTTATTTTTTTTTGCGTGTATTCTGGCAGCAACCTCGATTGCCCACGACCGGGGACGACTAGGGACATTGTGTTTTAAGTGGGCGGCGCCTTCCCAGTTAAGTGGCTCCTGCCGCAGGAGCCAGAATCTTTCACTATTTTAATGCGATCCAACGGCCATCGCCGTCTGAGAAACGCGGTCACGTTGTCCCATAAGATTTTCATCTCCTGGAGGACGTGGAAGGAAACCTTTAGTTTTTTTTTTTGTTGAAGCTCCTCTTTTTGCTCTTATTTTCCGCCTCTCCCCTTTACTCACCCGACAGGAAGGCGTAACAATCTCAAACAATTGAAGGAGAAAAACATGGAATCAATATCTCGTTGCCCGTGTACACTTGTTTTATCGCCTAACGACTTCGTTTTGTTCCACAATGTCAAACAAAGAATGTGCGGACAGCGACTTTTATCATCTCAAGGAACTATTGAAGTCTTCAAAAACCATACCACCTTCAAAGTGGAAAAAGTGTTTAGGGAATTGGTTCGAGCACGTGCCAAAGGGTATGAACCTTAAAGGCCAATATTTTGAAAAACAATAAAACGGTTTGTATGAAAAACAATTTTTTTTTGTAAAAACTTAAAATGTGTCCTTCGAACAAGGGCGTTTTGACAAGCCTAAGCTGTTGTTGAAATGCCTGCCAAAGTAGACTAAAGTTTTTTTAAAGGGAGATGTTTTATACTGCTCGATTGTAAGATTACTGCCAAGCCTCGTACTGTAATGGTGCACAGTGTGTGTTTTATTGCAGCATGTTTAATGACATACATAGCTGAGAATCATCATGTATAAATACAAAGCACGGTCAAGATACTAAATTGCTGAAAAATGGATATACAACTCTTTTTCTACAGACTGAAACCTCTACAGAATGAAAATTCTATGTATAACAGTTGCATTACCTCATAATTAAAGTTCTCCACTTTCCGTGTGCTTCACGAAATTAGCAGATACTAGACAAACTTGTAGTAGGCAACACGAATCCATTTCATAAGACGCATAAACACGAATCTATCTAGTCTCTGCTAATTTCGTGAAGCGCACAGAAAGTGGCGAACTTTACTCATAACTCATATATATATAACCCGAAAGACATTTCTACAATCAATATAGCGTTCGAAAATCTTCCAAATAAACTAAATATTCTATTCGAACAAATTCTTCTGAGCTGATGCTTCTGTAGATCGGAGTTTTGTAGTAGTTTTGTTGAAGATAACGTCTCACAAAGCCTCTGGTGGATGTTTTTTCCGTTGAATATCCTCTCTAATCCTGTTTGCCTTTGTGTGTGCGTGCTCGCAGTGACTGGATATTTGCTTCACTCGAACGGATATGCAGCTATCTTGTGATGAGATGGGGACCACCCCCTTTCCGTGATAGGAGTTGAGGGTGGTTACAGCTGCGAATAAGCATCTAAAATAGATATTCACTTACACGGACGGTAGGGTAGAATTTGAATGGATGAATCGTAATAGTAGGGAGTGTCGAACAAATAACATTCGAATTGACTTTTATATGTTTGTTTTTCTCTGGTTTTTTTCTTATTTCAACCAAGGACATTATCTATTAAAATATATTAATGACAAATACAAACATCATAATTTTGTCTAAACGTGACTAAAATGTATCGGGTTATTTTCAAAAGCGCCACACTATTTCCACTTGTACTTTTGCATCTTGTTAGTTATGGTCTGCTGGACTTATTGATTTTCAAAATCCCCTAAACGGAGTTCAGCCTGAGCGTTTCCCGAATTACATTAGCATGGTTGGGCAAACAGTAAAGGTGTATCTTGTATTCTGTTTTTAGGTGTCTGGCTTTATATTTAGATGTACTCTGCAAACAAAAACGGCACAATTTTTTCACTCAAACACCGGTTTTTATTTTTTTGCAATTTCGTTAATTATACAGGATGAGACAAAATGGATTCATTCTCCAAACAAAAATTCAGATAAATTAAAATTTGAAAAACGTGGACGTACACAGCGTGTTGCCCGATAAGTGTCATAAGAGGAAATACTTATCATGAACTGTTTGCTCACGGGTTGCCATTTGACAGATATGATATAATGTGATGTGCAGATACTACAATCAATGCAACTTGAGAAAAATTGCTCATTGGATATACAAAAACGCAAACAACTGTACGAACTGTACGACGATCATCCAGCCCTACAGTGGAAACATTTTCTGTAATTCCCAAAAATGTAGCGCCGGTCTTTTTTTGTTTCGACCGTTCTCACGATTGGAGCCAATTTGTTCTCAAAGACCCAAACTACCGACTGTTGCTTCCTTCCGGGATCATAGCAGTATATCCACGTTTCATGATCTGTGATGGTGTACACCAAACGAGACCATTCAGTGTAGATCTACACTATGCCACAAGGTTTGCTTTTGAACCGGAGTCAAATTGTGGGGAATCTAACGGTGACAAGGCGCAAAATGGTACCAGTTGCTTTTACACGAATCTTTAAAGTAGCTTGCGTACTTGCCAGTCTTCTTCACTCATGTTTCATACAAGAACTCTCAAGAACAGGGACTGCCGTTTTTAGCTTAAAAGCTCGAAAGTTATCATTTAAGGAAATTACGTTGAAATTTACTGTACCATAGCTTTACAATAGTTAAGGAAAACAACTTGTCACCAAACACTTGATTGCCTTCCTCGAAACATCCTTTACGGCTTAAACTACGCCTGAAATGCTATAAAAAAAGCTCGATGAATTCTTGGGGAAATGATTTCAAAAACCTTCAAGCCTTCGTATATAGATTTTTAGAATCGCTCAATATCCTTTGTAATCAATTCAACCTCGGTACAATATCTCATTTCCATACACTTTCATTTTTAACGCCAATTAAATTAATCATGTGTACATTCAACTTACGGCAGAAAAAAAAAGGAAAATCGCCGATGAATGACCGATGCAGGACCAGATCGATTGGTCGACAAACAGTGTTAATATGCATCAAACGGTTGGAATTGTAAGCCGATTTCAGCGCGAGGTGATTCAACAATACGAGGACGTCGTACACCCAACCTAGCATGTTAATTTTGTCGCATTGTCGTGCCGCGACGTGACGTGAGCGCCTAGAGAAAGCTGCCAGACTCCCTGTTATCAAGCGACGAGATCTCCCAATTGTTTTAACCTAATTAAAAAGCTCTTACGTGATGCATTTTGTTAAAAGAAGACATATATTCGACAATATTTCTTTGTTTCAAACCAAAAGCCGATGTATTAATTTCGTATTTTTAATTTAAAACATTACCAGGCTCCCAAACGAACTTCCCCCCTTTTCACATCCTTAACGGCGAAATTTTCAAAAATTATCGCGTGTCTACACACAAAAGGAACCTGCTGTCCAAATTCCGTGTTTGTGACTTCAGCTCTGCATTGATGAGTCAGACAATTAGGACTTCTCTCTTTATATTGTGATGAACATTCTAATGTTTTAATAATTTTATATGAAGAATCCATCATGTGTGAAACAATAGATAGTGAAGATGAAAGTGAGGGTGAAAATTATAATGTGTAATAAATAAATTAAAAATAGAAAATAGAAAATTCGAATACATCAGAAACCTCTGTCAGCCTCCTTTTTTTTATATTTTCAGACTCTATTGAAGATATAAATATAAGAAAAAGACGATGAAATGAATAATGATAGCAAGGGTTGTGGCGTAAACGAATGGTCTTTGATGACCGGTCACCGGTTGAGGAGCATTCGTGTCCTCGCAATACCCGTCCCGGATTAATTAAACTTGTGTGGTGCGGAGGTTGCCGATACTGATGTGTTGTTTACGATGAAATGATTTAACAGAGTTCTTTTTTTTCATATACTTGTTATTATAAAAAATGGAGCAATCTGGACGTCTGCCTTCTATACACTTGTGATCTGTTTAGTGCCTCAAATCCAACATATCAAAGGCAGACAGGATGACAATTTACGACAGTGCAATTTTAAAATTCATTAAAAAAAACCAGCGCTATCTAAATTCAGTTTTTACTTTTTCTAAAGCACATAGATGTAAACTACATTGCAACGACCTACCTAAATCGCCACCAGCTCCCTAACTAAGATAATCGAAACGAGTTAGTACACGAACAGCTAAAATCACGTTCTATTCACCTCTTGGCATCAAGAAGTCTCCTATCTTCTATCGAGTTCGTGCGTACACCGCAGATGTACAGTCCATGTGTATCACTGTGCTCCTCGGATGACTAGGCTATGTGACACACACCATATGGTAAGCATATGGGCCGGCATTGTTCTTTAATATGAATCGTAATGCTGGTTTTAGAATGTACATGTGACATTGAGAGTTGCTTTTTGAGTGCTGTATAAAACCTCCACATTCTGCGATTCCAATTTAAAATGTATAAAGGGTACTTCAATAAAATTGCGTTATTAAATTTTAAACGTAGATCGTGGCGTTTCCCAATGCCGCCGTAGAATTTAAAATCGAACGCCATTCAGGCCCTTTCAACGCAATGGAACGTTGACGATGAAGCCGAATAAAATAATAGACGTCTGTGCAAACTCGGGTCGATCCAATCAATAACATCGGGGAATGGATGTCACCGTACGGTAACTGGTGAATTTAATCAACAACGAATTGGGCGCAATCCCCCAAAAACCAATGCCAGACGATTAAGAGAACAAAGGTAATAATAACATAAGTGGGCTGGTTAATGTAATTGCAACAATCCAAAGGAAGTAAAAATGGATATTTCGATTTATTCTGGCAATTTAGTTTCTTGGAGAATAAGAGAGGGTACAACTCTTATCTTAGCTGATTGATTTTTCTTTTAATAGCGAATAAAAGACAATATCTTCTTTTTGGTGAGGAAGTAAAATTATAGTCACCGATATTGAGGTAGCTCTCAATCTTGATTTTCTTGAATTTCAAGCAACTGTCCAATTATATTCCTGGATGTCGAAAGCAAATTTCCATGCATCACATGAACAAATCTCTAATGACAAAAGACGACGTTTTCTTTTACATTTAACAAATTTGAGAAATGTATTGTTATTTTAAGTTCATTTATAATCAAATCAGATGTGAACATTTGTTTAATTGGGTCGAATAATTAGTTTTAATTACAGATTTTTAAATAGTAGTTTTATGTTTTTTAAAAATTCTTTTAAGAGGTCTTGAACATGGCGTAGTTTCATTTTCGGATGTAACTATTCCTGAAGGAGCTTTGGATATTTAGATGGTTGTTTCAGGATCTAGTTTTTTTTACAAAAAAGTAATTTATTAATAGAATAAAAATATGGTACTCCTGCCTACATTTTATGAAAAAGTAATATTCTTTATAAGCGTTTCGTTTAAATTCTTAGCTCCAAATTAGCACCAAAATTTATGAAATACATTTCGTCCCCTCAGAATGAGGGCCCTATTTGTGTCTTTTTGTTTAATAAGTTTTTAAACTTAAATTTCAAGAGACATCTAAGTATTATTTAGATAGAACCTTGCCAGATTAAAAAGTCATGTTTTAAAAAATCCGCAGATTGAATCCTCTCATTCCAAAGCGACGATTTACTGAATTTCAAAAATTCCTCGACATACAGATAGATTTTTCAATTGAGTCAATGTCCAATCTTATTAAAAGGAATTCTTTTGGACACAAGAAGAATGATGTGGTTTCAAATGGATGGAGCTGCGGTACATTTTCAACGTGGGGTACGAGAATTTTTGTGTCTATTTCCAAAACCAATGGATTGGAAGAAAGATCACTCGGCTTAATTTCTTTTTATAGCAATACGTAAAAGGAATCGTTTATAACATACTTCCAACTGCGCCAATTATGAAGGAGCCCACCAGAAACCCTTTTCGAAACATAAGCCCAACAATGTTGTCAAATGTTGCTTTGGATTTTTGTTTAGACACGGGCGGTCGTCATTTTGAACACATGTTATAAGACATTTAAAATATATTTTAAATAAATATAATTTAAACTACAAAATTTAATATAATTTGGCATAGGCCGATGAGTTATTAAAAGCTGAAGTTTGTTTGATGTCCTACCCGAGTCCTATTAATAGTTTAGGACTAATATTTTCCAAATTAATTTTGGTTACTAATGTTATTGTTACGTTTGGGTTACATATTTGTAGACTACTAGATCTATTAGCCTTTGCCCCAAATATTACTTTTCTGTTAATATCACAGTTGACCGTGAAATAATGCCTCGTATGTTTATACTTATATTAAAATAATATACAGGGTGTTTCATTATAAATATTCAAGTAGCGGTTACACGGAAATTTCAATTACAATAAATATATTCCAACTAAATACCCAATATGCCCAAATTTAATGTCGATATCTCTAGAAATAAAGTTTCGAATATTGATCTGATTCACAGCTGTATATTGATAACTGGAAACATCGCCTTTCCAAAGAATATTAGCCTTCTTGATAACGAAATTCCAGTAACATTTATTCAGATAGAAGTTTCCGGAAAATTCAAAATTCAAAACTGTTTGCCAAATACGTTCATATCTATGCATATACGCAGATGTACGTAATGAATAGTACTTTATATATGTTTATGTCAAAAAATGAGTAATCCTATCGATATTCGTCAGATTCTTATGCTTCCGGTGGTTCGTATCGTATCGAGTATAAACAACAACGTTCCAAGTTTCCAGTTCCCCGTTCTACCAACTCAACAATAGAGCAACTTACGCATACATTCTACATATAATAGAAATGCATATTATATTCTTTTCTCTCTCTTCCAACTCAACGATATCGAGGCGGGTACTCGAGAAGAAAACGTGAACCAAGCAAATTCTATCTTCATTTTACTCCACCAGAAGGACGTAAACGTAGCATCAAAAGGAACGCAGCGCATGGTCGGAATTGTTTTCTAATTTTCCCGCGTCTTAAAATACGAAGCTGGAATGCATATGAACGCGTAAAGTACATATCGGACGACGGATGAGGCTAAAAATAGATATTTAGACGCTTAAAAATAATAGAAGTATACTGAAGATCTTCTGAAAGGACCATCTTTTCTGGGCGACCACTCTACTAATTTTTTCGAAATGATTTCTTTCCAATTTGTAATAATTACAATAATAAATGAGATCTTCTAAAATAATAATAATAATAATTCATGATCATAGTACGAGATGAACATTTCGTTCAAATTCATTACGATAAACCTGTAAATTTCCTTTTACATTTCGTGGGCACGTGTACCATCGCCTTATGTTTTTTACGGATGGATGTATAAATATGCTTATTCATTAGTCAAAGCTCCTACGTTGTGCATCACTAAACCTTTATATTCACACGTTAGGCTACCAACTTGAAACTCATTGTAAGTTAAAATTAATTATTATTACTTCTTTTAATTTACATCTGTAGTAAACCCTGATGTAGCTTTAAAATAAAAGCGAAATATTGGTGAAACGTAAAAGAAACCTTGGCGTCATCTCGACATTATTAACCACGTGCTACTTGCAAAATCGTCCTCAAAAAATTATTGTCGATCAAACCTCTTTCCAACGTCAACAAAGGTGTTCTCTAAGGGTCGGTTTTGCCCCCCACACGTTTTTCAATTTTTATTAATGATTTACTTGTTTTTTTAAATATTCGTGAATACCTCTCTCTTTAGGCAGATACCATTATTATATTGACTTCCAGTAATCCGAAGAACCTCTCATATTTATTTATCATTTAACAACTTGTTTATTAACACAGCAAAACGAAATGTATCTTATTGCAAAATAATCAGCAACTAATTTCCTTTTAACAGGCCATATTATTAAACTTACATTCCTCGTGCAAGCTTTTGGGTAATTTTATTTAGCAAGACTTAAAATGGAACGACCACATTAACAGCCTCTCTTAATTGAATTGTCTATAGTTTCTTGTACTCTGCGTAACTTGAAGAGATCTTTTTATCATTTTATAATTTCTGCTCTAAGACGACTTATGGTATAATTCACCGGGGTTTTGGCTCTGATGTGGCTGTGAGAATCACTTTTAGTCTCTGTTGGTTGGAGTCATATAGGGATACTTTCACATCACATGAAGTGTTAACTTTTTATGGAGCTTACATTCTAGAAATTCTATGTTCTGTTTGCAAACACGCATTTGAATTTTCTGCTAAATATTACTCATGCTCATTTTACTAGAAACAGTAATTATTAATTTACCTGTACGTCATGTAATTGCTTTATTTTGGAAAAACATTTACTTTTGATGTAAGTTATACAGGGTGAGTCAATATTCAGCTCCCACTCCTCCGGATGTGTTCTACTATTAAAAATAGTACAAGAATTAAGAATACTAAAATCTCGAAAGCGAAGCCGTTTTCAGGTAAAATTGAAATTAAAAATTAAGGCTTTTAAAATTTCCGTTTATTATTAACAATTTCAAATACAAAAAAAATGGTAATCTTAAAATAATAAAAAGTTTGAGTCGTGCTAAACGAAACGGAAAGAAAACATTTAGTTCCTTAACTAACCCTAAAAATTGTTACCCACCACTACAGAATTGAAATTATCCTCATTTATTTCTTCTGTTCCTTCGTGAATCCCGGCAATAACGTCAGCCATCTCGGTAGGCATAGCACAATAAAGCTTTTCTTTTATATACTCCCGCAGCCAAAAATCTATCGGAGTTAACGACGGAGGCGGCCACGCTATTGGCCCACCCCGACCAATCCATTTATTTAGTAGAACGACGATTCAAAATTTCTCATAAATTTGTAATGTAGCATGTTGTTGAAAAAACATTGTTGCACGCTGTTCAGTACTGAATGCAAATGTATTCTCGGCTTTCATAAGGAAGATCTGTGAAAATACCAGCGCAAGAAAAATAAAAGCGGTATTGCTGCCGCAATGAATGTATGTGTTTCAAATTCAAGATGTGCTCAGTAGTGCGGTTTAATTTTCTGAATTTCTCACAATGTTAATTATCCATTTACATAATGACCGTGTGGAAGGTGCGCATCTTGTTATGTGCAATGTTATACATAGAAATAAGGAAATCTTGGCTCTCCCACAGATCATGGTCATTTTCCAGTGTCTCTTCCTGCTTATAGCTTTTTTTTTAATCCAATTTTTTTTTTTAATCCAGAAACTACTCAATCAACGAATGAAAATGAACTATATGAGACAGTACACAATGCTTCTGACCAATAAGTCCCCAAAATTGTTTGCATTATGTTCAACACATGGAGTCGTATTTACACGGCTGTTTACAAAGAAACAAAATTTTGGATTAAGTTATGTTTGCGTTACATATATAGGTGTTACTCTGCTTAATTGTTGAAGAAAGTTGTTGACTAATTGTAGTTCGGCAAAGGTAATATTATATTGCAGCTCTTCGCGACAGAAAACAGACTTGGCAGTATCCAAAAGAGCCAGTATCACGTGTATTGGTGAGAACAAATTCTTTAGATTTTTAACCGAATTTTATCTATTTTAAACATTAGTAACATAATTGATTAAAAAATATTACTTTTTGTTATAAGTGAGAGTAATGCACACTGTGTATGGCATCAAACAAACAAGTAAATACCAAAGCAACTAAATTTAATCAAACCCAATCCAATTCTATCGGACGAAATTATTTGTAAATACATAGTATAAGCAATACATGCGTAGATGTCACCAACTGGGACTCAGTATTTTCTCCTTCGCCACGACAGTGTTCTAAAAATAGTCATATAACATATGCGACACGGAGCGAGAGTAATATAGCACCGCAACAGATATATTCTTGGCCAACGACGATTTTTCATTTAAATAGGAAAATAACGCGGGAGAACATATATATATATATATATGAGTATATAGTATCTCACTACACATAAAAGACCAAAATCCTTTAGTTTAAATATAGAAAAGATGCAGCTATTGAAGAGGACAAAGATAGAAGTTCGGTATGGTTACATTATGAAGCTTTTGCTAGGGTATATACATAGATTCATGTATTTCATCTGTTCTACTGTCTAGACGCATAAAAAATTTCCATAGGTCGCAATATTAGTGGAAGATTGAAATTGCAGCGTTGGAATTTTTCAAATTTGACATTGTACGTGTAAGGAATGTGGTTAAATAGGGAGATTTAAATGTTTCGCTCTTTTCAACAACACAAAAGTATCGGCACACTCCGCACCACACAAGTTTAATAAATTAATTAATCCGGGACGACCGTTTCGAGGATGAATGAAAGGACGAATGAACCGGTCACCTAATTCTCTACCGGTTGAACAAGCATCCTCGAAACGATCGTTTCGGATTAATTAATTTATTAAACTTGTGCAGTGCGGAGTGTACCGATATTTTTGTGTTGTTTGCCGTACTACACTGCAGTCCTTGCTATAATTATCGAAACAATAATAATAAAACCGTTTTTAATCTAAGCTTTCGAGAAAACCAGTATAATGTAAAATTAATACATAGATTGCTAGAATTTCCGTGTTTTGTCGGTCGCTCTTATAACTCTGGACTGATCGGGAACCCACATCTTCAAAAATTGTTAAATAACATAAAAAGCCGAATAATTAGGAAAACATGGGGATTTGAACCACATGTGACTTATTTAAAATATTCTAAATGAGACTGCCTTAAATATTTTCCTATAATTTGAAATTTAATTTATCAAAGAAACACATTTTGGTTAGGTATGGCAAAATGTTCATAAAAAGTATACAGGGTACTTCATTAAAAAAAATCAAATAACATGAATCAATTTAGTTAGCAAAATCACTTCAATTAACCAGTTTGTCTAATTCTAAATTGTGGCAAAGTTCGATCTCTTTTTTTCAGTTCTTTTAGTTCATTAGCCGCTGGTTTACGAAAAATTAATAAAATATTTAATCACGGATTAGCACGTTAATCCATGATTAACTTAACTCGACCTCATCGATTACATTAATTTGTGATTAAAACCAAAAGTAGAAATCTGACAATACTAACAAGAAGAAAAGTAAAATACAAAAGGAATTGCTATTACTCGCATAAATTTAATGAGAATTTCTCTAAAATAAAACAGATAATCATCTAAGTGTAGTTGTTAACACACACTAACATATGTTCGACCTGCAGATCGCTGCAAATATAATTATAATTCTTATTGGTTAATCACGGAATTAAATAAGCTCAAAATGTATATGTAAACAGTATTTAACAAGGAATTAAATTTTAATAGGAGATTTCATGATAGAAGTTTTCCATTCAACAACTAAGGCAGTTTCGAGCTGGTTGTACATTACAGTGATACAAGGGTAGCGTCTTAAGTTTGGTAATGAAGCACCTTCAAAAAATACTGTTTACAACTGTATTTTGTGAAGAGTTGTTGTTCTAAAAAACATCGATTAACATTTAGGCGTGAAAAAGAGCTATTCAAGATGGATGCCGTATAATTTGTGCCAATCATAAGAGAAGGCTCAATTGCTGTCAATTGCTGTAAAGAAATGCACAAAAGATTCAACATCGTAAGTAGGTGCTGAAATTTGGATATATTCGTACAAGCCGGAATCAACGATCAACAATCACCTGTTTGGGTGTTCCCAGATGACCAGAATCTAACAAAAGTTATTCATTCACGAAGCACTTCTAAGAAAATAATTGCTTGTTTCTTTCGTTGCAATGGACATGTCGCAAGTATTGCTTTGGTGGATTGAAGAACAGCTGAAAACATTGAATTAATGTCCCACTGCTGGTATTCACCTGATTTATCGCTTAATAACTTCTTTCTGTTTTTGGATGTCAAACAAGAAATACATGGAAAGCGATTTTTATTACCTCAAGAAGCTGTTAAAGCCTTCAAAAACCATGCCTTGGGAGATATTATTTTCAGAATGGAAAAAATGTTCAACATTAGAATTTTTTATAATTCCCAACAAAGCTCAAGGTTCAAATTAAAATTTATTTGTAATACTGCAGAAGGTCAAACGGGATAATTTAAATTTTGTTGGATTTCGTGAAGACATACACTTCAAAAAAACATATTTCATCTACGCGATTAATATTTTAGCAACAAATTTTACTCCTTTTCGCTACATGTGTTTTCTGAAAGAATCATCACATACTCTTCAATCAACCTTACGCTTTTCGCTGTAAAACTTATTAAAGTTCGCATCCCTTAAATACTTCACAAACAAAGCAGATCAACAAGCAAACAAAAAAGGAGATCGCTTTTCCAATTTAAAATTTCATCTTAAAGGATCTCTCGCGTCAAAACTTTTTTTCTTCCACCTCCCCAATTTCTTCATTCCGTTGCTTCGCGACAAAAGATGGAAGATTTACTGGGGAGTCATCGCGACAAGAACTTCGAACTTCACGTAGGTATTATCGATCCTACTCGAAAGCCGAAGGAGTACTAGCTTAAGGGCAGGGAGTTTTCGGGGTGTAGGAGGGAAAGAATTGCGGATGACTTCGACCATTTGGGAAGGAAACAACGATCCAACTCATTGCTAGATGCTATAACCGTAATAGAGGAACAATTCTGGAGCGTCTTAAAGGGTCAATGAGGCGAAGGGATACTGAAGGATGAACGTATGGGCTTATTTTGATGCGTACAGGATAAAATAATCAATTTTGGTTTCATACACTTACCGTTTGTGTTCTCGTGTATTGTTGGCGAGACGATTTCTTTGTCCTTTCTTGGTTCTTTACCGTTGTTACCTGGAAATTAAATGGAATAGCGTAAATGTAGGATAATGTGATTTTAATCTTGGAATACATGATAAATCGATGCATTATCTATAAAGAATCTGTAGAAGCCCTATTGGTTGATTTATACGATCATTTTGATTACCGCTAATGCCGAAATTTGAAAGTTTAGAAGGCCAGACGTAGTCACTTGAGTTTGAAATAAAAGGCAAAATGTTTTGGTAGCTATTATTTTCTATGACATAAAATAAATTCTTAGTTAGTGTCCAGTGCTTTAGGGTACTGGACACTATACAGGGTGAGTCAATCCCTTGGCAAAATTCATTTATTTCTTTTAATAGAACAATACACAACCAGTTTAGCCAGGAATGGGACATGAAATATCTCGGAAATGAGGGCAAATTTTGAAATTCTAAAAATTTTAATATTTATACATACTTTTAAATTAAAGGCGTCACCTATATGCGGCGCTACCTAACTTAATTTTTGTAAGTGGATGAAATATGGATTATCAGACGACCGGTAATGTGAATTATGACGATTGGCTATTCCGTTGTTTGAAATTGAGGTTGCTCTCATGAGACCACAGAATACGAGCTGGGAAATTTGTAATTTGCGACTAGACTTCCAGAAAATTTTCCGTGATAAAATTAAGTCTACGAATTTCATCGCTATCGTAAAGCCTGTGCACCAAATGAATTTTAAATGGTTTGTATTTATTGGATTTGAATGTCTTGTGAATTGAACTAACTGATATGGCACATTCTTCAGCAATACATATACGTGTGAGGATTGTAAGCAACACTTGCTAATACACCTATTTTAATGGCTTCATTTGTTTTTGTTCTTCACGATTTTCGCCTTCAGGAAAATTACCATTTCTTAACGTATCCTACGCTACATTCTGAATATGTTTGATTCAATTGCACGTTACTCCAATAGTTTTGGAGATATTTATTTATTTATTAATTTATTATTGTTTTGGACTTTTTACATTTCGTCACAGTACTAAATCCTATGATAAACATGAGATAATAGATGAGATTACCAGTAGTTATACAGGACGTTGTAAATAAATTGCTAAAGTAAATGAATTTCAATCTATAACTTGCTTATTTTGAATACTATACCTTGTTTATTTCTATAGATTTATAGCGATTGTCTTGAGATCTAAAATCTTCATTAATCATCAATATCGATCTATAATAGAAGAACAGTTTATGGTACTTCATCGCAGTAATTTAGCGTTTTAACAAAAAAACATCCCTATAGTTTCAAAAAATTTTCGGGACATTTTATTAACAAAAAATTTGAAATGACATGAAGTAAGCACGGTAAAGTTTTGGATGGCCATCTCGTTGATGTTGAAAATCTTAAAAAATGCCCAATCGAATAAAATTTGATGAAATCATCGCTCTAGCGTCTAAGATATCGGCCGTTAAAGATACGGCGATATTTCGCGAAAATCTCAAATTATCTCAAAATGGAATTGAAGAGAGACAACCAAGAAAACGTAATAATATACAGTAGCTAGAACTTGTATCGTGTGTAAGTGGAAACTGAACACGCTGTATATTTAAATATAATTTTATGTCGTGGAGCACTTATCTGCGAATATTCAGGAAAGGAATTAACTTCCGCTCACGC
>LR737380.1:21913302-21938082 GCA_902655005.2 Marronus borbonicus | reverse complement strand
CATCCACTAAACATATCAATAATCTATTTCCTCTTAATTATGACATGACAACGTCCTGTTTCATCATGAATACTATCACGAATACGAAAATATCACAAGAAACAATGGAAACTTCGGGGTAAAAAAACCTGCGTCTCGCTTATTTCGTCTATTCTACCATATTATTGATTTATTTTCCTACATTCGCCAACAAAGTTCGCCGTATATGGTGCGAGCGAAATTCTTAGAAGCAATTTTTTCCCAAGTAATGGTGTTATTTCGTTAAGTAAATAATTTAAAGCAAAAACCGATAAATAAATATTTTCCTGTTCTGCGGAGTTGTTAACACTTATTTACTAGTTATGAATCCAAATTTCTCCTAAGGCTACCAGATAAGGTCAAATGATTCACTTATCTTAGTTTGCATAAAAATATTTAGTGCAGAGTTTTGTTAAAAGAGGCAGCACCGTATAAAGTAAGTTGGGATACAAATCTAAATGGAGGTGTTCTGTTTGGAAGTTGAGGCGACATCTTTCTATGGCTAGCTGTATTAATTCAGTGTGATCCATCGGTAATATAGGTATCTTTCCTCGAGTTACAGTTTTCTTTAACAAACCTCTGATCAAAATAATTGTAGCGATTTAATTTTACTAATTCTCAATTACTTCAATGGTTTTTGTTGCAAACAAATTTAGTAATAGATATTATTCAAACGAAAGCCAGTAGTTATAGTAATTTTCAAAGAAGATCTAGATTGATACGATAAAGATAGTAGTCTTTTGTTTTATGATTGCCAACAGTGATATTACCTGCTTCTCGAAATAATTTCAAATAGTTTTGTTGATTTATTTCATCTAAATTATCTAAATAAAATAAATAAATAAATTAAATTTTTCGAAATTCAATTTATCATCTAGAGTGCTATTCGCAAAGTTCATACCATGCCAAAAAGATTTTTATTTCTTTTTCTTTTTGAAAATATTAGTAGAGTTAGGTGCCAAACCTTGCAAATGAAAAATGTGTAACTTTTTGTCAGTAAAACTGGTTTGTAGAAGAACATCACAATTCTTTTGAGCAGCTGAAATATCTGATTTCAGGGTATTGTTTCTTTCAAAAATTTACATGATTTTTTAATTTTTGTAAATACTTCAGTGCTATAGTGTTATAACAGATCTCTTTTTCAAAACATAATTTGAAGTATATTACACTATTTATTCTAACTATTATCAACTTATCAACTTGAAATTAACTCGTCTTGCTCTCGTATTAAGTGATCTTTGTAAATTCTTTTACTTTTATAATTCAAGTAATAATTTTCTGTAGATTTCTGTAGGCTAATACCAACCTTTTCTAATCAATAAACTTGTCACTCTTCTCAAGGCATCACGTGGCGACCTCTGGAAGAACTTTGGCGTCAAATTAGGAGGCAGTGTTAAAGGTTTCCTAGTCGAATCCCACGGATTATGCCCTGTTGCTAGTCTATCGAGATGTTCGATAGAGGCAGGTCTCCTTTGCCTGTGTTTGGGGTACCAACCTCGCCCAGGACCCCCGGCCATTCTCAACAATTCCGCACCAACGATAGCTTGTTCCAATCCCGCATTGCTCATGCCTCTCCTGTAACCCCCAGTCGATAAACTGCCTAAGGTATTGATGTTACCCATTGTGCTACTCTGTCTGGGGGTCGTCAGATTACCAGGGATATCGGGCGCTCTTCTATGAGGTGTACGAGGAATATCGCAGCCACGCGCGAAGATCGGGGTTTCCGGAAGGCTGCACGATGTCTGCAAGAGGTGTTCCTCTTGCGGGCTATGCGAAGATCTTTTTTGGAAAGTCCTCCGTTTGTTATCTTGCAATTCTATTGGTAAGGTTCGCCTTTCCGATGGGATATTACGAGAAGACGTGTTTAGGAAGTTACTTCTACGTCCTCTAGATGTATTAGCGTCCATCGATCTTGTCTTTAAGGAATTTGAAAGGGGTTCACGATGAGGGGGCACCGCAGGAGCTTCTGTTGATGGTAAAGTATCAGCACGGACTTTGATTGTGGATCCTTGCGGTATCTCAGTGTATTCATCTTCGTCTTCTTCAACGGGTGATGGTGGTAATGGAGGAAATTCGTGTTGGAGTACTTCGACTCTAACAGGGAAATCTGCACTATTAGACGTTGTGATTGGTTTATTCTCTCTGTCGCGGTGTGCGATTAACATTTCTTTAGCGCTTTCTGATTTTTGGATGCCCGTTTTCCTGGGACGGTACTGCGCGCTGTTTTCTATTAGCAATTGTCTATAATAATCCTCAGATCGCTGTATCTCGTCATGGCTACTAGATTTTTGTAAATCGTTAAACCTACGACCTTCGCACGACTTGGACGGTGTATTTGTTGGATTGCTACGCTTTTTCTTCTCGAAACTTAAATTCTCCACGCCATTCATTACGCATTTATCATCCTGAACGATGCTCGAGATCTCAATGTCTCTTCTTTCAAGTAATTCGCTAATATTCTTCTCGATTTTCTTCAATGGGGAAATTTCGGCACTATTCGTATTTGGACTTTCACCATCTTCCTCTTCCTCGACAGTAACAGCCAATTCCCTTCTAGGTGTCATCTCTTCCGCGTTCAGACTCGGTAGAGAGACAACTCTCACTATCTGAGGTGCGAGCGCATTGAAATCGGCTGTGGTCTCGTGCGGTGGTGGGGCGTAATGGTCGATAACGCCTTCTTTGATCAGCGATTTGATATTATCGAAGGTCGTGCTATGTTTCTTGAAATCGTTATAGTATTTACTGGGCGTGCTCGATCTCGAACTCGACATGTCCGCGCTTAATCTCGAGGGGGAACTACAAAGTTCCTGACTCATATGTCGCGAGTTATTCAAGTCCAAGCTAAATCTCGATTTCGGTGAGTTTAATTCTTGACTCAATCGCGAGTGCGGTGTGCTCAAGTCGACGCTGTATCTCGAGTTTGGCGTATTCAATTCTCTACTCAGTCTAGAGTTTAGATCGGTGCTATAGCGCGAATGGGGTATACTCAAGTCCGAACTCAAACGCGAGTTTAAGGATGAGTTGGAATTCACGGAGCTTCCTAACTGCACTAGGGTTTTTCGATCCTTCTTGCCTCTTCTGATTATGTAGGTGCTAGTTCCGGAGATATTCGAGCTACACAATTCCCCCGGTAGCAAGATATGGTCATCAGAGTCGGAGAACGGTGAAGTAACTTCATCTTCGGTGGTGCAAGGGGGTGGATCGGGCCAATCGTCAAATTCCTTTAATCTATTCGGAATGGAACTGGTGCTGGAGTGTGATCCGCTTTTCCGTCTCCTTCTACCGATCACTTTAGTACTTCCAGGAGTTAATAAAGCCTCATCATTATCCAATGGTACTTCCCAAGCTATGCTAGCTCTCTTACTAGTAGCTGGAGGTGGAGGAGGTAACATTTCTTCAAGGGAATCGTCTGAGAAATGTTCATCGTCAGCTAATTCACTCAGAGGTCGCATCATGGTTTCCTCTAAATCACTGGAGAGGTTATCTTCACTACCGCGTCTTCTGACTTCTCTATGACGCTCTATCGCCGTTGGAATTGTCCTTGGGGGTACTCTAGTCGGTGATGTTATGGGATAGATGCCGTGTTGGAAGGGTAAGCTTCCGTATCTGTAGCCTGGGGGTGGAGGTGGCGGTTGGAGATTGAAGTCGTTGTGCTCCCAACCGTACGGACGTTGATGTCGGGTTTTTGGCTGTAAAGAAAAGTTTTCTGTCATCAAGTTTTCTTGATTACATAGTTTAAATGAATAATAATAAGATTTTTTTTTAGAGAAAGGTCATTTAAATGCGTTAAATGTAAGAATTTATAGATCTATCCGTTGGATCCTTACTTAAACGGCATTTGTAAAAATGATGCAGAAGTACAGAAAATGAACAGAAATTGAACATCCTGTATGCCATACAGGATGTTCAATTTTAAAAAATGTAACATTGCTGTTTCGTATTTTTGAGAGACGCTGTACACTATGAACATAATTTCAAAATATACCTCTATATCGTGTCGAATAACCTGAATAAGCCTTTCTAATTTTTTGACATCCATTTCATAATTCACCTACTCAAAAATATGTAGCGCTATCCTTTGCTTAATTCTAGCAACTGAATAATCGAAACTATTCGTTTTTACACTTCTATTCTGTTATATACGTACAAAACATCTGCGGCTTCATAGGAAATACGTAAAGGTCAACAGCCATCACCTAGACCTGGCTCATGTGGGCATGTTCAATCGAGAATATGTATATGAATTCCGACCGTAGCGATCTAATCTATGGAACGCATTCATGCTGCAAATTTATTACTCCGGTATACGCTTTTTTGGGACGGGACGACACGAATCGACAGTATTTCACTACTAACGTGTCTGTTCTGTAAAACTGGCTAGCTCCGATGCAAGAAAAAAGAGATGCAGTACAGACGTGAGTTTTAGGTACCGCACCTAACTTCTGCGCTAGAAGAGAACTTATAGACGTAAAAGGAAAGAAAAAGTTCTTCCTTTTCGCGTTGCAGGAATGGGGACTGTAAATTTCTTCGTGGGAACGTGAAAATGTTCTGCATCTTAGATCCTGGCGTTTCGATTTCCGCTGCAACGGAAGTAAATTGGAAAATGGTAAGAGCAAGCGGTATACGGATCAAAAAAAAAAAAAAAAATTTATTCTAATTACTTCATCAGCATGTTCTTCCTGTCGAAGTGGCGCAGTGTGAAATTTATCTGATCCAGCTGGTGTTATTTCGAAAAACTTATTTAATCCTTTATGAATGTATGAAGTACCGTCGACTCTACAATTTCTAATATTCAAAGTAATTTTAACAACTCTTTGTTAAAATCGCTTGGACACATCGATTAACAATTTGAAATGCCATTAACTTTATTTTAAATGCCGTATCCTATGATTTCGACAAGCGATAAAAAGACATATTTTGCTTAGAAAATTTGTCTATTTACCGTTGTCCATTTCTAAAGACGGAGGATTATTTTTTGTAGCATATTTTATCAAATTTCTGGAGTAATTAGTCGGATTTTTTGACGTATTCTGCTTCTTAATTGGACGATAAACTAAAATATTTGATTTTGAGTAATCTCACAAAAAAATCTAAAGGGACTAATCCATTTATTGGGACGTATCTAGAAATTAAGGAATAGCGATTGCATAGTCAAGTTTCAAACCTTAATAAGAAAATATTTTGGTAATATTACTGCGCATGCGTTGAAAGATACTTTTGAAAGTTTTGGCCATGTTGGACGCTCAGTTATTGTAAGCAAATACCCCATAATCTCTTATTCTTAATCCATAAGAGACTGGAGTTGCCATATGGCAACGTAAACTAGAAGTCACTGTGAAGGTTCAGGAAACACATCACGAGTTGGTAGGGCGAGAAGCGCTAAGGCGTTACTTCAACCATTGTACTTTTCAGAAACCGCATGCTTTTAGTGTGATTTCATATTTTAGTAAAGTTAAGTGTTTTTCCTTAAAAGGACGTGATAGATCAAAGTTTAGAACGGACCCGCAATTTCGTGTAATTATAAAAAAAAACGTAACTAACTACATTTCAGGTAAATCATATAGTTATGTTGTGAATATTGCTTGCTATCAGTAGATTAAGAGCAGTATGTCTCAAGGTTAAAGTATTTTTCATAATTTAGTGCCCAATTCTGGTGTTGTCATATGGCAACGCTAATTATTTGCGCTATCACCGTATTTTTCATGGTGATTCAATTTTTACAGATAGCTTATTCTGATGACATAGACGCGGCTAATATGGAACCTTCAGATGCGGAGGTCGAGTCTGTGAAAAATATACATACAGATAAACCGGAACCTGCATTACAATCATCGTCACAGGATTTTGAAAATCAAGGTAGTTTGAGAGCTGAAAAAATTGATATTGCTAAGGTTATTTGGACAAACGGAGACGTACAGCAAAAGCTTTTTTTTAAAGCTGGCTATGAACGGCTTAAATCTTTATCAGCTACTGAAATTTTCAAGTTATTTTTAACGACGAAGCCATTGCTGTACTGGCATCTGAAAGCCGGAAGTATGCAGTTTTTAAAAATGAGACACGGATAACAATCTTGTAGTAAATTCATTAAACATCATGCAGTTAATAGCCAAATAAGGCCGATAAATCTCACTAATGGACAAACTAAATCGCAATGGAATATTTTGTTCCTGAACAAGATACGGACTACGACGAATCCAGATTTTGGACGACACTCCAGCAGGCAATTTATTCGGAGCAAGCCCATCTGATTCAGGCGCTTTCGCTAGGTAATTGTAAAAACGAAGCTTACCAAGTACCAGAATCGTCTAAACCTAGGCAGCTATTCTTCTATGAGGCGTTCATTCAGGTCATTTTTAAGAGTTGTGATGGTCATTTACTCAAGCCAATTGAAGACGGCAAGAAATGAAAATGTGCGAACTGCTTGCGTTAAGCGCAATGTTGGAGTTTGTCCCTTTGATCCTTAAATTGATTTATTTAAAATTCGATATTTCGTCCTTTATTCAGAACTTCCTCAAGAGTTAAAACGAGAGTCAAATGTTAACGAACTTCTTTACAATAGTGGCATGGCAAGGAAAACACTTTAAAATTGATAATACATTACACAAATATATTTTAAAATTCTGTTTAAGATGGAAAAACTGTTATTTTCAACAAACTATGTTGCATCACTATGTTGAGAAACTTTTCAGATTATCCTCGTATTCTTTTGTAGACAGTAAAACTCTTCATAATAACAGTGTATATGTGTATGTGGAGGTTTCTAAAATCCAGTCTCGTAAAAAATTACATCTTTGACAAACTGGATCGATAAATATACCTTTTCTCGAATTCGCCTTGTATCTGTTACTGCCACGTTCAGACTTAATCGCATGGAACGGTAAACGTAACCCTCTCCGTCAGGATATCAACATTTTCCAACGTATATCGGATCAAATACATCCGTATTGGAAAATTAGGACATTATTGTGCATTTCCTCGGCGTATATCCAACGAACGAGCGTCGTATTTTATCGGAATGTTCATGCCGAGTTGAGCAAACTTCAATCCATATCCAGATAATTTTATTGGTATTTCTTGGAATTTACATGGGAAAAGGCTTTGCTGATGGCTGACTGCGGAAATCGAGTTTTTAGATGAAACATGTAATTAAGTTTTGGAATTGAATGAAATCGACCTTACTCGAGATTATTTTCAGGAAAATCTACTAAAAGTATCATTAAAATACTTCCAAGAAATTCGGCGAGGATCTTTCTGTGAGATATTTGGAAAATCAGAAAGGTTGGTGCTGATAGCATCTGTTTAAGAGACATTGGTAAAACGTCTACAAAGTAGAAATAAATCTTTGTCTCGTTTAACAAATTTCAAAGAAACAAAGACCATTATGACACGATAAAGAATTATAAAGAAAAAAATTATTATACAAAACAATGCGCATGTTTCCATTTTTTTATATCCGCATTTGATAAAGCTTATTTTTCTATGCAAGAAGCTGCAGTTTGCACCACGTCTACAATTACGGTATTCCTCATATAAATTTTTAGAGGTAACTCCCGCCCAAAAAGGAACTCAAGAACCGAGTTAGTGACATCACTAACACAGAAACAAACATGCGCAATACGATTCGGAAACTAGAAGAGTTTGTAGCAGACATAGGCAGGAATTCCAAAATGGAAAACGAACCCTGGAGAAGAATATATATGAAAATGGGAAGATATGCAGATGGGGATTGATCCACCTCTGAGAAATGGACCCAGAAAACTTTCGGAAGGAATGGTGGTTCTTTTGGAGACGACAAAAGGGATTCTTTGGCCAGCTTATCTTCTCATTTCCTTCGATCTCTTGTGGCTTGAAGCCAACGTGATTATTGCGTCCCAATTGACGTATGACATTTAACTTGGAGATTAGCAAAATGATGGAAGGAAAACATGTAACAGAAACTTAATACATGGAAATACAAAAAGATATAAGAATATGATTTACACTCAACCAGTTTCTTTGTTTGCTTATCCGTCTAGTTTATCAAAGAGAATATAGCCAACAGAAAAAAAAAGCACACCACTAGTACACTTTCCTATTCACCCTTTTTTTTCTTTTTGGATCAAAGCGTTTTATTCAGCTTTTGATAGGCTGCTTTGTCGCTACTCCAAAGCGCGTTAGATAGGAAGAAGTAACTTGCGTTCAGCGTACGAAATAAAAAGCATTCTTACCAGAGTTGTTTGCGTGGCAGTGTGCTTCGGGTCCGGCATTCCATTTATGAGCGGCACGTCTCTGTTCTGGAAGTTTTGCGGCGGCGGAATGGTATCCATCCTGACCGGAAGCTGCGTCAACGGAAAAGCTCGCGACCTGTTCGAATTTCTTTTGCCGGAATGAGCCGGAGATACCCTGCTATGAATAGAAAACAAGGTGTGAGAATAATTTCGTTGAATGTTAGAATAGAAAAGTTTTATAAAAAAGAGACTTTTCAGAAGTAAAATATAAGGGATTAGATTGAATTAGGGGTAACTTCATACAGAGTGTCTTGCCGGAATCTGCATCGATCGATATATGAAAGTGTATACATACCGCTATGTACTATTGAACTAAAATACTTCGAATTATTTAAGACTTCCGGTTGTTTCGGAAGTAGTTGTTAACTTTGTTATTTTAAATAGAACACCTATATCTTTTTTCACATTTTCGAATTTCTAATTCAATTTTAATGTGCGTTTGATAAAGCAACGATGTTGCTATTCCTAACCATATTTGAAATACTTGGCTTTTTTGGAAATTTTTTATAAGTGGACGAGTGTGCACGTGAACTTCTATAACTGTGAATATTGGATCGTTCAAACGATTGATGGTTGAACCAACTTGAGTTTCCGGTCCATTCTCGATCTATGTTGACCATAGTTTTTCAGATCTATAATGTTACGTACATTATAGATCTAAAAGTTGTAAGTTGGTTCTTTGTATTACCAGAAAACATTATGGACGTACAAGCCTTTGAAGAGTTTCTAATGATCTCAGGGCATTTAGTTCCCCTTTGTGTCAATTGTATCCCCTTTGTCCCCCAATGTCCCCTTTTTTTTTGAATTTGGATCATCCATCAAGTTGGTTTCATCATAGTTCCAGATGTTGTAACTGGGTACTCCTTCTATTTCCCTTTCTAAATGATCAGAAAGATTATTGACTATAGCCTTGTCTGTGACAGGCCTGCTGTGGGAAATATTTTTGGCTGTTGTTTGAATAAGAATTTGATCATGTGGCTTTATGAGAGATTTAACGCAGTTAGGTCCTGGAAAGTTATTTATTGCGGAAATAAGCAATCTTTCTCCCACAACAATACAACTCGCAAGATATGACTTCAAGTTATGGGAAAACCATATATAGTCATGGATATGGGGTATGGCATAGGAATTTTTACTGTGCAGTTCCTCTGAATATTTTTTGCCTGCTAACTTCTTTCTCATGTCGTCCTTTCATTTTTTAACCGTAGTGTTCTTATGGATTTTATATTTTGGAGAAGCTTCACGAAGAGACAATTTTTTGGAACTTATATCAGATAAAGCATCCCGAAATTTTTACATTGAAAGAAGAAAAATAATTTTTGTTCGAAAAACCAGGTTAAGATTACGAATCAGTGTCATGCATCACAAATTGTACAAAGAGTATGTTCAGAAACTATTTCTTGAACACTGAAACGTAAAGTTACCCTTATGCAGTCACAAAGTAATAACGGCAATCTCTAGAAAGAATATGAAACAAAGCAAAAATTTACTTTGGAAACAGCGAGGCAATCAGCTTCTGCGCCTCTTCCGGCGGAGGCGGAAAGTCATCGGGATCCCCAGGTCTCATCGGCGGGTTCTCCTGGTGAACGGGCACCTCGGTTAGCGGCTTGAAGCTCAAGTTAAACTTCGGTTTCCTCCCGTTCATACTCATGTACCCGTCGTCTTCGGATTGATGCCCCAACGATGGACTTTCATCGTCCGGCGTTGAAAGCACGTTACCTGGAGCTGTAGTTTCTTGATTACAGACCTGGGTTGCGGACGACGACCCGGAAATTTGCTGTATCTATAAGCATTCCTGTAGGTGAGACTCTAAATCGATTAGGGTACGGTATAAACTACTTAAAAATCTCAATTAAAAGAGCGATTTGAAGTTTTGCAATGTCATCGCGTCGATTTGAACTAATCTAAAGCAAACGAAGTCGTGCGATTGTTACTTTAGTGTTCGGAGATTGCGGAGATGCTTTTAAGAAATGCTTACTACATATATGCTACTCACGTTTAAGACCTGGTTTGCGTTCTCCACGTCGTCGAATTCGGATAGCACCCTGTCCAAGAGTTCAATGGACCGTTGTACATCGTCGTTACCGCTGAAAGTAGAGAAGTAGGTCGTTTTAATAAAAGAATATAATGAAGAGAATGTCTAAATATGATGAAGATTAATGAAGTGTAATCAACAGAATTATATGATAATGGAATATTCGTTAAATAACAAAAATAATTCAAATAAAAAAACAATTTTTAGATTTTCTTTTTTTTTTCGAAATATTACACGCAAAATTCGGTGTTTATTAATTTTTCTTCTGTTGTATTTTCTCTACTATTACAACTAATTAAAATGCAATAACTATTCAATATAACGGCATAACACATACCTAAAACGAAGGATAATTTTCAAGTTTTTACAAAGACGATGAAGGAAAATCGTTTTGTTGTCCTCTAAAATATTCGCCATTAAGGTTATATACTTTTGCAGGGATTCGAACCAATTCAAGACAAGGTTTTTGAAAGGTTTTTACATGTTAACGTAACCAAAAAATAATACTAAAATAGTAATGAGGAAATCATTTACGGCAAAAGCAATCCAAGTGGAGAAAAATGAGTAGCCACGGACATGTTTGTATCTACCCGGCGGCATCGCTGTCTGTCTCACTCTTCTTGATGTGATAAAAATCGCTGTATATACATTTTTTGCTTGACATTCGGGAACAAAAAGAACTCGTTAAGTCACAGATCATCATATTGCCCCTGCCGCATGATTGGGGCAGCAGAGATGAGGAGAAGCAGAAAGCAATACGGCAAGCAAATCGAAAGCCTCTAATGAAGCGAAGAAAATCACGTCCACGTCACAATGGCAATTCTTTTAACTTTGCAGCATAGTGATTGTGGAATATTTTCTATTTTTGTTCGTTTTTAAAATAATTTGTTGTCAGTCGCAATCATTTCCTATCGTAAATTTAGTGTTCGCATCTCCCGTAATTCTAGACATTTCAAACATTAGAATCACTAGAAACATTAGAATTATTTTGGATCACTTGGTATATCACTTAATAGAGTATCGGTAATGTCACAGGTGTGACAATTTAAAAATCAATTTAGCGAGTACTTGAAAACAAACCCCCGATGTGGCTACAGGCATAACAAAGGAACAGGTAATTACATAGTATTATTCAGCGTGAACCATCGTTCTCCATCGTCTTTACACATCATGCGCCTGTTTGATTTTCGCGGTATGGCGTTCCAAAGCGAATACAACATCAACACGCCATTATTAATTATAAACATCTAATAAAACGACCGCAGGCATACCGTTCTCTTTCATGGCAACGCGAGACGCCCCGCATTATTAATAAATCAAATAATATTCCGGAGAAAACACCCATTCCACATCCGACAATGGGAAAGGGAAAGGCGAGGTACAAGAGGAGGGGTTAGGGTGGTGGGTCGGGGTGGAGAAGGGTTCCATTGACCGAGCTGCTAATTAATTCTCTCGGTGATCTTAAATCTCTTCCGACGAGTAACTGGAACTGGCGTTCTTTTGGAAACCCCGTTATCTTCATGAAATCGTATTTTTTTCTCTTATATTTAGTCTTTCTAGATTAAGACGATGATGGTCTGCATAAATTCTGTAGCAAATAATTTAGTCACGAGGATGGAATTATTGATGAATATTTGTTTACCGATAAATAGTTTAGTTATAAAAAAATAAGGGCAGATTATTGTTTTTAAATAGTACAGGTTTTACAATTTTTTTTGCACTAACGATGCTTTGTTTCGATGTAAGTCTTGTAACCCAGTGATTGTCACAGTACAATTTCATTAGTTTAGGGATTGTTAGTTGTCAAATTTTTTTTTCAATACTAGTAGTAGATGGTTGAAGTTTGGATAGATAAAAAGCCAGGAGTGTTGTACTTCATAATTTTTGGAAGTCAAGTTTTTACATATGTGCTAAAAAAAGAGAGATCAAAAGGGACGATGGTTGGATGCAGTGAAATAAGTAAAGCATACCGAATTCTACGACTACTAATGAGTTTTTTAATGAATATGTTACTAAATATAAATTTGAGTGAAAGAAGACGCAAGTGGATCGTTAAGAGAAAAAAAAAAACGAATGAGGCAAAAACTCAAGAGGGAACGTATTTCAGATGACGATGAAGAAGAAAGGAAAAAATTGTTCACCAAATGGTGCCAAATGACGAATGTCGAATTATGGTTAAAGCATGGGCATCTTGAAAGAACGTGATTGAAAAAAGATTTGGACATCAAAAAGCTACCCAAAACGCATTCCGATTAGGTTCGAGCGATATAAGTTGGAGTTTTAGCGTCGATTAATAACTTTAGATGAAACTTAAATGTACCAGTACACTCCAGAAGCAAAGAGACAGCCGTTAGCCAAATTGTGCAGGGCGAATCGTCTTCGAAGATTGTTCCATCGGCGGAGGAAGTTATGGCGACAGTTTGTTAGGATGGTCACGGCAAAAAACAGTAATGGGGGGATCATTACTTGGGAACCTAAAGGTAAAAATTGCGGAAAATTCACGAATTTGGGTTCCAATTGATAGACCACCCATACCATTCACTAGTTCTGGGCCCCCCAGCTACTAGTTTACTGTTTCCTAGACTAAAAGTAAGCAGAACAAGACGCCAAATAGTATTTGGGTGGAATAGCCAGATGGGAGCATGGAGGGAAAAGTGTATAGACTTGCAAGGAGAAATAAAACTTTTGTCAAAAGAATACTTGTTTCTATTTTAACTGAAGACTATCCTCGGTAAGTAAACTTTATTTATCTTGATGGTTATTTTTTATGCGCTATGACGTCCTGACGGATTTGTCATAACCTCAAGACCCTTTATATTGTATAAGTGATGTGTGTAAAGAATTATTATGATCCCCTTGCCGTAAAGAACGAATCGCAATTAGTTGTTACACAACATGTGAATGGTAACTTCCGATTTTACTGGACTGATTCGGAGAGGGTTTAAACTCGTAGCGTCTAATTCTGTCACACTTGGAAGCAGACCCCTTGCCATTGGGCTACCGAATTAGCCTCAATTTAATTCTAAATATAGTTCAATTGATAAGCATACCCTTTGTACCGCTCATAACTATATTAATACACCTCTCACACATAAATATTCAATTACATTAATTCGCAATCCGACCGCAATCATTTAGAGTCTACGCATATGCGGGACCACTCTAAACTCGCTTAAAATTCGCGCAAAACTTCCTCACACCGCTCCATCGCCCCAAAACACAGTCGGACATTATTTAATATTCGCTGCGTTTAATTGAAAGTTACCCAACTGTAGTTGGTCCTACACGGTGACTTTAATAGAACGTACACGCTGCGCTGTCCATCTAAGAAAATAGAGGTACCCTGTGAAAGGAAGGAAGCGTACACGAAGAGGATAACAAAATTAATGATTAACTATGGAATATCCGCGCGGTCTGGTGGGTTTTAGTGTCGACCTTTCGCAGGCAACCCTCGTCCTTCGTTAGAATCCAACGTTGTTCGAAATATCAGGACGGTAAAATCAGGATGCTAAAGCTGGAACTCTATGCGTTAGCATCTACTTTAAATAAAGTAGATAAACGAAATTGCGGTATATACAGTGGAACAATTCATCACGGCCTAGTGTTTTAGTAGGAAAGACATTTTAGGAAGGGACTGACTATGTTTGGGAACTAACTATAAGTTTTAACGGGAAAGCTGGACGTGTCTAGACTTATCTTTTCGTTATTTAGCGAACGTTTAGGAAGATATGGTATGGAAAGTAACATTTATGAGAGCAGCAATTAATAACACTCAATGTATTCAATACTTTTAGTGAAGTTTCTATGCGAGGCAAGAAACTGATTTATCCTTTTTCCTGCTTACAAAAGGATGTGAATCAACACATCTATCAACTGATTTCGTCAACGGATCTTAAATTTTAAACCTAAATGCGCTAAAAATATTATGGTAGCTCTCTGTCAAACTAGTTTCCTACAGAATCAATGCAGGCTAGTAATTAGTTTTACACTTCAAGTTTTATAGGGCAGATTGCTGAGAGTGGTTATTGAAAGTTCCACAATATTTAAGGACTTCTCATACCTGCTTATTTTAATGGTGTCCTTGCAAATAACTAAATATCAAACTTGTCGACCTTGGGTCGTAGGCAGGAGTATATTTAAGTCCTCTAATATTTACGAGTTTACAATTTTAGTATTGGACGAGGGAGATAAAGGAGGTAATAATGGAAATTAAACTATTTGAAGTAGGTTATTGGAAAATGGAAAAAATGTTAATGTCAGATCTATGTTACGGGGATGACATGGTAATTATAGCGAAAAAAACTCAACAGAAACATGGAATTACATAACAAAACGCTAGAGAAGATGAATATGAAGATCAGTAAAGAAAAAACATAGGAAACATAAAACAACAACATGCAATAGAGGTAGGGAATGGGAAACCTGGACAAGTACACAAATTCAGATACTTGGAATCGACATTAGTAGCAGATGGAAGAATAGATGATGAAATAAAAGAAAAAGTAAAAGCTGGAGGAAAATTATTTAACAGTATTAAGAACTCACCTTTGGATAAGAAAGAAGTACCTAAAGATATCAGAAATAGAAGTATTCAAAAAAGTACATGGGCGATACCAGAAAGACACAAAAGTAAATTGTTAGCAATAAAACAAAAATAGATAAGATCAGAAACACAACGTTTAGACAAAATAGGAAAATAGGACATACAGTGGAAATAATATATAATAAGTACGATTGAGATGGTATGAAGACGTGAGAAGAATGCCACCAGCCAGAATAGCTAAACAGGCGTTCGAAGTTAAAAGGAAACACAAGGAAAAGGAAAGCAAGAAGTCGACCAAGAAGATCGTGCATAGAAGAAGTAAAGGCATCAGTGGTTAGGAGAGAAGTCAAATGGGAGGAAATGCAACAATACACGTAAGATAGAAAACTATGGAAAGGGATTTGTAAAAGACCAGTTCGAGACGACTCAATTCCACAAATTCCAATTCCAATTGACAATTCCAAGTCATACACCCTGTAGAAGAGCAAAATGGTGGCTTATGGATTATAAATGTATGTATATTAAAAAATTATAGCAAGAGTGGAACCAATTTTGCAAAATTATTCAGATAACTTGGTATCCAGGTTTTTATCCTGAATTTATAGACTTAGAGGATAGTGATAAGTGTGCATACTCGAACTACGATGATTCTTGAATTTAAGAAAACATTTTAATACGCTATACATCTCCATGACCAGGGTTGGCAACTATAATTACTTCTTTCGCGTTTTGTTGAACTTTAGTTGAATAAACAGGCAGGCAGCAAAGCATCGGTTAAAACTTTTGATGCATAATAGACCCCGAAAGAAATCCTTAGCGTTACTTCCTTTAAGTATTGCTAAATTTACAAAACAAAATAATCCTTTTAAATTAACTATCTACCTATAAGTACATTCTTCTTGAAATTTTAATATTTCATATTTTAAATACACTTGAAGTGTGTTTTGCAGAGTCCTGAATATCTTCAAGAAATTATGAGATAAAAGGGTCTTCGATGCCACCTGTACAGCATCCAGGGGCAATTTTGAATATTGATTGGGTCGTGCGGTGGTCGTATAATTAATTCTGATAATTGAATTGGTTCCTCCTGGTCGGCAATACATCATATTGGGGCGATACAGTTGAGGCTTCTCGCAAACTATGAATGTACGATGTAAGGCTTCTTAACCGAGAAAATTTCCGCAATGTTATTTAATAATATCTTTTTTATTTCACGTCTTTTATTTTGCTTCTTTATACATATATAGAACTAATAATTGTTTTCAACTTCATTTACGTATTTATTACATCTGAAATTAAAAAAATCATTTAAAATTTTTCTATTTAAGTTGTCTTACATTGTACAACGGATATGTATGCATGTACACATACACAATCGAATAATTAATAATTTCGCAGAAGTTTTGGACTATATACGACATGCTTTCGTAGTTAGAGAAACAATCAATCAAGAGAAGCCATGTAATAGCAAGTATAGACAATCCAAGTAGCATCAAATTACAGTCTATTCCGTTTATTAAGATGGGAATAGTTATTGATTTGCATTCAGTTGTATGTACATTGTACAAACAAACAACTAGATCTCCAAACTTCATAACCTAGCAATACGAACCGAATTCTCTTTGATCTTCCTTGATTGTTAAGACGATTGAACAGGTTGTGTTTTCGAACTAGGATCACTTATCAAAGTTACAAACGGGACGCAGTATCCAGTGCCGAATTAGGAAACTCGATGCAGACCCTTTCTCTTATAAAGGTGCAAATGTTTGGAAGAGTTATTTCAATATTGCATTTAGAATTTGCTGTTGACCAACAAAGACAAAATAGTTGGAGTCAACAAGAGGAGTGAGATTCGTACAAGTGTAATCACGAGGGGGGTTCGGCAATTATCTGGGCAAAGATGGCGCTGTTAGAATTGAAAGAACGACGGCTATTTAAAGTGAACAACTTTTGTGACTTAACAATGAAAAAGATCGCAAAAGTACAGATAATAGGGGAAGGCTAGTAACACGTCGAAGCATGTAGCCGGTTCCTATCGATCAACTAGAAACTGCCGCGCAAGGTGTCAATTATCGGCCCAAGTGCAACAACTATCGACTCTTCGGGTCCTTTGCTGACGGAAACGGAACCGACCGTGAGTCATTTGATCTGTGCTTCTGTGCGTTTCTGCGGCACCTTTACCGAGTTTAAAACAGAATTTAGTGCAGACACGCAGTTCTTCAAATCGATCATTGATAAATTGTAAATATAAGCGCACACAACAATGAAAACCCACCAACGAAGAACGTTCCCACTTAAAATTACACCACTTTTACCTACTTCTGCTCATGCGCGTTATTCAACTTTCATTCATATTTTTGGGTGACAATCAAGTAACGTCCTCGTAAGACCAATATTTGGATATCAAATTTGGGACGCTCTACAGCGATATACAATTAAAGTAGCGTTTATTTACTAAAAATAGCTGTTCGAAATCAAGTCTCCGGGAGTGTATTTAACATGTTCAACCTCATTTCCACTTCCGACGCTTCCTAAACAAACATTATCATCTCGCTATTGTCAACCCATCTTCGCACGTATAAAGCAAATATTTTTAATATGAAGAGAAGTCAGCGCTTGCCGCCATGTACGAAGAGTAAAATGGGGAGGACGTTTTTATCGGGTTTATTCGCACGAATCGTTTAATGGAAGCCTTTGTCGGTCGCGATCCTGCCTGTTTCATCGCACAAAAGCGAGAGATACGATCAACGAGAGTCAAGGCGCTATATATTAATTGGGTCTCCTATTTTACGATAATGCCCTCCTTGCTTTTATTAATGTGCATTAGATGGTGTTGCTGTTGTTATATGGCGTTATTGCTGGCATTATAGCATCTCTGAAAATAGGGTGAAATCATTAAGAGAGGATAGCTCGGAAGAGTTACATTTTCTTTTAGGGGAGAAGCAGAAAATAAATCCAAAACATATTTATAATTCCTTAACTTTGGAATGTGATGACTAATGACACTCATTGTCAGTAGATGTCATTGTGCCACTTTTTCCCAGACATCCATGGTAGAGTTTTTCTGTTGTTTTTTCTTTGCTCCAATAGCAGAAAATATCAATTAAATTTGTGTCGATGTAGAAAATTGATAGAGGAAGCAGTGCTGGTATTCTTTAATCCACAAGCGTTACTAAGAAACCCTTGGCCTATTATTGTAAAAATATTGCTTTTGTACTTCGGCATTACATTATCACAATCTCTATAGACTCCGAGTTAATCTATATAAACCGAATTCATTTTGGCGAGTAACAATGGGGAATTTTAAATTACTCTAAACTATGAATAACTAACCTGGTTATGTGGCTAAAAAATGTTTTACCTCTGGGACAATCAAGTTAAATCAACAATTATTATTCTTTGTCTGCCCGTACTTAAACGTAGATTTTAGTTGGAATAGTTCTCTCAACTAAATAAGTCTTTCAGTATAGAAACTCCAAACATTTCAGCTAGGTTAAATAAGACCACCCTTAATCTGAATAAAATAACAATTTAATAACCATGGAAATGAACCTTTCTCGTAAACGTAGGTTGGATTTACATCCAACGTCTTTAAAACCGATCGAAAACCTTTCTAAGAACTTCTCTGCGAGTGTAGGCGGTGTTAGTAACAACTGACCTGGAAGTATAACGCCGCGGTTTCACCCGAGGGAGGTTAGCTGTAGGAAAGCGACTAGGAAGAATTGTAATTGAGATTTTAAAATTGAAAGAAAATCCTTAAATTCCTTCTCCGGAATATAAATCACCTCGTGTTTCCCTATGGGGCCGGTCTTTTGTAAAGGTTAGAGGTCGCTTTAATTGTTTTAGTTGGGCGAAAACGAATTGATTCTTTCTTGATGTATGTACCTATAAACTCAAAAAAAACCTACCTACCTAAAAGCTGAAATCGAATGAGATGTGTATTCAGTGTTTATTTCATTTGTTAATTCGTGTTTTGCTTTTTGAAACATACAAATTTGTGTTTAATTTTCTTTTTTAATCACAGGTCTGGTACGGTAATTTAAACAGCGCGTTACGGTAAAACGCATCTCAACAGTTGGCAACCCTGCACTTTTCTGTTGGTATCAGTATTTCAAGTTTCACTTTTCCGTCACGTGTTCCGTTGCCATGTACCAACTTCCAAAGATTTGGTTTTTGGAAGTTGATGTGGATGGTAGTGGAGATCTGATTATTCAGGATATGAAAATAGCGTCTTTATAGCTTGAAAAATTATTCTTTTATACCAATATTGTGGTTTCTGACATTTTTTTGTTTTTTTTTTACCGTTTCTTCTTCTTCTCTTCTGTTCTTGTACCGGTTGATTTATTCCCGGTCTACTGATTTTTTAACAGATTGACTTCTGGATGATTTATCCATGGATCTTTGGATGCTGGATTACTTGATTATCGCCTTATTCACCGTCCTTATAACTTTAGTTACATTCATCCTGGATTCCGAAGATTTCTCGAGAAAACCGCCATAGTAGGCAACAATCATAGTTTTTAAATTTGCTTAATTTTGTTGTCTGGTGTTGTAGGTTTTCAACGTTTCTTAATATTATACATTAATATTTTGAACCTTTAAGTTCTCTAAGAAACAGTAATAACAAAAATGTTGTTCTGCAGCTGACAGCTTCTAAGTTAAAATTAAAATTTCTTGTAACTACTAGTACTACTAATAGTGATTGGTTCTATTATATTTGATAACATTCCTTTATAAACTGTGATACTGCCTATTATACTTTGATATCTATATTGTATCTACGATGGGTCCTGTTTTCCCAGAGGCTGGACAGGTAAGTTTTATAACAGACGGCGCCAATATTTTTTTTATTCTGATACCCTGGGGTAAACCTTTTTTCTTTTCCCACACCTAGGTCGACTAGCTGACTGGCACCCTTCGATACAACCGGAAGCCTCAGACTATTAAAAATATTTTAGTTCAAGAGTACATGTCGACTTTGGTGTACTGCCAAATTTTCAGAATTTTCCTATGTATATTCTCTTTGATATATCAAACGGTGCAGCTCCCAGTAAGATACTGTATTGAGAAATAAACTTAATTCGACAAAAAGAATACTTGTTTCTGTGTTAGGTTGGATATTTTTCAAACTACCCTCGTAGTATAAATGCAAGTCAAATATCACCATTACGAAAATGAAAGTTTTTAAGTTTAGAACGTATGTCTTTGTTCGAAAAGCAAAATATAAATGAATGAAGGTTATTGCTTTGCTATTGTGAGAAAAATAGCAGAGAAGAGGCTCTAACTATTAATAATTTTTTAATATTTAAGCACTTTGTACACTTTACCTGACATTTTACTTCAATTCTTTTTTAATACCCATATTTCCTTCGGGAATCTGTCAGAATAGTTTAAATTTACGACACCAATATTAGTTTGCAAAGAAAATAATGCTGCAAACTTCCGACTACCCTACGAATTGTCTGTAAGCTTCCAAGCAACTATCGAAAAGCAGTTCCCACTTTTCGGAAAGTGGAATTTAATTGGAGTTGATTGCCGGCTGTTGGAAATATGATTAATTCGATTGGAGAAGAGAAAGTTTAATAATCGAGGCGTCGATTAATTCCTGACAAACTTTTCCAAGTGTGAAACGACTTCCGGAACTGAAAAGCGAAGGAGCGTAGCTAATTTTACCTTTTCCATCTCCCAGTGGCATGGTCTAGACACTCTAGATTCTAGATTTTAGACAAAGACGAGTTAGAAGATCGACGACGACAGCGTGTACCATTTTTATAAGTTTCCCTCTCTGGCAGTAGCAATAACGTTAATTAACGTAATTTGTCTGCTCATCGAATTAAAGCCAAACGAAAACGACCTCGCAGTTTCATTTAAATGTCCTATCAAAGATGGGGTTACATCTGTAATCTGAGGGGAGAGATGGCGGGGATTTAAAAACTGTGAAGAAGTAATTAACAATTAGGCAACGCACCAAACATGTATTTAGGTTGTTATTCAAGATCTTGGGACTGGTTTTAAGATGAGATTTATTATTTTATTGGTAAATTTGAAAGTGTACATTTTTTAACAGAAACAGTTGCAAAGTTAACATAAAAACAAAAATACAAATAAAAACAGAAAAGAGGAAGAAAAAATTAACTTGAAAAGGAAGAAGAAAAATGCTTTTGATCTAAAACTCAAGAAAAAACTCAATTAACATTTATAACCAATTAAGTCAAAGTTAAGAAACAAACAGACGCTATTCTAGAATAACTCCAAAGCAAAATAAGATCTTGCGACTTTAATTTCGCAGTTTGAAATTTAAAAAACTCTTAATCACCTCTAAATTATTTTCCCATTAAATCCCAAATCAATTACTCCTTCTACCGACATTTAAATTGGCGCAGAAAAACTCACTCCCGTAGTACTACTGGCGTGCTCAACGCTAGAAAATGTAGTTGCTCTTTCATCCGATCGTCACCTTCCTCCCACCCCAACTACCGGGGTTATTCCCGTCTCCGGTAAAACCGGAAACCGTCTGATTATCTTCCGCATGTTTCCGCGTAAATCAAATATCTTTAGTCGGGCAACGTCGATATTTCGATTAGCGCCACTGTACGGCTTTCCCTCGAGCTAACCACCCCTTCTGCGCTGTCCCTCGACCCCTAGTACATGTAAATATCTCATCATAGAACGGGTGGCAGACGGAAGGTTGTCGTCGTACGGATATGGAAACGATCGCATCGCTTTCTCTCGATTGGATTGGTGATGATGAGGTAATGATTTTCGAACTTTCATAACTTAAGATGAGGGGTTATGTATTTGGATGTATTGAAATGTCTTGAAAAGCAACTAATAATTTTATTTTTACGGTCACTGGCAGCTTTGTTCTTGTTTTTATTGTTTCTAAACCTTTGGAGCATGGTAATCGTTATGGACGACGCGTTGATGAGCTGGATTTCATAGTATCTAGGCCACAATAGGCCTATCATGCATCTTCTTTACAATGAAGAACCTGTTTTCTTCTTTACATTGAAGAACTGAGACTGTTAACCAACCCACTGCCACAGCATAGGAAGTTCTCGTCTTCAGCTTGGCAGTCTGAAGCCACTATTTAGTTCCATCCTGAAGAGGTCGGCAATATTCAGTCGGAATCATCTGCAAAAATCATCTGAAGTTGGCGTAGCTTCCAGCATGCGTTAGATGGAATGTTAGGAGTGGGGAAACGGCCGGAAACTCTCTGATTCTTCTCTCACTTGGTACCAAACACGATGAGTGACAAGGAGGTACACACGTCAGTTTCGCTGCGCATTGTCATTAAGTTTCTGACTCGTGAGAACAAACCAGCGGAGATTTACCGTCAACTTCAAAAACAGTTTGGGAAGAATTCCTCGACATGGGATCATGTGAAAGCTTGGTGCAGAGAGTTTAAGGAAAGTTGAAAATGAGCTCCACTAACTTGTCCACGAATCAGTAAAGCCCATGAAAACATAGATAAGATTCGGTGCCTTTTTGAGGGCTAAGGAAATTGCTGAGGAACTAGGTATCAACTTTGGTAGAGCGTAGAGGCAAGAAACGATTTGGGATTCAAATAAATCTCTGTTCGGTGTATTTCACGTCTGGTTAGTAAAGAACAAAAAGCTGAAGGAGTTCGCATTCTTTTGCGTAAAATTGTTATCTGTGATGAAACGTGGGTCCACCATTACACCTCATCGTCGAAGTGGCGAGCGAAGAGAGAATTAAACTCACTTGTCATCAGGAAAAGTTATGGGGATAGATTGAGTTTGTTGATGTCTCAGATGACCGTCGCACCATCAATGTCGAGTATGATTGCAACTTTCTCGATAAGATCAAGCTGGTATATAAACGAAGAGGACGTGTCTGTCCCATCCGAAAAGCTTTGCTTCCCTATGACAATGCCAGGCCCGACATGTCTACTTTACCAAGGGAAAGAACTTCATTGGAGAACACTTAAACATCCACCTTATAGCCCGAATTTGTCTGCAATTTGAGCTTCTAATTAGGAGCCAAAGGGATACTCGTCCTACTTTATTCTATGAAAATGATATCTAAAAATCACATCACAAAAGAAGATTTCTTCTTCTAAACGAAAGATGTGTTTATATTTAATCGACCCTCCTATGTTTGGAAAATTCATGAATTTCCATTGTGAAGCTGGTATGTATAATAATCCGCTAATTTAAAAGAATACACGTGAGATAACGCGAGTTATCTCATTATATTCTTCAGAGATTATCCAAGGTTGAAACTCCATTTTCCGCGTATTACGCAATCGTCTAGTGCATGACAACGTCAGACCAGGTAATACCCCGGACTCCTACTGCACGTAAAACAATAGCTAACGAGACAGCACAGCAACAGACTTGTTCGCTAGAATTTAACGTCGACCGCCTTCGTCAGCAACAAGTTGCGTTGCGAGTTCGGCTTTACGTAAATATTAGTAACCTGCGGCGACGAAAAATATACCGAACAAATCCATATCCAGCGAAATTTCCGCGGGTATCTCGAAAGCGGTACCGAGCAGAAAACTGGGTCAACTCGATACATGAGTAAAGCATATAATCCATGCGAGAGAGACAGAAGGAACGGTTTGTAACATTGGGCATTGTTTCGTTTTTTTAAACTGGATTGAATTCGCCGGGGAACGGTAGAGAAGAGGATATACACAGACAGAACAACGGACCAACAAGCATAATAACAATAACAACAAGTTACGTGTAGTGTAGGATTCTAGGTAGGTATATCGGTTGTTAACTTTAAGCTGAGCCAACAGGAATATTATAATATATACGAGAGCAGCGTCTTGAGTTTTTACGGACGACTACTAGATGGAATCATTTATACTATTTTTGTAAAATTTTGTTGTGGTTGAGGCAGTGACAGCACAGAAATCGGCCGAATGGTTTATTTACACAATTTTTCGCGTATTTTCTTGGATTGTTTGCATTTTCCCTAACATTTGGCCTGAATCTCCAATGTTTCCTGACTCTCCATGACCCACAATCTTTGGCAAAAATCCACAAAACCAGCAGTAGACACGTTGGTTTTCTAATAATCCTTAAAACCGAATAATATTTCTGTTATTTTGCCCTTCGATCTTGTCTAATCTTAATATCCACGACCTGTATGCATGTTTCCATTTCCTTGTATTTTGTTCTCGGAATTGCGAGGTAATAGGGAATAAAAAGAAGCTTGCGCATTTGATACATTGTTTTAATAAGTGTGTGTTTTGCAGAAGATGTTGCAGAACAGAAGAATGATACATCGCAACGTTTATTTGTACAAAAGACTGCCTCAGCTTGTATGCTCGCCAACTCTGCGTGTGTTTTGTTTTTTATTTCTTACACGTTTGTTTGGGTAAATATATTCTTTAAATAAAATATTATTATTTAATATGAAGTTAATTAGACGACAATTTAGATTGCTGTAGCAATTACGAGATTAAAATGAACACATTAATAGGGACAGCCCATATAACTTTACATTCATCGGTCTTCCTTTCAGACTCAATCTCACAACAAGCAAAGTCTATTACAAACCATCCCACATTTAATAAGAAGTATTGTTTTTATGGAATATAACCATCTTTATTGTCTTAGGTTGTCGACAGAGTGCGCGCAATCCATAGAAAAAAGAAGTTGCTAGAATGCAGTCATTAGACGGACACGTTTTTGCACTACTCCTACATTTTATTTGTTACGAGAGGGCTTCGATAATTATCTGGCCTCTCGTAAAACTAACCTTTGACAAGAGTCCAAGTTTCCCCAAGTTTTTATTTTCTTGTATTACGTATTTTACATTTAATCTACCGAGGTAAACAACACATAAGTACCGGCACCCTCCGCACCACACATAATAAATAGTCCGGGACGGCCGTTTCGAGGACACGAATGGTCCTCATCATCAACCGGTGACCGAAT
>LR737380.1:21773078-21908302 GCA_902655005.2 Marronus borbonicus | reverse complement strand
GTTATGGAGTCCGGTTGCCCGTTGTTTATTTTTTCTGAAAATAATTTGCGTTATCCTTGACGATGTAATATAGTTCAAATTATTAAAAAAAAAAAAATGGGGAATATAGGGAAAATAATTTGCATCGCCCTTGACTATTTAAAATACTTAAAATCATCTTTAAAAAAATATCTGTTATAGTTCCCGAGATATTTACAATCTAAAAGTCGTGTAAATTTACGGGGGCGTTGTACCCCGAAGTCGAAATCAAAAAAATTGTGTTGTAAAATGATTCCGATTGCCGGTGTTCCCTTGTTTCCGTTTCATATATCTATACGCATTTATCAATTAGATGATTTATGCTTAAATACATCGCTGCTAACGAGGTGGTAAACGCACTCGCTAAATGACCGTAGCGATCGCGCTGTAGAGAAAATGCCTCGTAAGCATGCGAAGCCTTCGTTAGGTAACACGAGAACGAAAAGTTTTGCCGAGAAAGTTCGTCAAATGAAGTTCAGTTCAATTAGTTTGATGTATGGCAGTCTACTGCGTCCGTTTCATCATCGTAATGTCAATTTGCGATGAGAAACAAAACCTTCTTGATAGTGTAATCGATCGGAGTATTACGAAAATATAACAAAAAGATATTGTAAACTACCAGTTTGTTGTAGCTATATTAGATGTTTGTGCAGAAAAAGATGTAGGTTGGAATTAGAATAATACAATCAATTGCGTAATTTGTATAGAAAAATCTCGGAAGTAGTTGGATATTACCGAAATAACTTCGAAAGAAAAAGTAGTAAATTTCAAAAGATTTGCCATAATGCACACATTATATTGTCGTTTTAAAATAGTCTTGCGAGATTTGGATTAAAACTGCGTTGTATTTAGTATAACTGAAATCGTCTTGAATGACCAATTAATTGAAGGATACAAAAAGAAAATTGTTTACGAAATAACTGACTTGATTAGCAACATTATTTTTAGCATCGCGCCGTTACAACAAAAACATAGTAGATAGAGTGACAAGCGTCGCATGCAAGCTATTTTTAGCTACATACATCCACCTTCCCGATGCGGCTTCCTACGCACAAAAAGCTACATTTTTTGGGCCCAGTCGAAGAGCAACGAACTTCATTAATAAATTGTAGAAACATTTACGTCAATACCAATAGATTTTCTTCGCAAATCTGAAATCCATCTGAAGATGTCCTACTGATGGGATAAGATTAGATTTAGATCTTTCATATTTTTGACATCACGATATTTCTATTTCTGGGAAGCTAAGGGGGTGGTTCAAAATAGAGATTGCGTATTCTACCCACGTACATTACTTTTTAAAACATTTCACGAAACCTCAGAATTTAGTTCATGTCAGTACGGCTCTATAAATAACTTTTCAATGATTATTGCTGTAAATAACCTAACAAAATAGATAATTTTAAAAATAAATTTTATTAACTTAACAAAAGCTTTTCATTGTGCTCTTCATTTATTTTATATAAAAAAAACTCACTTATTACAAATTTTCAGACTTCTGTGTAAAATTAATAACACCTTTCCTCACTATACAAGGGTAGTCTGCAAAATTTCAAGCGTCGACATGAAGATGGCGTTACTCGTCAAAACATATTTTGGCAATATTAAATAGAAAAAATCGAATCGAATTGCGTTCCTGCAATATGTCTACGTGAATTGCATCGTAGACTCAAATCTGTTAAAAACTTCAAGGATCGGGTCTTGATCAGCATTTATTCCTAATTTGCCTTAATTTATTTAGAGTGAAAATATATCTTCAAGTTTGAATAACGCAAAATCACGAAGACAGCGGTTTACTCCGCAACTCCTTAAGGATGTTCTACCTCCGCAATCTGTTAAATTTGATGTTGTCTCTTAGAACTATTTATTTTGGGCTAATACCTTCACTAGAACCCAAGTGTATAAGATTGATGACCGGCAGGCATAGGTTATACAGCGGATTTTCAAAACACTCAAATAAATTACACTGCTATAATATGTTGCCAAATTTAATTAGAGATGTCTTTTAAAGAAATACCTTAATTTCAAAGCATTTTGTATCCTCAGACCTTCGGATGCGGTATGATAACAATAAACTTTTTATACTCACTTCGAACTGGCACACCACATAGGCAACTTTATCGAAATAAACCTTCAAATAAACACCAAATACAAGATTCACTAAACAAATCCGTATTAACTGACAAGCCTTATACAATAAACACTATTTTTGGCTAACGTAAAGCGTCTACAAAGTAAATGATTCACAAACAATTCATTAAAGGTTTAATGTTTGTATTACTAATAGTCAAGATCGAGTAATTTGTTTTGCCACCACAAAAGTCGACCGACTAACCACAGAGATTCTTATATTCTTAATGCGGTATAAGCATACACCATAACATATGACCCTGTGTGCAAGCGTAAGAGACGTATTCTTGAAGATTGTTGTTATTTTACTGCCGTATAAATGCGATAAACGTTATGTCGCATTTATAGTACATAAATATGCATATCCTGCTGTTCAAAGTAGTATTAACACCCCTAAAACAAATATAACACAAACGGGGCGAGAACACTGTTTTTCTTTATTATTTAAGATTTGCATTGACTTTTAAACAACTTAAGAATATCCGTCCCTAGAGTTAGTAATAAAATAAAATTAGCTGTACACGTACTTTTGATTGATAGTGTATTTATATATTTACTTTAAAAGACAGATAGTGACAGAAAAAGAAACGTAAACATCCAAAACATTTAGAGCTTACTGATAACCGCCTGTTGATATTTTAGTAAATTTATCAAATATCCCAATTATAAAATTATTGCCTTAAATATCTGAAAGTTTCAATGTATTTATTTGATTGCATAAGGTTAATAATGTTGGTACAGAAATAAACAAGTTTGCTAGTATTCTCGCTGATAGAAAAAAAATCTAGTACTGATAATATTTATGGTGATCTCGTTAAAATTTTTAATTAATATTGCACTCGAAGCCTAGATAAATTGGTGAATTATCCGAAGAATCTTAAAATCCAAGAGTATAAGTTTTGTTTGACACCATAGAAATGAATGAATGAATTAATGATTAATGAATGAAGACCCTTTGATATAACGAATAAAAGTTAAATCAAAATCATCCTTGATAGAATGAAAATTCTGATTTTACGAGACTATCAAAACAGCAGTGACGTCATAATATTTATTTGAATGTATCTGACGGACAACAAACCTCAAAACGTTGTGCGTATAAAAAGAATGAGGCGATGAATGTGACACATATTCAAGTTCAATTGTGGCGTTATGCAAATTAATTTCGACCAAAACGCTTGGGAAAATATTCATATCGTTACGGTCCAAGTTATACTGAAAATGATTTATCTAAAGATATATGGAGGTTGTGAGAATCTTTTATATCACTACATATACAGGACGTTAAAAAAAAGGGTGACAAACCTTGTATAGCCTAAAATATGCAGAGAAATTTCAATGAACAGGGATCCGGAGATATACCATAGATTCTTTCTTGTAGTATTTGCGCATTTCTTCGTTTCGTAAAAACTTGCACTGCCTTAAGGGAATCGACGAAGGTCTTGTCAAATAGCAACAGCTTGAGATTTAGAGAAACTGAAAGCTAGAATACATCAGGCAGAAGCCAGTACAACTACGCGTTCGCATCTAGAAACCTAGAATATAGCAACATCTTTGTGTTGACGATTTTCCTAATTGCCGTACCTTTTCAGTTCGTGCTCTTTGTAAGATTGCCTCAAACATTACGTGATACGTGATTCATTTGGAAAACAGCTCCAAGGTCGGTGTTTAACACAGGTAAAGTAAAATCCGGAGACGACTTCGTAAAGAATATCAGCCGAGGTAGGAAGATTGGAGATTTATCCACGAACAGCAATTTCACCCCAATCATGTACGGTGAAAGCAGATCTTAAATACAACTTGGTTTTTTCCATGGTTTTTTTACATAATTTTGCTGTCAATATTATTCATACTGCATGGATTGTTTTACATACCCCCGCAATCGTCTATTTACGGACCCGTGTTTATTAATACCTTTCTGAATATTTTGGGCCATACAATCCCCTCTCTGGGTTTCTGAGAATGTTTTAGATACCCTGTATATTTTCTCTGAAGAAAGATGTTTAATTTCTTTGAAGAATACGTGGGGAGTTTGGCAAGAAAAAAACATTTTTATGTATAAAATTCGTTTTATTTTTCAACAGTCTCTTTGAGGTTGATACGCTTAGTCCTACGTTTTTCTACCATTTGTAACCCATCAAAAAACTAAGATTTCTTCAACCTAAGAAATACGCTTGTTTCTGCAATCACTTCATAGTTTGCGCCAAATCTTTTTCCATCGAGCCAGTTTTTCATGTTCGGAAAGAGTAGATAATTGTTGTGGATTGAGTCTGGTGATATGGTGGATGCTGAAGCAAAATCGCATCTTAACTCCAACATTAATTCTGCCTATTATTCTCAAGTTAACAATTATGTTAATACACAGTGACTCCCAGTGAAAATGAAGGAGTCACTATAATAAATGAAACATTTACGGAAACCTAGGTTAAAACAAATTAAATTGGCACCACATAATCATCACACCAAGTATATAAATCCCATAGTTAAATTTGGTTTATCTCCACAAGGTACCAAGTCTTGACACAGATATTGTAATATTCTGTGTAATCCCAACAATATGGCGTACAATCTCTTAATTTACAAGCGAATCTCATAAAAAGATACAACGTAAACATCTCAGTTCTAAGCCAGGATTACCTTCACTTGTTCACCGGACAATTTATTCGATCTATCCAATTTAAAAGCGCGTAATCTCCTTTAACGAAGTCGGAAAAAACTCTTGCCAAATCGGATTAATGATGTCATAATGACCAGCTATAATGTCGTTGCTCTTCATCGATTGCTCAATCTTATTTATAGTACCCGATACACTCGGAGTGTAATATGCGTCGTAGACATGCCAAAAACGATATTTAACGGAGTCATCCATCCATAAGTTAACTGTACGGTTTGCTTCTATCCTACACAACATGACGGGGCCAATAAAAAGGATTGAAATGGTGAATCATCCTCTATGTGGTTATTGCGTTGCAAAATATTAAGGTTATATCTGTATCTTATTCTGTTTGTATATAAGGCCGGTTTTAGAAGTAACAATTCTTTATTTATCAGTAATTACAAGAAGTAGGTAATAAACATGAAGAAGGCGTATGTTGTTTCAGAAGGTTATTGGAAATACATATATCTGATGTTTTTGTATAATAATGCATATGTCTAACATTGAAAGTAAAAGGGATATTCACAGTTAGGCCCGAACCTTGTATTTGGGTATTGTATCCAAATGCTGCAATCTTGTATCGCTGTTTGCTTCACAGTTAATAAATAATAAATCACAACATTCGAAGCTTGGCTTGGGGAATAGTACCCGGTTTATGTCGCTGCTTTCTAAACGGCAGGAATGTGTCTTTTGGCTCCAGAGGGCACCAAGAGATGTCTGGCTTGTCGTTTCAAATGTTGATATTAACTGTGAGGCAAACGGAGAAGAGCAAGGTGGAGTAAAAAACACTCTCGGAACCATGCTGATGACTCCGGATAGGCAGAAACATGTCCGTGGGTAGTGTGCTTTTCTCTTCTTCCATTAGTTTTGCACTAATTGATTCCATCAATACCGGGAGGAAGCCATTTTAGCAATTTTTGTTGGTTAAAAGAGTTCGGTAATAGATACAATTTATGTATAAAGTGAAGGAAATCGTGTATTTTAGCTAGTAGGATGTAGAAGCTGCTCTATCTTGGACACATTAATTTTATTAATGCAGAAACAAGAAAAGCATTTATAATGTTAACGTATCTTCTTAGCAGAAAATTATTTTAATAAAAGTACATACGGACCAGCATGTAAACATACACAAATAAATACGTAAGGATATACTAGGCGGTCTATTTGCTGGTTTGCTACTTATCAAACATCATATGTTTAAACAAGTTCTTCTGTAAGCTTCAAATCTTTCAAAAAAAAGGACATGGATTTCCTTTACATGACTACAAACACATCATTCCTGCTCGGAAATGTAACAACTGTTAAGCATCCAGCATTCCGTAAGAATATCAAAAGTTGGAGGTACAACGCTATATATCTACCATATCCCGTACTGCATACATGTACGCGTAGATACAAACTTTGACGCAAGGAATAAGAACCAGCTGATCCGCTTTCCTACCGGAACAGGCAAAAACAAAATGACAGCTGCTAGGTGCTCTTCGCCAACTTGACAGGGGTCCACGTTAATCTCTCGAGGTCCTTCTCTCACGGAAGAGGGGTTTGGGACGGGAGCCGGGTTTAAACAAGCGAGACGAAAAGGTCCCCCTACAGGCTGGGTAGCTGGGAGCTTGATGTTGCGAGATTTGCCAGAAGTCGCGTAAAGTAGAATCTAGAAGGCGGATAACAAACGAATAAATAGAATGTATGTACGGACTATGGCGAGGGATAAAAGCGACGCAAGTGAGCGCCGCTGCAGTTCGATGGAAATTGTATAGAAGAGAGTGACCACAAACACGTATTTGATATTTGTTTTTTAATTTGGAGGTGGGGGTTTCTTTTTTGAACTGTCTGGTGAGATATACGAATATGAAATAATTACTGTTAATTGCTACACAGTACAACATAAAGAAACTTATAAATCGGCTTGGAGGAAGCAATGATTCTATAACGTAATAGCAAAATCTTTTTACGGAATTTGGGCAAAAACTGCATCGTTTAAAGAGTACATAACGTTGAAAATAAAACGACAAAAAAACATATTCTATGGACAAATATAAAAAGTAATAAATAGTCGGCTTTGGACCGCTTTTGACAATTCTACAACAAACTGTATTTCTTTACACAATGTTCTGATTGCTTTCTTTTGCAGAATGAAGATTATCTACACTTCATTGGAGAAATCCCGGAATAGCGCACAATAACTTAAATAGGAATGGAAAGCTCTTACTGTCTCATATGTTGCTACACGCGTCAGTCTTAAAGCATACAAAGTTGATGATAATGTTGATGCTAGGACATCGATGTGTGCTTGCTACTTTAGTTTAGTATCTAATTCTTACACCCAGAAAACCCACCGAAGGATCATCTATTTTCTTCGTGGTAAGTACTAAAGATTGTGTTTTGTCCTTGTTAACTTTTAATCTATTAGCTGTAAACCAATTACACGACTCGGTGAGAGCATCAATGGAAAATGAGGACAATTCCTGAAGATTAGTAGCCTGGACAATCAGCCAGGTATTTGGCGTTTTTCACATTTTCACATAAATTTATCGCCGTTTGTGTGTTTTGGATATTCAATTATTTTTATTCAATTAATTTTATTCGGGAGTGTTTTATGAAGAAAATGCATCAAATCTGTCAAATTATCATACTCGTTTGCAAACAAAAAAGGGAATGTAAAATATGTCCCTCCTTTATCTTGAAATGTTAAATACAGGAACTTCTACCCTACTTTTTCCTTCCGCAACATTATGTTTTTCAAAAATTTTCCACGACGATTGCGTTCGAAATCGCACCAATCTGAGGCAGCCTTTCGCTTCGGAGAACTCTGTCCGTTCCATTTGGACCCTACCGACCAGAAGACCATAATTAACCCCATTTCATCACGCGCAATGCCCGACGGTTAACCACGGACTCCGTTTTCTTTCGTCCTTCGGCCCGTTGTTCCCTTTAGTCTTCTTTTTTTCTTAGGGTTGGGGCGAGGTAAAGGGGAGCCTTGTCATTAGAGTTAGCGGTGCCGCAGATGTACACAATAAAAACGATTTAGGAGGTCGCATAAGAAGCCTACGGTCCTCGACTGCAGACGCGCGAGCCACGGTATTGGTACAAAACAATTGAACATCGGTTGTACGCGTGAATGCTACTCGTGGTGGAGGAGGGTGAATTTTAACGATTGCTAGATGAAAAGAAGAAATTTAAATGAAGGGATTTCTGCGGGAAAGGCAGTAATTTTAACTGTGATATGTGGATTCAATGCTGTTCTGAGTTCTTTTGTCAATCTCACATCAATAAAAAGATCCACACCTAAAAAGTATTTTGAAAAATTATTTAAATCGTATGCCATACTTTTTTCCAATTCGACGTCAGAATGTAGAATAGAAAATTCCCAATTTTCAAAAATTTCACACACTCAGAGTGTTTTTCCGCAGAAAAAGATGCGTAGTACATACTTATATGTGTTCCCAAAGTTTCATAACTTTTGTGAATTTCCGGGTCCAGGATCGTCTCTTGTTGGTCGATCTCTTGCTCTCCTTTTACGAGTTTTAGCTTCAAACATCGGTGGCTTTTGGCATCCTTCCTGCGTGTCCATACTACCTCAATTGTGCTTTTTCTATTTTGTTCACTTTTTTTTTTCCATTAAGTGCCTTTCGTTATAATTACTATGTCATCCATTTTCCAATAGTCTACTGGAAATAGTTTAATTTTCATTTTTGCCTCCAATTCCATCCGATACTTCTTTAAAGTATTCTCTCAATTTTTCCATGGTTCTCTCTTCCTCTCCTATAAGATTTCCTCTTCTATTTGTGATACTTACTATTGTTTCGGTCTTCTTTTGTCTCAGCTTCGTGTACAAATTAATAGAATAAAATCTCTACTTCTATGACAGACCTCATAGACGACCATATGAGGCGAAGTCGGACATTTCAAAAGGAGGAAAGAATAATCTCTCCAGCAGTAGACCGTTGAAGCCGAGCTTTACTCCGGGTGGAAGACTACTAATTTAGCGATGGCGCCACGTCTCGTCAATATCGTTGGCAACTATTTGAATAAATTTATTTGGTTATTTATGCATGTCTGCACGCTACATGATGCAAATTGGATCTATACACTTCGAGATGAAGGAAGATTGGAACTGAGAATTTTAGGGTTTTTTTCAGCGAAAGTCCCTAAAGACGAAAACTAAATAATGTAATTTGTATTATGTAGGACAACTTCCTTTCCTATTCTATTTCTACATCCCCATACTTTTAAGGAAATATATAATATATACACTCTATCACATAAGTTCGACGAGGAAACAAAATGAATGAAATGAAATGAAACGGAAGCAGATTGAATAGATTTACTGTTCTGTTTATCGAGGATAATATGTATCGATATCGATTACATCAACGCTTATCTGCATCTGTTACCGAAAGTAGAGGCGGGGGACGATTTGTTTTGACTGGTTTTGACGATCGGATCGGTGAAATACTATTTTGGAAACGGAAATACTTCGAATATAGCGCTTTGTTGTATGATACAATCGTCTGCTTTTATAATTTAAAATGCAATAAATATGTTTGGAATGCTGTTTGTTTTTTGTTTCCTCTGCTTTTTTTTTGTAAATACGCACGCTGCAACTGTGCAGCATGGAATTATTCATTAAGTTTTTGTAAAGGGGAACAATGCTAAAAAATAAAAAACTTTATTACCCAATCTCCCGTTGGTCATAGTTACAACTACTTTTTGCCTAATTCAGTTTTATTCCTCAACGTAGTCTGGTTGTAAGTCTATACACTTTTTGCAGCGATGCTTCCACCTCTCTCCATTCGTCCATATCGTAGTTGGCATCTTGTTTTGCAAAATAGGCGTTTATGAATGTGATAGCCTCCTCATTCTATGAAAATCTTTGTTTTCCGAGCGAAACTTTCAGCCTAGGAAAGAGAAAAAAATTGCTGGAGGCCGGATCTGTTGAATAGCGCGGGTGGTCTATCAATTCCAACCCTAATTCGACCTGGTGATCGCTGAAGTGTAAGTGCGGCCAAGTCAAGGCCATTTTTGGAGTCGATTCACCCTGGCCAATCCATTGTTTGGACTGTGTCTTAAAGAAACATTGGGTTTTCGCAAAAATCTTAAATTATTTCAAAAGCTATCAAGCTGGATGAATGGGTACAGGGAAAATTAAAGAGATTTAACGTAGATCGAAGAGAAGCATCCAAAAATGTAACAATATACACGATATTTCATTGGCGGAAATTGGATACTCTATCGGATTTACATAAGTTGCTTAACACAGCATTGATTGTCCAAACCTTGTTGCTTTAATTTATGTTTTTCTTCATTTCATCATTCATCGTTTTCTTTTGAGCAATTAATTCATCACTTGACATATTTCATTGTATTGTGAGCTTGCTTGACCAATTTTCAAATTTTTCCTTTTTGACCATTTCGAAAGGAGTTTACTACTAAGTGTGTCGTATTATAATACGCGTGTGATGTTTTGGGGTTCGTCCTGTTATTGTAGAAATACAAATAAAACAAACACGGCGCAACAAATTGCGCTAGGATTCAATGGGTTGTAAATAGAAGCTACTGTGAGAAATATTCTGTGCCATGGTACTTTAAATTTCAAAAGACTACCATTCGATTACCTCTATAGACTACCACGACAATTAGTACTCGTTATTCCGCATCCTCAAACACGGCTTATCCTGATTCCAACATCCATTTCTTTAAAAATTAGTAGCGTTCATTCGATCAGAGTGTTGTCTGTACGATAATTCTATTACCGTTACTACTCCCACCTACGGCGAATACACTTTTAAACGGAGGTTGCTTCTCATCCTTAACGCCGTAACTCCGTAATTATTACACACACAGAGCTATGTGGCAATTGGATTACGAGAACCAAACAAATGAAGTATCTAGCCAGGTAGATCTCTCAGCCATTACGCTGTTCCGTGATTGCTCGTATACGTTTCATTGATGTATTGTTGCCTGTAGTAGCTTCGTATTGTCTAGGGTGAGCTCAGCTAGGTCGGATGCAATTAATTTCAGTTAGTGATTGTGTAAGTGTGATTGTAATTGTAGTTTGTTGATTTGAATTGGAGTTCATGGAGAGTTATGATGGAAAAACACAATATATTGGAATGTTTTCTTCTAGAAACAAATCGAATTAATGAGTGTTATAAAGAGAATATAGTCATTTTCTTTGAAGAAGCTTAAAGTCTTATTGTACATTAAATTTACGAAGAAGTGTTGGATGCTTGCTCTTGGACTTCTTGCTTTATTAATTGGTTTCATTTCCATTAAAAGTGGAGATCGGCAAGTTCTTAAAGGAAAAAATATCGTGGCAAGCGTGGTTATTATCTATTAAATGAATAAATTATTAACATTGTTTTAATATTTATTTATTTTGATATAATAGAATTTGGTTTCAATAATGTCATTCACCCCAGCGTATAAGATCATTATAAAAAAGTCTTCTCCTAGCTGCTAAGGCGCAAAGACGTATGACCAGCGTCTAAGCATCGGCGATTGGCTGTATCAAACCCCAACTGCCCAAGAAGTCTAGTGAAGGGTAACTAATCCCCTTTATCTCATAGAAGAAAATATATTGGGCGTTCTGTCGTGAGCAGAAGATCTATTGACGAAGTATAAAGGAATAGTCTAAATAGTGGTTTAAATGAGATAAAATAGGTGTACAAAGTGAAGCTGGTCACCATCGCCAGAAGAGTTGCGAGTCAGAGCCTTCACCGCCATCAGAAAAGCAAAAAGATGCTTTTCAGCCAGCGAAGCGTAATTGGTTTTCCGTACTCATTATCACGTTAAGTCACATATATTCTGCTATTTATTTTCATATTTATATTTATTTCATATTTGTTGTAAACCTGTTACTCTGAGTCGTTTAAATCTTATATTCTTTTGTTGTAAATTTGAGTTGTTTAATAAAATTAGTATTAATTTTATTCTATTTTCAGGGACCCCACTTTCAGGAATAAAATTTATTTGTTATTATTAAATATAATATCATTCATACTTTCCCTTCTTTTGTACTTTTGAAGCGAATTCTTTTACTTTTTCCTGCATGACTACTAATTACTCAAGAACCACACGACCTACGAAAGCTTCGTATTATGAAACAGCTAAACAAGTCTCATTACTATTTGAAAATAATCATTTTAACAGTAAGTAGTCGTTTTTTTTTTCAATTTCAGTTAGTTGACGATGTAATTTAGCGACCAACGTGCGACCAGCACTGTTGCACTATCCCCACGTTATGCTTTATAAAAAGCAAACTTGATAAACTCAAAATCTAGCCAAAAAATTTGGTTAAGGGCTTGTAAAATTATTGTTTCTTTCTTTAGTTCTAAGCGCATCGAGGAGTGGTATTTAACAAATTTGTGGCCCTGATTAGCATATATTTGTTGTCGATAATCATGTGGTGCTTGGAAGATGACAAATTTGTTGATATAAATCAAGATATGACTGCAAAATGTAGAACCTAAAGAAATTCCCCATTCTGTATTGTGTTGCTTTTGAGCATCAGAAAAGTAGCCTTCAATGATAAATGTCTGGTGATTTACAGTAAACATAAATACAAAACAATTTTAAAACCTTAATTTTGTCCCTAGAAAGTCATTAATAGCAATAGCGTCAATCAAAAAAATAGTACAAGTTGCCTTTATACGTAATTTTGCAATTGTTTTGCAATGTTGCAATTTATACGTAACTGTGTTGTCCCACAGGAGTTCTACCAGGTAAATCCGTATTCCTGGAATCTATACTGATACTATTCACTAGTGACCTATTTCCATACGTATAGAAACAACCGCATCGTTTCAGGTCAATCCACCCCGGTTCCAAAATCAGGTCAGACCGGGTTTTGTGTGTCAAACACAGCACACAGCAGCGGCGTTGGCTGGTTGCATAACCCGGAGTTAAGCTAACCAAGCTAATGAAGTTAACCCGATATGCACAACACGTGACAATGTATATTGACAACTGCATTATTATATTTATATCACCAACCTGCAGGTGACGTTTCGCCATTATACTCGCGGCATTATTTATGGATATATGGTCGCTGCATAATGCATCGTATATGCTACTCGTGGAGGTTACCGCGAAGGGTGTAGAAGGAGGGGGTACAATACGTCATTCATAATTCAAGACAGTATAGAACGCGCGTTGCAAGTTCGTCGTGTAGGCATACACTACGTGAATATTTATGGCTCTGTAGGTGGTGATAATCGATGTTGTAACGCTGTTAACTAACTAGCTGCTAGCTGGACAGGCTGCATGCATGGCGGTTAGTATTTAGTAGCTCGTTTTTCAGCGGAAATTCGCCGATGATGACAATTTTTGATATCGTTCGAGGGTGACGCATATTACGATGTGGTAATGTGACCGTAAAGTTTAATTTTATAGCTTGTTTTGTGATGGATATCAGGTAGTGACAGCAAAAAGGATATCTGGAAAATGATTTATATTATTTACATATGTAGACTAGATTAACGTGTCTAAAGGGACACGTGAAGGAAGCTAGTACGAGGATACTCTGAAAAATGTCAAGCCTTAACATGAAGATAGCGCTACTAGTAAAAAATATTCTGGTATATGCGTTGAACGATGCTATTGTTGGACGCTCAGTTGTTTAGAAGTTGTTTGTCAGTGTTTGTTAGTCGATGTTCGTGTTTCTGTAAATTAAAGGGATGCCTCGCTAGCTCGCTGATGACCAAAAACCTATTCGAATGAATATTTCCAAAGTAGTTTAAGCGAAAGAACAGAAGAGCGCACATTAACAAAACTAACATCCAAGCTAGTAAACGATGAACAAGAGCAGTGAATGTGAGGCATCAGCAGCGTTTAGTACTTCGGAAAAGGTTTGTTTCAAGTATAGAAAAGCAGGGCACATTGAAAAGTATTGATGAGCAGGTTCAAGCTATTATTCATCACAAGGTACACAGATCCTTTTATGTAATAATCACCTTACTTTTGACAGTCTATTAATGTCTGTCAATGTGGATGAAGATATTCCAAACTTCAAACGACAAACTCCGTATAAGTTATTGGTGGATATTGGTATTGTATTTGAAAAAGTTGGAAGATGTAGTGTTATGAATGAGTCAGATGACATCATAAGACGAAGGCATAGTTATTTGAAAGATATAAAAAAATGGTCAAACATTTATGCTAATTCACGCAGGCAATGAATGAATGAATTTGGTTGCTGAAGCAAAATTTACATTTCTTTGTAAAGTACTTGAACACGATGAGATTTGCGGAGATATTTATTCTGTTATTGTAATGGATAATGTTGAAGGCAGAAATTGCGGAAAAACGGCCGCATTCGAAGAAAAAAGGCAACTGTCTGACCCTTAAGTGGTCACCACGGCCAAGATTCACGAATTGGGGTTAGAAATAATAGACCATCCACCTGTCCACCGGATATGACCCCCAGCGACTTTTTTCTGTTTCCTGGGCTCAAGTTTCGCTCGAAGGACAGAGATTTTCATCGATTGAGGAGGTCATCGCATTCGTAAGCGTTTATTTTGCAGAACAAAATGCCAACTACTATTTGAACGAATTAAAGAGATTGTTGGGTTGGAATCTTTTCAGACTACCCTCGGTTTACACTCGATTTAAATCAGTTTTTATGCTTCCTATCATCTTCTACACTTTCTTCGAGTAATCATCTTAGAATAAGTGTTTTAATTTGAACAAAATAATTTATATTCACGAAATATTAATGCGTCTTTTACATTTTCCCACTCTCTCTCCCGACAAAAAAAAATGAATACCAGCAAACGCGGTCGTCCGCAGTTTATATAAATTATCCCCCTTAACATTAAAGTGACGTTTTCATGGCCAATGTCAGGGTCTCGGACCCTCGCCGTACGAACGTGGGGCTTTTCCTCCAACCTATCCCGGATCCCCCCTAATACCGCAGTCATTACGGCAGCAACCGTGCCATGTCGAAATTGCCCTCTATTTCGTCGCGTAATATTTCAAAAAAATACAATCGTATCGAAGTAGTCGGCAAAAGCAGTGATACGACGGTCGGGATATTTTAGGGCGATCGGAATAGGGATTAGAGGGATCCGTGGAGGTGGGAGGATAACCGCAGGGTCGATAATTCACGCATATCTCGGGAATATTAAATAACATTACGGAATTTATGGGAATAGATTCCAGAGCGTCCGGAACAACGGCATGGGACCGGTATTATTTGAGGGGGGTAGGTCACGGGTAAACTGGGGAGATATATGTTTGCTACCGTTAGATAGCCAGCGGCTATAACCGATACCGGGTGCAGGTATTGTTAGCGAGATCAAAATGAAAATTTTAGGTTTATAGAATATACCATAACATCTACAATTTTACAACTACCGGATGTACCTTCCTTTTAACTTTTTATGAAAACAATGAAAGAAAAAAATTTTCAAAATATTCCCCAAAAATGTATAAATCAACATTTTTGCATGCGTTCGAACCAATTTTTCCAAAGTATGGTTTTAGAAGGCTTCAACAGCTCCTCGAGGTGATAACAATCGCTGATGGAGACGTGTTTTTTGTTTTACATTCGGGAAACAAAGAAGTCGTTAAGCGATAGATCGGGTAAATACGGTAAATGAGACATGAATACAATGTTTCCTCTTCAAATAATCAATTTGTTGATGTGTTGCGTGAGAGCTGGCGTTATCAAAGAAGAGAAACATAATTTTCTTGTAAGTGCTTCACGATACAACTTTTGTTCAATTTGGTCCATCTGGGAACTCTCAAACAGTTGATTGTTATCAGCTCGTACAAAACTTGGATATAGTTTCGTTACCTGTTATGATGTTGTACACGGATTTTGAAGTTTTGGAGCAATTTCTTACACCAATTGGGTCGAATTATGCGGAATTCATTGGGAACAGATCTCTTTCACACCTAAATGAACATGCAAAATTGAATCTACTGGAGTCTTCGATATGCCTAAGAATGGCCTTTTTCTTACTTTAGGTCACATGCTGACCCTCTTATATAATGTTGATGTTTCTTGGAACTACAACCGATTTTGGTCGAGCTTCACGAAATTCTGACAGAAGCACTATCGCGACGAAATTCTGTAATTCTATATTTAGCAAAATCTTAGCAAAACTTTTGATGTTTTCTATTGCTAATGCTTCGTCTTTATTTCTTTAATTTCAGCTTGGAGCAGGTTGCGTCCAAAGAAGACAAGTGCCTTTAAAGTATGATTCCGTTAGCAAAAAGAGAACGAAATGAAAAGAAGCAATTTTTCTGAAGGGAACGCAAGAAGGCCAAGTACATCAACTGAAAACGCGGGACATCTGATTGATAAAGGTTATCCAACAATTGCGAACTGCAAGGAAAATTCGCCAATGTTATCAAAAAGAAAGGCTTTGAGGAATCCAACAGGGGACGAAACACTCTCCTATTCAAATGTTACGAATACGTCTTATTTTCGGCGCATTTGGTGTGAAAAAACTCGAAGAATTCTTGCTCAAGTAGGTGAATTGGATAGATTGTTTTACTAAACACGACAATGATAGCAAATTAATCAACGACTTAAGCTTTCCACAAAAGATTCTCAAACCCGAAAAGGAGTGCTGTGACCATACAATTGGGCTATCGAACCGGCCCAAGCAATTCTAAATCTTAAGCTTGGCTTTGGAAATATGACTTATAAAGATCTTTTGTGCTTCTACTTCCATCTGGAAGTAGTACATCTTTCCGAGTTTTTGAAAAGCACCACTGCCTGAGCAATATGAGCGAGGACGGTTTAGAATCATTGCACCCCATTTTTGGGCAGCTGTGTATCAAGATAAAGCGGGAAAATAACATGCAGCAGGTATTATAACATGCAGCAAAAACTCATGCAGTCAATGTATTATAATTTAATATAAAACATCTAATTTGAATTAAACTATTTTGTTTTCTTTTTTTATTTGTCGTGATCAAAAAATTAGTTTTGCTTTACCTACCGACCTGAAAAAGTTTGTGCCGACACCGAGTTCCTCCAAATTTTATTTATTTCGTACGGATGTGCATCCCCCTTCATATTACTATACACTCCATTCGACGAACTTGTAACCGTAAGGGATGTATATGTAAGGGATCCAAATCAAATGCAGTGCGACAGATTTCCCTTCCATTATTATTAAAGGAATGCAGCAGAATTAATTAGAGGAAGACCCATGCCCTTCCTTCATTTGCAACCGACGTTGTAGATGCTACACGACGCCCTTTTACGGCAGGCCCTTACCACCCTCCCTTTACTAAATCATTTGTAATATTTTACCTTGGGGATTGTTTCTCGGAATTATTGTTATCCTGGGGGATGGGCGGGGCGCATGAGGAGAATTTGAAGGGAGGTGCTTTTGCCTGGAATGGAAATTAAGACTGCAAGAAATTCACCCTTCGTCGTCGGCATTAGAAGAATTTAGCGGGTTTATTTGAATAGCCGAACGGAATGGAGAAGGAAGAGAGAAGGTAGGGAGATGAATTTTGATGAATTTCGACGGCTCTTCTCTCATCTTTCACCTTTCAATTTCGCTATCTTATATTGATTGGACCTTGAAGGATGGAAATTCCTTTTCGAAGTCTACAGTTATGGTCGAGAAGTTTAAGCAAATTCGCGTTTCAAATCGTGAGTTGGAGGCAAAGTTTACAACATAAAATTATAAACATAGTTGCTGTTTGCTATCAAAACCTGCTAGGTGCGTTACAACAATGTTATTTTTTTCGCGAATTATTAATTGTATTTGGTTCATTTATAAGTCAGCTCGTCCGCAGCATATACAAAGTGTGGAACAAAATTTCTGTTGGCTAATTTATAGCATACTGTAAGTTATTCAGCGTAATATCGCAAGCATCAACTGGGATGAAAATACAGCCGAGTTTTTTGGAAAATGCTCTATTAACACATTACATAGAAATATTAATAATGAAAGCAATAAAGAAAGACAATTTGTGTATTTCTGTCTGTAGATCTGTGTTATTCCACTGCTTCGAGCGAATTTTTTTAACGTCACGTCATGTAAAGGGGCAGATGGGGTTGATAGTTTCTGAGTTTGTTACTCGTAAGCTCCGCACTAATACGAGGGTAACGTCTTAAGTTTTTACAAATGATCCTTACATTGCACCAGTGAGATTTGACAGTTTTCGTAAAATTTGATACTTGTTACTATTGAAGTACAGACACCACAGCAATCTGCCAAATAGTGCGTTTATGGTGAGCGTTTAAAGAAAGCAATCTTGTGAAAACATTTCACGTGAAAGGACTAGCACAACAGCAACGTCTCGGATCGGCGAATATCGTGAAGGTCTGTCAAAATCGGTTATTCTTTCAAAAACTAAGGATGCTGTGCGTAACATGATTGAAAAGGATCAGCAATGTGACTTGCCGTGAGATATAGGAATCTTTAGAATTATCGAAGACTGGAGGACATTTGATTATGCATGAAGAAAAAGATAATTCAACTGGTGTAAGAAAATGGTCAAGAAACTCGACAGAGAAACTTCAAGATCCGTATGCAACATCATAGCGACGAAACTTGGATATATTCATGCAACGCAGAAATTAAGCAGTAATCAACTGTTTGAGTGTTCACAGATGAACCAAATCTAATAAAAGTTCACTAAACAATTGATTATTTGAGGGAGAAAACATCGATTTAACTTCTCATTGCTAGTATTCACCTGATTTACCGCGTAACAACTTCTTTCTGTTCCAGAATATCAAGCAACAAATACGTGGGCGGTCTTTTTATCACTTGAAGAAGCTGTTGATGCTTTCGAAATCCATGTTTTGGAGATACCACCTTCAGAGTGAAGAAATGTTTCGAAAATTATTTGTTTATTTGCTTTCTAAGACACTGATTCAATTTTGATACTCTTGTAACAACAAAGAGGGAGTTTAGTTCATCCTGTATTTCTAACCGTTCTGCACAAGCAAGTATATTTCCCTTCGTATTCTACATTCTTCCCTAATCTAGCATCTAAAAATATTAAAAAGAAAACAAACATCACCGTATCACGGTATTATCTCCATCACTAAACCCATAAAAAATACCTCGAAACGTCATAGAACCATTCGCCCGCGTAAACACGCGTCATTAATCACGGAAAATCATGCATGAAACGTCCAGCGCCATCGCCGAAACACCGGCAGGCACGTGAACCGCGATTCTTGTCACTCAGGAGCGACCAAATCCAACGGTTGATATCGTATTGGTGTATGTATACCTGTTACGTGAGCGAGTGAAAGCTTCGCACGCAACGCCATCTATTAAATGAATTTATTACACGAACTAAAGGTTGTGTAACTCAAAAATAAAAAGGAAGAAGAAAAAAGGTGGGGAGAAAGAAAGGATAAATAGTGCGAGAAAAACTGCTACGAACGTCTTTATCTGTGCACGCTTGGCTAATTTTATATTTCCCCCGTGTTCACCCCCGAAACGCTAGACTACATAAATCAAACGTGCCGCTGCTTGATTACGACGCCCCCTGCCGGAAACAATGGACGGTAGACTTTTCCTCATGTCGTTTTCTGCTTTTTTTCCTGCTGTTTTGTGCTAAATGGTAACAAATTGAGCTTCATATGGTGTATGATTTAATCGAGTAGCAGAATTCAACCCAATTAAATTCTTGGGAGATTAATCATACCGAAGGTATACAACGAAAGGTGACCAAGTCCATATGCAATGAATTCAAATATTAAGTCAAACACAAGAACATTTTAAAACATAGCAGTGATAAGTTAATTTTTTATTAATCGAAAGTTACTCGTCATCGGAATTATCACTGGATTCAGCAATGTCTGGTTCGGGCAGGCGATCCTTCATGTTTGTCCTGGAAAGTAATGATTTAAATCATTCGTGGCATTCGTCTGGAATCCAGATTTCCTCTTATTACTTTTGCGTACGCGAAGCTGTAATAGACAATGTCAAGGTTTTGTTTCAAGTATTTTAACCTTTTTATTTTCAACCACTGCACGTTGCTTCCTATCAGTATCGCTCGTTCTGTTAGTAATAAGTGCTTTTGATAATTTCTTTAAGTCAATAAAGTCGCTAAATTTAAATTCTTCAACTGCATACGCATTTTTATTTTTTAATTTTTCCGATCCGGCAATTCCAACAATTGCTAACCAATCTTGTATACAATTAGCAATTTTTTTGCTGATTTACTGACAATGGCATGGTTTTGTCTTAGTTGCTTGATAAGGCATTTTTTCTTATAACTTTGTTTAACATTCTTCGATCCTTTAAAGGAAGGCTTGCGACACGTCATTATGTTGAGGTTTGAAACTTTTTAGAGCATCCTCGTACTCCACTGCCCGAGTCTGCATGCAATCTTTTACGATTGCCTGTACGTATATCCTGCAATAACGATTCTGATCACGGTTTCTGTCGCTAGTTTATGACAAACTAATATCCGATTAAAGCTCGGCAACTGTGGGGCAGCCCCTTCGTAACTTCCGCGTCCATAAAAATCCCCCATGATGTTCCCCCTCCACCCTAACGCCGGAGAGAAACCTGGTCTATGTTGCTGAAGTGATTTGCGAGCTTAGCAAGGGTAGATATTAATATTTATATCAATCTGCGACGTGTTATTTGCTTAGCTTAGGGTCGACGTTGGTTGTATACTCATATAACGCGTAGAGTTGATGATGTATTTGTAAATGCCAAGTGTTTCGGAAATAGTGGCTTTCTAAGAAAGATAAGCAAGTACTATTAAGGGCTTATTGAAAAGAGTTGGGGGTGAATACGTAATCTAAAATATGCTGTAAAAGTAATGGAGACAATTTCGTACTATATTAATGGTGGTCTTCTGTTATCTTCCATGGTTATTACCAAAAAAGAAAAGATTTGGCAAATCTATGGCAGTCACGTGCAATGGGTATTAGATACCAGTACATCTGCTGTTGCCACAAAAAAGTAGAAAACTACTAAAGAAAACACATTCAAGCTAAAAGTTTCCGAAATTTTGCCTCTTGCGGGAAACTGGAAGGAACCTGCACGTGTGATTTCGGATACAATGCTGAGTGAAATAGTAATTAACTATATGGTGACTAATGCGCCAGTGATTGACCATGATTGCTGCGAGACTTGGACATAGACGATCACCGGGCTTGGGTAATGCATTTTTTTGAAGAGGAAATCTTATTTCCGACGAAAGATGAATCAATTATAACCATTCGTGATTTGCAAGAAGAAAGTTTGAACGAAGAAACAAATTCCAGATTCAATTGGTGCATTGGAAGGCAACGTTTAATATTATGGTGGTTTGTTTTTAAAAACTATATGGTTTTATATGCCCTAGAATTAAGAAACTTAGTTCCATTGGTGGGAGTTGTTGCACTTGAATGTCAGCAAATATCTTACGTTCTCGGAAATTTATACGCCTAAGTGGTGTATAGAAAGTAAATTTTAAATTGAATCCAAGCAAAAATATCACTTCGAACGTATAGATGGTGCTCAAAAAAAAAGGAATTTAGAGGTGTGCAAATTCTTAACTTAACAGAGTTAAAAAGAGTAGCAGTGTTTCGCTTGTGCTGGCTGAAACTGTGGTAATTGATCGAAACAATTTGCTACAGTACCAATGTCAATTGTTGCTAGATTTGGTACGCCGAGAGTCAGTATCTCAGCAATAGTAGCCTGCCAACTTTTGTGGTAAATACAATTGCATTTAATGAGATTAATCACGAAGAAATATTTAATGCTCTAATATTTAAAAAAAATAAAAACACTACAGGTATTGATGATATTTATGTAAAAGTTGCCAAGCATGTTGCGGAGAAGTTGTTAGATCCACTATTTGGAATATTTAATGAATCAATAATTACGGAAATTTTTCCCAATACTTTCTAAAACTATTAAGTTTTAAAAGGGGATGCCCGTATGATCCCAACAACTGTAATTTTTTTTTAAGTTTTTGTGATGAGCATTATATAGATTATAGCGCATAACAGGCTAAAGATTTTGTACTAAATGCTTTATATTTTGCGACGCACAGCACGGATTCTTAAGGGGAAAATCGACGGAAACTGCACTTGTAATTTGTCTACAAACAGCTTGACAAAGGTAAATATGTTCTGAGATTCTTCTTATCATTCTTAGGCTTTCTTGGGCTAGCTTGGATACGAGGTTATTTATTGGATTGGCTTACGCCATTTATAACCAATAGATCTCTTTGTGGTGTAACTCCCAACAGTTGTTCAGCTTAGACTGACAACGCTTTGAGCAAGGGTCTATTTTGGGCGCGCTTATATACATTAATCACCTACCAAAATGTTAGTTCCGAAAAATTAGTCATGTATGCGGATAGCGGTTGCGGCCGATTGTACTGATGATCTCCAGGCGTATCTTGATTTGGCGATAACAAAGTATTCATTGCGGTGTACTCTAAATTGTATTGATTTTAAATCAAGAGAAAACGATCTTTGTTTATTTTAGTTAACATAAATCTGTGTTTTATAACATAACATTGAATTCATCTTTGCTCTCGTGTGTAAAAGTTTATAATGCTTTACCAATGTCTATAAAGAATATTTCTAACATCTCACTTTTTGCTTGGTTTCTAAGTGTTACTACTTCTACGAGGAATTTTACAATGATAAGTGACCCTCTAATTTGTTGACATCTTATATTTTACATTTCACGATGTTAACATTCTACAATGAATAACATGAATATATTGTTATTATTATTATGAAATATCCTATATACCAAAACCAAGAAAATCCGTTTGAATATACGTAAAGAGTTTGGATAAATTGGTTTTATTATTAAAAATTCATTGTTCCATTTCAACTTCACACGCTTTACCATTACAAACTATCCTCTCTGACATCTCTAACAACAGAAGTAAGTTCCACACTCTACAGATTGAACTCTAGCTATTGAAACCGTTGTTTCTCTATTTTATTTCTTCTGCTAGCATAGAATCTTATCATCACCCCATATACTCGTTCTAAGCACTTTTTTTTAAATTTTTGATAAGCTTCTCGGAAAGAAATGACGTGCTTTCCCTCTCCTTTCAACTAAAACCATCCCCTTTCAAAGTAGGTTCTCGTTTTAAGTACCATTCGCTTTTGAAGTACGGCCGCGAAACGCGAGGGGGACGTGCGAAATGGCGGGGTTTCTTGACGACGCTAAACAACTTTTTTACCGCCGCCATTATGTAAAATACGAGAACTTAAGGTTGGGAATAAGGTTGGTCCATTACTATAAAAGCGGTAGCAATGTAAAGTGGCGCGTTTGAAACCCTTTCTTGCATAATTTTGATGCGAGAAGAAACAAACCTGTTACTGTCTAGTTAATAACGGTTATAATACTGGTCGGGGATTGCTTGTAACTTGTTGGATTTGAATATTTTATTTTGGGAAGGTTATATTAGAAGAAAGGATACACATTTTTTTCCGGAATCTAAGAGGTCAAGGGTGAGAATTCTAAGACTTTTTAGAACTTCGAATGCATTACAATGAAATACAAGAAAATGAGAGAAAATTTAATTTATTTTAGCAATAGTAATCTAAATACAATACGCGAAATACCTTCAAACGATTTTGTTGGGCTTTGGCGTGCAATACTAAAGTTAACCACTCTGTATAACTATTTATAAACGCCCAAATACAAACTTCTTTGCTTTTTTCGATTTTCCAATGTCACCCACCCTCTCTATCGACGTACGCCCATAACACTTTTTCCGATTTAAATATTTGCCATTCGACAAGATCGCTGAATAGATAACACCTTTACACATGACTACGAAAGCATCTATTTTGTACGACGAAATAGAAGTGTCACATTCATATTTCATGCGCGAACAGCACATTCTACAAGGTGCTATAGGGAGCGCCGCTGTCGCTTCTGTTGTCGCGTCGCTGCTATTGCAACTTGCGGTCGTAGCAGCACTGTATAGTAGTAGATAAACAGTGGAAGAGGGGCTTGAAAAAGGGGACCAGAGATCAGGTGGCGGTATTGTAAATAACGACGTCGATGGAACGCTGCTAGTGACATCTACAACGCAACAAATTCATCTTTGTCCCCTGCAAACTAGTGTTGCAGACTTTCACTCCCCCATGGCGGATGAGAATGTCACCGAAGAGGGTGACGTGACAATAGGAACGCCCCCTGTCGGTGCATCTTCGCTTTTTTAACCTAACGGCGAGGATGAAAGATGGATATCAGAAAATTGCAGCGAAATGAAAAATAAATTTGTCCGTATATCTTTACCTTACCTCCATGTTTCCTGATAAGGGATGAAAGAGCATGCTTGCATATACGTTATCCTACTGGCTGCGCCAATATTTTTTAGGTCTCAGAAGGATCTACACGTACTATATAAAATAAAGGAAAAATACTGTCGAATAGGTTGCAGAGGGGGTACTGTGAATATCATCATTTTTCAGATCGAGCGGAAACATGCCTATCGCGTGAGGGGAGGAAAAATGCGATCTATGAAGAAATCGTATAATAAAAATGTTCCCTTTTGGCGATTGCCGATGATATAAGTAACGACAACCAAGGGAGAGCAAGAAGAACATATAACATGGCGTTCATAAAAAGATAAAAATCGAATCGACAAGACCGGCACATTCATCCCCGGGGTAAGATATATGTAGCGTAGATTTGAAATGCGTAGAACTGAAAGAAGCAAGTTGGAGACTAGCAGCAATACTGCAAAAATTGTTTCAGAATATTCAAAAGCCGAAATCTAAGACTGTTAGATCTGATGTAAAAGGCAAAGCTAATGTAGACAATTTAGTAGTTGAGAAGTCACAATAGATCTACAAAGGCAACAGCGGAACGGGTCCCTTTCTTTCGATAAGACTGGTTTCGCTGTCAAAAGAACATCAGAAAACAATACAGTGACGATGTCATGGCGGAGGTTTTTAGCCATGGTATCCGAAGAAGAAAATGATAAATTATCTTTAGCGGTTTGTGTGAGAAAACTCAACTTAACAAGAAAAAGAAAATACAAAACCAAGTTTATCCATTTAAACTTAAGTCCTACTTGGAACCTCGAGGTAGCATATTTAGATTAGAATTTAGTTTGTGGTTTATCAAGAAAGTTACTGAAAGTGGGTTATTTCATTATCGAATTTGAGACTTGTTTTAAAGCTAATGTTATTGTCTTTTATCAAAACTGCAGACGAAGATCCAAATTTTATAAAGTGAAAAATCAGAATAGAACGTGTTTTGCTGTCTCCAGATTTAATCTTCAGTGTTTCCTAATTTGAATAGGCAATAATTTAAGCCTACATGATCCTGTAAAAAATCCTGCCAGTAATCTAAGGTCTCCTTTGCTGAACGATAGCATCTTTATTATTTTTAGCAAGACTTTCTTGTCCTGGAATGGTTTCTTAGCGCAAGGCCTCTTGATTATCTCATTTTTGACATCTTTGAAGACCACAAAAGGGTTACGACCAATGAAAGGTATGTTGGTTGCCTTTTTGGCCAACTTATCTGCTTTTTATTGCCTTCAATCCCTTGGTGCTTTGGGATCCACCGCAAAGTAACGTGTGCGTTTATATACATTCGCGTACCTGTCAATCCAGATTCATTTCCATCTTTAACATGACCAACTCAGCCCAGAAGAAATAAAAATTTGTTAGTTGTTAATCCATTAACTCTTAATAATGATTTAGTAGTAAAACAACTAGAATGCAATAAACGGCCCTCCAGCGAACGCAATCGTTAACTAATATCTTACACAAGCATCACGAGAGCCTCTATAGATCTCTTTATACCCATCTTTATTGGGGTGTCGCTAAGTTGTCCGCGCTCCGTCTCCATAAGCTGTAAATTAAATTTTCTTTTATCCTCATTACGTTGACGTGATCGTAAAGATTCCTCGTGGAGAACAAGCGTCCGAGAAAGATAGATGGCTATTAAACCAAGACGATCTACTTACATTTGCACATCTGCAGCAATACTTTGGTTGCACATACATCTAGTTCGTTTCGTTCCCAAGAGACAATCGCGCATCAATTACACGGCATCATAGTTTTTATGCGCAATGCATCTTATGGTAACACAAATAGAGTACGCTGTTGGATTTTGCTACGGATCATTGTCGAGATTCTATTGTTTTACTTTGTGATTTTTTGTTTATTTGGGGTTGCCGCTTGTTTTAATAAAACGCTTCAGATTTCTTTTTTGATTTATTCAATTATTTTCCTTTATAGTGAATTACAATTTGATTATTTGTTTTGCTGGTTGAATCCGTAGATTAAGTCATTTTATCGAAACAATACGTTAATGACATGGAAAGTTAAATAACATTTCATAGAATTTCAAAACGTATTATAGAAAATTCTATAAACGTCCTCAATTCCAATAAGGAAAGGATATTTTAAACTCCACCTTTCACGGAAAAAACAACTCCTCAAACTCGATATTATACGACCAATTCGCGTTCATTTATAATCTTTTCATTAAAAACTTCCCGACTGCGAAAACTATATAAGTCACTTGATATTAATTTTAGAGAGAACTTCTGGATAATTTCAAGAAATCTAGCTGCTACGTAGTTCCCCACAGCCTACTTATCTACGGGAATCGTTTTTAAAACGCTGCGGATAGCAAGATTTTCTATTTAAAACTCTGGACCAACTCGTAATTGAATAATGTAAAATGAGGAAACGTTTTAACGTTTTAGAAATTACAAATTTGGGCCACAGATAGTTGGAAGAGTCGGAGGTGTTAGTTAGTTCTAGAGACCTTTATAAAGTTACGTCAAATAATAAGATTGGTGGGAGATTGTAGTCTCATAATTAGATTGAAGATTTTACTACTGTGCTGTAGATTATATTTCCTTTGAAATTTCTATAAAAGTTATAAGTAGTATTCGGTAGGGCGATAGCGATGACGCAGAGTCGCATTGAGCACGAATTACAGCAGCAATAGCAGCAGCTATCATTTGTGTGTGGGACACTTTGAGATATTTATTTTTCCATTATTATAAAATTTTGCGAGAATCTTTCTATTTTGAAACTTTTATCGTTTAAGCCAGCTTCCCATTTCATGTTTTTTTCTTCTAAAACATTAGCCTCGAGTTTACGTTGTCATTTTCACCGTAGATTTTTCTTGTACGTAACATGCGACGCTGACTAAGTAAAATCACGTAAAACTGATATAGAAAATGAAAGGAAGCTTAACAATAATTACTGGGAGTATAGTTAGTTCTAAAGTAGACATAAGTAAGAAAGCATGTTAGGAAAAATAGCAGATAAAACGAGTGTACTTATTTAAACAAGAAACATTGAAATAGTACGAAATTATTAAAATAGAAAAATATTACATGGCGATCTTGCCAATACGGACGTTTTTCAAGTCAAATGTGTAAAGGTGCAACTTTTCTGGAATAATTCATCATAACTCACGCTGGAAATAACAACGGTACAACAAATAATGGAATAGCAAATGAATGAAGTTCACTTTGCGGAAAGTTGGAGTATTATTATTATTTATTCTATGCCTTGAAGGAATTATCCACTTCTTTGGCGGCGTTGTAGAGCAACGATACACAAAACGATAAGAAGAGAAGTTACAAAGAGCCAGGAACTCATCTCCATGGGTCTGCAAGCGAATAAGTGAAGTGTAGCGCTAGTAGAATGGAAATACTTTCATGACGAGTGCGTTAGGGGACATTAGGGAGCTGTACGTTAGAGTTAAGGTATTCAAAACTTTAAAAGATAATCCGAAAAGATAATAAAAATAGTTAAAAATTTATAATAAGGAAATAGAAACTCTTATAGAAATCTCGATTGTCTGAAAAGGCAAAGATCCCTTATGATGCTATTGAAGGTTTTGCTACTGATACTCGCGATAATTGTATGTTAAAAAAGTCAGCCACCGCAATTTCGTATCAATTGCATCAATCTCGCATCAATTGATGAATTTGGTCACGAAATTGAAGCAGCTTTCCAATGATGTAACACGGGCCCAAGGAGAGAATGATGAAAACTTGCTAAAATCTTTACGACCCGTAAATTCTTTCTGCAAGGGAGTAAAAAATCATGAACTGAGAACCATTCTTAAAGCCAAAAATTGCTGAATTTTAAAAGAAGTGATCAGTGTAGTGATGGATGAGGAGAAAAATAAGCTCTTCTTATCAAATTATTTTAGCAATCGCGCTCGTACCAATTGTTATAGCAGTCTTGGGTTCGAACCCCGGGCTCGTCACTCTCAGAGTAAGGTTTTGCGTGGTCTTCCTTGGTCCAAATTTGGCGAATGTTGAGAGTCATCTTAAGACGCTTTACGGACGCAGGCGTAATAATAGCTTATGGCTCATTAAAATTTTAGGCGTAAACAGAATCCAGAAATTAATGCGGTAATCGCGATGCCGGTCCGATTGGTGTCTAATAATTGTGAAGATCTTTGATAACACTGGTCTTAACATTGAAAATAATAAACCCTAATTTCCATTTAAAATAATACAGTTGCCGGCGACTTCCAGGATAACCGAATGTGTAAGGTTAATCAAAATGTTTAGTTAAATAGATCATCGGTAACTATGCTTAACTACAAAGCTCCCTACAACTAGGTGTCCTTATAATTAAGTTAATCTAATCTAGACAAACCTGCGTTAAACTTTACCTTAATCCTACCGTATACTCGACTGGATTTCAAATTAAACTGGAGCTTATGCGCCTGCAGTAAATTTTATAATTCTACACCGGCGTTAAAGTGTCCCCTTTTACATCCGAGATAACAATAAATAATTACAGAAATTACATTATTAATTAAAACTCTGGTAGACGGCAATGAGGAGCTTTTAGAGTTACGTTTAATTGTCGCTGGTTTACATTAATATTCCACTTTGTATTGTATCGTTTTGTCGAGGGAAAAAATTATCAAGATAACGAAGCTCGGTTGTAACCAGGAGAACTACCTTCATTAAAATTCTACGCTGGCAGAAGGAAATGATCTTTGTAGCGTTCAATTTTCAAGGCTTTCTATTATCGAACGTGAATTGTGTGACTTTTAAATATACGAGGATTACTCAATAGAAACCCTTTATTTGTATTGGGTAATCGTCTGGAATTGTAGAATTGTGCCTATTTTGTAAAGTAGAAGAAGGTGAAACTAGATTTTATAATAATTTTTGACAAGATTAAGTTGCATGCTAAACATTGCATTGAAATGCCTTCGAAATACACAGAAATGTTTCGTTTTCATCTCAGTATGTAAAAAGTTTCTAAAAAAACAGAAGATTTCGAATATCCCCAGGATTGTTGACTTTATATACAGCACATTTATCTAAACCAATTGAAAATTAGCCCTAACCACACGTTCTGAAAGTATATCAATGATCTGCGACCTCATTTAAGAATTGTCTTACAAACACTAAACTTGTGTGGTGCGGAGGTTGCCGATACTTTTGTGTTGTTAGTAATACTACGCCACAGTCCTTGATATCATTACTAATACTAAATTTCAGTTAAAAAACATATATGCTAAAAATCAATTATTGTTTGTCCCCATGCAACTTGAATGTGTTACCAAATTCAGTTATGAAGTACATAAAGGTTGGCCCAAAAGCAATAAATCATTAGTACATCATGTATTCAGAAACATGCTGTGATAGGCTAATAAATAATACGAAAATTACCAACGATAGAATGATTTTAAATTGGCTACTAGAACCGCCTAAAATGTGTTAAAGGAGTAATTAATACCAAATCAATATTTAAAAATATTAGGGGAGCTTGATAAATACCTTGCCTTTGCAAGAAAAAAAACCAACCAAGATAGAGTTGTTTGTGCGATCACTTCATCGTTTGAGGCAAATCTACGGAAATAGGAAATAATCACTGGCGAATTTTGCCGTGGCGACGACACCAGTGAAGAAACAGAACTTTCTTCTTCCTCAAATGCGAAGGTTTTTGCATCTTAGTATTGTTGAAACGGTCCAATAAATTGGCACAATACTCTCCATCAATCATTTGCCCTTTCCAAGATAATCAATGTGGATTATGTTGCGTATCTGCCAAAACAGCGTGACCATGACTTGCTTGGTCGATAAATTGGCTTTGGTCTTCTTTGGTACTGGTTGGCCGCGGAAAACCCACTCTTTGGACTGGTTTTCGGTCTTTGGACTGCACTTTAACATCGCCAAAGATTCTTTCGAAGATGAAACGCGTTTGAGTTTATGGTTAATTGCGAGCAATCGCGGCACCCATCTTGTGGAAAGCTTCCTTGCTTTCAAATGAGTTGCGCACCCGATCAATTGAGATGCCCAGAGTCTCAACAATTTCAAGCACTTGTATCTGATCACTCATTATGATACCGTGAATCTTTTCTCATCAATGATATGGTGAGCTCATTTGGAATTTTTGAGTTCATCTTTTATCTCATTATTTCTTTCTTTTTCAAAGAGAAATATTTAATTACTGCTTTATATTCGATCTTTTCCATTGTTAAATCACAAAAATCATTCTTGGTTTCCGGATTGAAACTGCGTCGTTGCCGTAGCTTCTGCCAACGTTTCGTTTTTTTTTATGGGACATATGCGGGACTGTTACTGCTTATTGATTGGGGACTATTCGTTCCAGATGAGTTTATATAGGCTTATTATAGGTCAATAGAACGGAACAGCTATAGATAAATGAATTAAGGCGCGACGCAACAACCGCATATAACCCTCACGAGTGCTTTGTTCCACCGATGTACACACTACCACACGGAACATGGAATCTGGTAGATACCAGCGGCTTCAAGATGATTGCAGCCTTTTATAGGACAGTAGTGTTAGAGTTTGGAATTGAGTTTTTATGTTGTTTCTGAAGAGGATCTTACTGATGTAATCGATGACACCTGGAATGTAGGGTAGATACACTTGTCTACAGAAATTAGGATGAGATGAGGGGAGTTGTTGCGGAGAAGGGTATCAACCCTTCTCCGCAACAACTGGCGATTGAATATCATTCCTAGAATAATTGACGTATCTGTTTGAAAACTTGACAGGGCTCTTGTCGAAAGTTGTTTTTACGTGAAATAGAGGCTCTTGCCGGAGCCAGGTAATTATGGAATTCCCTTCGTATATTGTCAAATTATATTTGAATTATTTGGGTGGAGAATTTGAAGGTTAGCAATGGTTTCCTACAGATAGAACTTAAGAAAAAGATATGATTATTTGTTTGAAAATACCTGATTTTAGAATGATTTATCGAACTATTTTCAAGTTAAATATTGACATTTATTGAGTTTACTTGAACCTAATGTTTTTTTCTACTTTTTTTTTTGAATCTACGAGCAGTTTAAAAAGCAACGCGCCTATCCTAGTGGCAACCAAATCTTTTAAAATATTATACCATGACAGTATCTCTATTAAGGTAAATATTTGAAACATGTGGAATATTTTTAAGTGATAATCGATATCTAGTTTCACGGAATGTATGTATACATTGTTTATTACATATCAGTGTAACGTTTGTTTCTTTTTCATTTATATACGCGCCAACAGATATAGAATGTACAAATTTTGTGATAAATATTTATTAGAAGAAGGTGTAAGGAAAGGTAGCCTGAGAGAAATATGGCTCTGGAGGTGCGGGTGTTACGTTTTGGGATGGCACATCTTTAAACGGTCACATCGAGCTGGTGTAGAGAAGTATAGGGATTTGTGTATTCTGCCGATCATTGTGTAATTTGCACGAAATTTTAGAAGAAATTTTGTATTTGTGGATGTTTTCGCCGAGGTGGCATCGTGAACGACATCATTGTTGCCAATAATCATAAAAGAATGATATGCTCTCCTAATTCTCCAGGCTGCAATTGCACCGAGCATTTTTGGGGTAAACTTGATCGACAGACGATCTCGTCCTCGTCCTCTCATAACGCTGAGCTTGCAGAAGCGCTGCGACAAGGGTTTATCAGAAGATGCTTAACCGTCTCACAAGCTTGAGAGAACCCCAGAAAATATTAAAATTAAAGTTGCCACATTTGAGATTGTTAATTATGTTAAAAATATATAATTTTGGCATATTCATTTTTTATCATTAATTATCAATTAATATTTTCTTTTAAAGAATTTGGGCTTCCGGGTTGAAACCGCGTTGTAGTTGCATGAGAATGCCGACGTTTCGCTATCAATTTCATGGAGCTTCTTCTGGGCTGCTGCATGTTGCGTCGCTGCTGTACGAAGAATTTCTTTCATTCTTCGTACAGCAGCAACGCAGGTATTTAGAAATTATTTTTGATTGGTGCTACAAGTCTACTATTCTAGCGCACAATTTAGCTGTTCTTTGTTATGGTACCAGATTTTTTCAAAACCTTTTCTAAATGTAGAGCTAGGACAAACATTTTATGTAACATACGTGTGCAAAAACGCGTATCAGCTCTATACTGATTGCCTTGCCTGATACCTTGCTAAACTTAAAATACTTGTTTACTTACTATTTAGATTATTATTTTTTTGAAGGGTAAATTTTTGTGTTTAGTATTAGGTTAGTATACTCTTATCTATTTTTTGTCTATTTTTACATGCACACATTCATGTATCTTGTTTACTATTTGTATTTCTTTTGCTCGTAGTAGAAAATATTATTTTTTGTTCTATTATTGGCAAGTCTGTTGAACAATAAAGATCATTATTATTATTATCACTATTATAAAAAGAAATTTTGGTTTACTTACTTGAAATTATACGAGTAGCATTTTGTCATGTTACGGGGAATATCATTATCCAAGCTATCACATCACTTAAAAACAAAAAGCACAAACAAAGCACTTAAAAACAAAAAACTATTCAAACGAAACAAAACACTATCCACTGAGCTTTTGCACATACCTTTCTTCTAAAATATAAAACGCATCCATGTCTATTATTTAAATTCAAATGCTTGAGATAATACTGTTCCCTTCTCTAAAAATTTTGTCGTCGACTAAGTCTTGATCATTTTCCTACCTTACAAAAGCGATGTTTACGTTTTTCACGGCCGATAAAGTTTCTTTCTTTCGTTGAACACATCCGAGTCACGCATCCCGTCGTAAGCCCGCAACGTCGGAGCAGCGACTGTTTCAAAGCCAGACGTGACGTAGTAACTTAATATACAACTAAAACTCCGTACGATACGTGCCTTGGGGGGACCATTCTGTCGACTCGCCGGGTCATACTATGCATGTGCTGTGTATGTATACTAGTATTCTTGGGTGCGTTAAAAGTGTTACACAATGGCAGAGTGACATGTGCAGGTTGCCCTTGACATCTCGCTAGAGACCGCGTAAGTTGGGGTGGCTGAACTGCTAAACGGTCGAACGTTACTGAAGAAAGGTTGGAAAAAGCCATACCTATCATCGGTTTGGTTTAATAATGTTATGTGACATTTTCCCAATTTTGAATAATTATGAGTTTTTCAAAGTGATGATCAATGGGTAAATATAAGAATTTTTCGAATGAGAAACTAAAGCAGTATAACCTCAATTTAGGATGTTCATTTGATATGGATTCCCAGCCTCCAGGTTTCGAGAGTAGTCTGAAAAATTTCCAGCGACCTAGCCTCTTTTTAAATCTACACACTTTACCTAGCAATGCTCCCATCACCTCAATCTGTCCAAATAGTAGTTGGTATCATGTTCTGCAAAGTAGGTGTTTACGAATATAACGGTCTTCTCATTCGATGAAAATCTCTGTTCTCTGAGCAAAACTTTTTTTGGCGTGGCAACCACTTAACTGGTGGAACAAAACTTGTCAAGCAATGCCTTTTTCACACAACTTCATGACTATCCCAAAAAAACAGTTGCCATCGCTTTCAGAACAGTCTTCGCCTTTTCGGAGCCTACTCACCATTCGCTTCAGAAGTGTATTGGTGTATTCAAGTTTCATCTAAAATTGTTAATCGAGGTTAAAATTATGGAGGAGGGCGTTGAAAATGTTCGTCCGAATGCGTTATTTATCCCGAGTTTCATGGCCAAATCTTTAGTTAATATATGACAAACACGTTCTCTCGAGATGCATGCTTACAGTCTCTGCTATTCCTCTAACTTTAATTCGACGGTCGTCCAGTACCATTTGGTGAACCTTTCCAATGCTATCGATAGTGCTTGCAGTTTTTGACCGTTCCGAATAAGCTTGTATGACTACGTCATCTGTCCAAAATTTTATTGTTGCAAATGATGGAAGGAAATTGGCAAAAGTAACAAAGTATTTCGTTCGAGTTGATTAATTTCTAAATAATAATAATAATAATAATCCCAACAGTGTACCCAAATATACGACATTTAATTTAAATACATCCACTAAATGAAGTGAAAGAAAACTTAAACTAAATTATGACTTGAATAAAAAAAATTTAATTATAAAATAAATCTGCATTAAGGCACAAAGCTACTAATGTGGACCTTTGGAGTAGGTTGGTACAAGGAAAATATAATGAAAATGTGGAAAGAGAACGGTTGAAAATGCGAGTTACAAGAAAATTAATTCAGGAAAGTTAGAAAATCAACATATTCATGGATGACCTTCCAGATAAACTTCGCTTCTCCAATATCAAGACGACGTTTAAGTAACTCCAATTCATGTCGCTCCTGCAGCTAATCGTATTCTGTACCATGTTACAGAAGTTATACACCATCAATCCCCGTTGTACTTTTTTGACTGATAGTTGAAGATATATACCATATAAGGTGGTGACCAGACCAGTTGACGCGTATTCCAGTCTGCTGACAACAACATTGAAATATAAATTTTTAAACAAAGACACGTTTATTAACATTTAACTTTAGTTTAAAGATTGAACATCAGTTGGTAATTACATTGAGACCATACTGTAAGTGTAGGACGTCGTTCCAAGATCTAGTTGGTTGATAAATTTTCGAAATATTAATAGGTCGTTAACAATAAGCATAAAAAGAAGTCGTCCTAAATGCAACAGTGAAGAGCTTAATGCAAATGTTGATAACTTTTTTTTAATAGCATCCCATGGTCGATGATGTCAAAATCACTACTGAAATCAGTGTATGTTATTTGTTCGCTAACGATCATGGAACATGGAACACATGGAAACGAGATTTGTACTAGTAGACCTTCCTCTAATAAAACCGTGCGGAGAAGATGATACGTAAGGCATAGGATTTTAGCAATATTCGATATAATTATATTGGTTTGTAATTGTCAATACGGGTTTTAACATCCATTTAAAAAACTGGACTTATTTTGGCTTTGCGAGTACTAAAAAATTATTTAATTCGCTAGTAATGTGTTATGTGAACGTACCTAGACGCACGTGGCTGAACGATACTAACCACATGCTAATCATTCCGATTGTAATAAGGTCACTTTTAACGTTATAATATATATTTTATGGCACCTTTCGAATATATTTTCCTTGAAAAACCTTTGACCTAATTCTCAAATTATCCTGTAAGTGCTCTCTATACATTTTTATATTAACATTCATTAATTTTATAATTATCATATACTCCCTACTTCATTTAGAGCCCGCAAATAATTCCTCTATTAGCATGTATATGGCGCATTTTCCCCGCGAAACAAAATTTCTAACCGCCTATAAAACTCGTCTAATTTACGACCTTTAGCGTCGTATGTAAAATCTAAATTCAAGAACGGTATTGTTGCGGTACCCGGCGTTGAAAGCAACGTAGTAGCAACATATATCCATAATTTACGTAAGTATTATGAAATATTTTTGCGGAGAGTGAGAGAAGTACCGCGTAACACCTTAACCTCCCGTGGGAAATTTACTTTTCGGGTATATAGCGGTATAGCAGCGACATCATCGCATTTTTCCATAAATCATTTCGCCTGGCAAAAATTTCGCCGTCATTTCATTACTTTTCGGGGCAAGAGTAAATAAAAATTAATCTAATTTGGGCAACGCGGTGCGTGCGGCATGAAGGAAAGTGGTCGGAGGAGGTTAGAAGTAGGCTGGCATTTTCTTTCCAATGTCAAAATAACTGAAAATTTTGAAATACTCTGTCTGAAAATAACACCATCTCAATAAAATAAACTACTTTAGGGGAGAGATTCCCAAACTTTTTTTTGCATTTACTCCCATTAAAAGAATGGTTTTCTTTATTGTCCCCCTTACATCTTCTCTATGATATGTATCATACAACACAAATAATGACGCATCAATACGTATGAAATTACCAACTGAAAACCGACTTGAGGAGATTGCAAAACTCTGAATGGAAGAACCTAGTGATTCTGACCACGAGGATGATAATAACAACATAAGTGAGGAAGATAAGGAATCTATTACTGACGATAAAGTGGAAGATGAAATAAATAATACAGTGAAAAAAAATGTAGAAAATCCAAATACGCGGTTCTCGCACCAAATACGTCGGTTCTAATAACAAGTATGTTTGTCATCGATTCAATACGAACATAGATAATTCTCACATAAAATAAATTGAAATATACAATAACAACAAACATGTTCAACATATGGTTGTTGTGTATGGTTGTAGTAAAATGATTGTAAATGCGCAAAAATTGACGAAGAATTGGGAAACGATTGGAAGAAAAAGAAAAATTAGGCAGCGTGAATTAAGATGGCTAGAGAAAATTAAACAACAATAATTCCTCTTTATGATACCTTCCGAGATAAAAGAGCAACTAAACGTTAAAATGAATACTTCTATAATACGTCGGCTGTTTATTAAAGCTTGTTTGTTTGGTGAAAGCTCGCGCAAGACCACCATTGTAATCATTAACTTCGCCAACGAGCTCCTCAGCTGCTCAGCTATTAAATGGCGTGAAATTTTGTCCTAGAATCGTTTTAATTGCTATTGGAGATCGTCGTCAGCAAATTATACAAAAGCCGGAGAATGTTGCTCATGATCGATCTTGTACTCAGAAGACAGATGATGGTACTGACCCTATGTTCCGTATAGGAAAGAAAATTGATGCACTAGCTTACGTAAATATTTTACATAATAAAAAGTATAATTCAAGTTAAGTAATACGGAAACAAATCATCTAAGTTCTTAACTAACTCCCAGAATTGTTACCTTTTTCATTAATATACGTATGTAATTCTATGGCTAAAGTTCCTGGCAACAAAATTGAAATTATTCTCATTTGTTTCTGTTATTCCTTCGTGAATTCGGGCTATAACGTAATCCATTCTTTTATGTATTCGCACAGCCAAAAATCTTGGAATATTGGAATTAAGTCGGGAGACTGAGCTGACCACCTCATTGGTCCAGTTCGACCAATCCATTTATTAGGAAAACAGGGATTCAATTTCTCGTATTTGAAATGCAGCATGTGGAGGAGGTCCATTGTGTTGGAAAAAAACACTGTTGCACGTTGTTGTAAAAGAATATCCTCTAACAAAGTATTCTCGTACAAATTACTGTAATTCCGATATCCAAATATTCTCGGACCAACGTCTTTGCTGATTCTCGCGATAATTCTCACAGTGACAATATGGAAGGTTGTGGTGATTGAAAACTCCTTGCTGGTTGAAATGAGCTTCATTTGTAAACAAAACATTAGGGAAAAAGTCAGGATTGGTCTGAATTTGGTGTAATATCCATGTGGATTTGAACAGGCTGCAGATGGTACAGATTGTACCTTCGAAGACATCCATGAACAGAGGATTGGATATCACGTCTATTTCTTGACAACAAGTGTGTACTGGTGGTAGAATTATTTTCAACATCTTGCACTAAGTGTTTCTGTAAATTTTCGAGGTCGATCGGCATGTAAAGAACGCTTTGGACCGATACACCCTGTCTCTACAGTACGTGTTTCTACATTTTTTTGTGATCTAGATGACGGTGATTCGAAAACCGCTCTCTGTACAAACTCTCGGCAGTACGGGCGTTATCATTACAAGCGCCTAAGATATTTCTCATATCGACGTACTCTCTGTTAGTACACCCTGCCATTTTCAATTTAAAAATACTTTTAAAGCTTTCGATAGTCAATAAGTAATACAAGTTAACAAACGTGACGGTGAAACAAATCCATTTCAATTCGCTTCTATTTTCCATAAACGTGAATTCTGCTTGTGCGTGGTGTTGCTACATCGCCGTAAGCGTTCGTTAATTTTTAATTTAAATTTTATTCGAGGGCTAGGGAGTGAATATTGACTCGCGCTGTATAGGGGCTAATACCCTAAGCATGCCGAAGTAGTAGTTTATCTAATAAGATTCACTTCATGGATTGGCCCGCCTAGTCCTTTGACCAGAACCTATGTGTCGATGTCTAACAAGTTGTACAAAAATTCGTATTAATATCATACGATTGAATTTGAAGATTCCATTCCCTGCAAATGGCATTTTAGATTGAAACTATTATTTTCTGAACGGAGAATCTAACTATAAAAGAAGAAATATAGGTTTGGCAATTAATGAAATTTAATGAATGAAACCGACACAATTTAAGAAGTATTTTTGATACCTCTTAAAATAGCTATTAAATTTCAATAACAAACCAAATTTCACCTATTTGACAACCTTATCTAGACGAACTGTTTCACTTTTCCACCATCACATCTCTCACACTAGATCCCTCCATAATAAATCACAATGGATCTACTATGCACTAAATTTAATTCTGCACAAAGCCTGAATAACCAAAAAAGCGGCTTAAAAAAGTTATCCCGGAATATAAATTTCTGTCACGTCCAGCCCTATCAAAAAAGGGAAGCAAGCCCAAGCAGGGGAACCAATATTGTAAAAATAAGTGTCACTATTATAAATCGAACACCCCAAACGTCACCGAAATACATTGAATCACCTCGGGTAAAGATTAATATGTTACCTCTTTTGGAGAAGGCTTGGGAAGTATGTATCTGGTGCATTGAATATAGAGGGAGCCAAAATCGCCCTCGTATGCGTGACCGAAACACCCCACGTAGCTGGGGCGAGGGTACCTTTTGTGCCGGCCTGTGTTAATAGTTTTACAACGAAAGAAAGGAGGTTCACGTAGGGATGACAAGGCATGGTCAGACGATACAATAGATTTGTTATTATTAATGGAATGAATGTCTAAAATTCTCATTATGGAGTATTTCGTTGGGTCTCATAATATGTCCATTCTAGTCAGAAATACGTCAGAGATGGGGAGTTGGTCTTTTGTTTCGTAGTTATTTGTTTAGGTATCTATTTGAATATCTTGATAATTAATTCTCTTCAATGTCATGTGTGCCATTGTATCAACTTCATTATTCTCGAAACTTATTTACACATACTAAGTAATACAATTTGTTTGGAAGTATAAGATTACAAAGGTGATTTTTTAACATATTGGAAACATTCTTTTAAATTAAGATGCTAAAAATAATAGTGTCTCACTAAACTTACCGCTCGAAACAAGAGCAATCTTTGCCACGTTGGCTTCCAGAACACGTGTTAATAGCCTCAAGTAAGTGGTACTTCTTTTTTATTTTGATCCTGAAATACACATGTGCCACTCTTGAGTTGTTACATTTGGATGTCGTTTGTTACTATATCGAGGCCCGAGAATGAACTGAACTGTCGTATATAGAAGCTTCGTGTAATATAACCCAGTTTTAAATAGAAGTCAATATTTTCGTCCGATGTTAATGAAGATTAAGTTATGTCGGAGGTATTTACTAGATCGTAAAAGAGAATATGGCTATAAATACGGTTTTATTATTGTCATTTATCGCTTTATTTTATTGTATAACACTTTCTTCACGAGATCTATTCCCTAGGTATCATATCTCTTCGAAATGATTCCGAAATTCTCACTGGTAATCTTCTGAATAAGCAATATCGTCACGAAGGGGCTTTATTGGAAAAGAGGCGAACTAATTACACCGAATGTCTCGCGAATGGAGTACTGCATATGAGCGCTGCATGTACTATTCAACTACGACACAAATTGCAAATTGTAGTTCAATGTTTTTGATGCTCGGTGGTATCTTTGGTATGTACAGATTATGGCAATGCTAACGCAAGATATTACTCGATATGGAGGGTAATGAAGAACTATAAGTCTGAGCCAATGTCGATGTTAATGTTTTTGTAAAAAAATTGATATCGAACCTGTAACGGAACAACAGAATTTCTACCTTATTTTTTAGATGTTTTTTTTTTAACTTTAAACATGTATTAGATGTATTGATTTCATTACTTTATCAAAATGTACGTATTTCCGTTTACGGGAAACGCGGGAAAAAGATGAGATCATCATCAGCACGGGACGCTGAGGAATATAAAGAGCCAAGAGAGTCTTCTCAGTATCTAATTGTAAATTCAGGCGGTTGCGTGTATAAAACCCCAACTTTTCAAAAAGTAGAGTAAAGGGTAAAAAATCCCTTCTATCTCGTGGAAATAAATATAATTGGCGTTTCGTCGTGACTAGAAGAGTAACGGACAAAGAATAAAAGGAAACTACGCGGTATTGCACCATGATGTGTAAACGTACGCTAGGTGTCCAACGAAGCAAGAACGTTAGCCACAGACAGAATAGCAGCTTAAGCGAGTTAAATAAGTGCATTCCCATCGTCAGCAGAGGCGCGAGTCTGGGCTACCACTATCACCAGGGAGGTGAAAAGATGCTTGCCATTTCCCGCCAGCGAGACCCCGTCGGTTTCCCGCCAATGAACCGCACCCATCATCGCGATAAGTCGCACATATTTTCTTTTGTTTATTTTTATATTCATATTTACTTTACACTTCCTGCTCTGAGTAGGATTCTTTCGTCGGGTCGTAAAATTTTGTAGTTTAATAAATTCATTTCATCCTATTTTCAGGAGATTCACTCTTAGTAAAGTCACACTTTTGTATATTTTATATTTCTTTTATTTTACTGTAATATCAATCATATTTTTGTTGTAATAAAATATTGTTATTATTTGAAATCAATTCTTTTATTTCTTGGTGCATTCTTGGAGTCATTACTCGAGAGCCACATTACCTAAAAAAGCTATGTGCTACGAAATATAAAAAGAGTCTAAGCTAATATTGAAAAATAAGAATTATAAATAAAATTAGTCATTTCACTACAATTTTATTTAGTTTGTAATCAGCAAAGTCTTAAGCCGTCGTTAAATTCCTGCATTTGAAAGGGGATTCTGCGCCATCATTTACCACAGTAAAGATGGTTCTACCAGCTTGGTGGATGATCAACGTTCAGGATGTCCAAAAACCGTAACCACTGCCGACAACATCGGAAAAGTTCCCGGTGCTAGATTAAGTTTTGAGAGATAGCAGAGGCTGTGGGCATCTCGAAAGAACGTGTTGTTCACATATTAACTGAAGATTTGGCGCGTCGGGTTCCGCGCTTGTTCACTTGGTATGCACATGGCAATATCATGCAACAATAAACAGCAAAAATTATCCAGTTTAGAGCGAATAGAGTTCAAAAAACTTAACTACAAACTCCCATTTTGAAGAGGCGATTTCCTATTTCAAATAGTAACACGAAAAACTAATTTTCAAACGTAGATTTCATCAGAACCCGTAGAAACTATTGTTTGTACGACCTAGATTGGTTCGCATGTGGCAATCGATAGTTGGAGCTTAACAATCCGCTTTTTTTCGCGAGCGTAATCGCGAAAACCCATTTCAGTTCGTCCGCGGCGTGCGTCGAGTGGCACGTCCTAATTTTCAATTACCGGATCTGCCGATCGGGACTGTCCCTGATGATGGACGTTCAATAAACGTCCGACGCAAGCTGTCAATGGTCCGACAAAGTGCTGCCGGTCCACCAAATGGAATCGCTGGCGTAATTTATTTTCGTTTTGGTAAGAAGTAGAAATAGCAAGAAAGGAAGTATGGATTAAGACTGTTGACGCTGATGTTCGATAAAGATATACTTTTCTTGATATACCCTATATTAAATACAATACAATAAATAAAACAATGGATAAGATCGGATGTCAAAGGAATATCAATTCTCCCGTAAATAACCAACTAAGCAATTTATACTTTGGAAGATACGGGGTGAGTCGAAAGTACTGCACCAAATTCCAGGGGTGTATTTTATACAAAAAAAATGTTATCCGATCCTGATTTGCCTTGAAGTTATGATATCAATGGAATTTTAAATAAGTATTTAAAAACACAGCCACTGGCTTTTAAACATGTTTTACTTGGTTCATGATAAGAAATAATTTTCTTAGAAACCACAAAGTTAAGAATATCAAGAACAGTTGGACAATATCCTGTCATGTTATGAAAAAATTGGCTGTAACATGTCTTTACTAAATTTGGAGAAGTACTCGTTAAGAACATTCATAATCTGGTCTGTATCGTACTGTAGTGCCATCAACATCGAGTTTGTCAGGTGTCAATCACAATTCGAACATCTAACCAAGTGGTTGGCTGATGATGCTCTTAAAAAAGATGTCAAAGCAACCGTTTCTCACTGGCCTCAGTGATTTGCCATGTGTTGCTAGCGTGTTAGCATGGATAGGAAATATGGAACGGTTGGCAATTTCGAATGCTCATCAAAAAGCAGATGATCCTTAAAGATTTTATTACGGTAACCAGAGAAAGACGATGGAAATTAATCGTCGGCATTCGTAAGCTTTTAAAGAGAGTTAATGATGATTCATCGGATCCAACGGACAGAGAAATGAGGATGATGCTATACTGCTACACTGAGATCGGATTGCATGTTGAAAGAAATTCATGGTTTCGCGCAGAATATCGAAATGATGATGAGGAAGACTCTAGTTATTTTACTGGATGAACAAGTTGAGGAGGAAGAAGACATTCCCGAGGGAGAAATACTTGAAGCAGAAGCGGAACAGGAAGTAGAAGCGGATAGTGGAGAACATGACGGATTATAATGATTTATAATCTACCTGAAAACTCAACGTGTGGTATGTTTTAATCCTTTCAAAAAATAAAATCCCTAATAATATTGTAATGAAAATAAAAGTTAAATCACATCAATGTCGTTCCTGTGGTTTAGTGGCTAGCGCCGGTAGTAGCCGTCCAGCAAACGGGAGCTGACAAGTTTGATTCCCTACCGGGAAGAGTATTTAATTACGTCGGATAATTCAAGGAATTTTTATAATTCACCGACGGAAGCCAAAATATGTTTTGCTTTCAATACACTAACACTTAAAGGTTACAAATAAAATAATGTTTGAAGGTAATTTCGTTATTACGCCATAACTTCAAAACAAACAAAAAGCATATAGCAATATATAAGACATTTTGGACTATTTTTAACAGGGAAACAATGATTCTAAGACAGACAAAGACGAATAAGGTGTTAGAAAGAGACGAAGAGAAGACCAAACGAAAAGACGAAAAAGCGGTTTCGAAAATAACTTCTCCTCGGCGTCAGTTTCAATTTATCTCGTTTCTGACAATGCGCCTCTTATAGAAGATCCACACGCAGCAGCAGTAGAAACCAGCTTTGCTATTGGTTTGGCAGTAATACGTGGGATAAAGTAGGGTAGCGCCGGTAGACGCGAAAAATCTGACACTTCTATAAATAACGAATTCGCCAAGGTTTTGAAACAAATACAGGTAATAAGAGATGGAGAACGTGATTGGTGAATTGATGGGAATTGATATTTCGGATTGTAAGGGGAAGATATAGATGCATAGGCTTCGTTTCGTTGAAATATGTTACGAAAGATGAAACGATATTACGTATTGTCAGTCAATCAGATCTTGTCAGTTTCGTCATGATTTTTATCCATGTGATATACGGTAAAGTTCGCAATGGTAGTGTGAAGGAAGATCATAATTTATTTACTTCTACACTGTCTGTAAGTGAAAGTGCACTTTGGCAATTGTTTTGCTTTCTTTCGCTTTTTTTTTTAATTTAATCAAAGTGTTTTATGTTATTAGACTATGTCATTTACGAATAAATTTTGAAATACCTCGAGCGATCGTTTATCAGTAGCAGTGTACATGATTTTCGTCGTAAGAGATCAACTGAGACAGCTATAGCGGATTTCGGCCAATATTAGTAAGAACCTAGATGAGAAAAAGTATGTGTTGCGATTATTCTTTGACTTTTCCGCTGCCTTTGATTCAGTTAATGCCAAGTTCCTTGAAGACCAACTATATACGATCGATATTCAAAGTAACATTTTAAGATTGATTCTGTACGTGTTGATGTGAACGGCGCGATTTCGAAGGAGTTCGGTTTGGAAATCGGCGTAACCTAAGAGTCTGTGCTGAGACCGGTAATTTTCATTTTGTTTATAAATGATACACATGATTATGTCAGCGGTGGTCACATGATCAATTGTGCAGACGACATTTCTGTAGTTATTACTGGTGACAGTTTGCCGGAAGTAGAATACTCGTTTGCGGGGTTTGTTGAAGCCTCGGCTCCTTGTGTAGTTGAAGAGCCTAGAAAGTTCGTATTATAGTCTTATTTTTTTCACGAAACTTATAACATCTTTGTGATCGTAAAGTTGGTACATTTATTATTATTAAATTTTCATATAAGAGATTTTAAAAAATTTTAAAAATCGACAAATTCAAACTTTTGCCATTCAAATGTACAAAAATGAGCAAAATGCGTGCAGTAAGTTTCAAGCAATTGTGAGTGATTGCCGACGAGAATCTGCACCTTACAAACAATTAACCCTATGTGAACGTGGCCGGATTCTACATTAAGACAATGTTATTATCCGGGAATTGCGCGTAGATTTAATCGTAATCATTCGATTGCATTATAGTGTTGAAACCTGGAGACTGCAAATCAAGGTGAAGCACGTAAAGTAGATTTAGGCGCATCCAGAAAGATCTCCGAGAGCATTTTCTTCTGAAGCACTAGGTTGTGCAACACTGGTTTCAGTCGGTAACGGTTTTAGCGTAGCAGTGGCGGAACGCTATCGATCATACTATTACTATTTCTGATACTAATAAATATTAATTTGTAAACATTTTTTGGTGGTGCATTTTTAATTGCGGTCAGTGTAATTTGGTATATCCTACCGCCGTAATTCTTTCCATAATCAGAAGTAAAAAAATGCCTCTCATTTGATGCTGATTTTATGGGCAGTCCTGTACATTAAGTAATGATTTGGTTTTTTTATTAGTACTATTTTGCAGGTAAAATCTGTTTAAATTGCAAATCTTTGCGAATTAATTTCATTGTTCCTTTTATTGCTACATTTTTCCTTTTATTTTCCGCTTCCATGGGATTTAGGTTGCTTCAATCATTCCTATGATCAATGGCTTCCCGCGTCTCATGCTTTTCATTTTTTATCATTGGGGTAAATGAAATATACTGAAAATTCAACTTAATTTGCTCCTGAATATTCGAATATCGTGAAAGTCTCAATTGAGAAGAGGATATAACACTATAGGCATTTATCTTAAATTTTACTGAGTGTACCCTAATAGGTACACACCAAAGCTCGGTTAAAAAATTCATAATAAATAATCCTCGCAATTCCTCAAGTTTTCCATGTTTTTGCAACATATTTTTTCGTTTTCCTTTTCTACTTTAAAGGAAATTGGATTATTTAAAAGATATCCTAACTCGTAAACATATTTTCCATTTTATCCAATTATTTACAAAATACGTATTCGGATAAACAAGCTCCGAACCGTCCGAAAATGTTATACCAGCATTGCGCGTTGGATTTACACGGAAGGGAGAGAGAATGGAAGACGATATATATAAAAGGGCAGCGCGTGAGGACCAGGGAAAATCAATACAAAATATCCTGTTAGAGTTTCATTCCTCCTCGGAGGGCTATAAAGGAGGCAGTTGCATGGACTGTACACAAGTATCTTTTGGCAGTTTTAGTGCTCTATATTATGTCGCTTGGGTCTTAAACGAAAATTATTCGCGAGCCGACTGGCTTGGAGTCTTCGTCCCCACTTCTAGCAGTTTCCAACATATATTTATACAGTGTCGTTTATAGGGGCAGGTTAAACAGAACGATCGACTATTTTATCCGTATACAGTACTTAACAAAAGAAAGAACTATATTATTAATATAGAGGGCCCTTGGATATGTGTTTTACTATTAAAAATGAGACAAAAATAAAAAATTATAACTTCCCGAAAGCGAAGCTGCTTTCAAGAAAAAGTGAAATTGATGAACGATTCGATTACAGCGGTACAAAAAAACCACACACAAGCGGATTTCCTATTTGTAGAAAGTATTTCAATTTTACAAAGTACAATCTATTTTCCAAAAAAACCATCTAGCTTAACGTCCGGTTCCCGTCGCGAATGAATAAAATCGTCGATTGTTTGCCGACTACCGCGCAAAAACGACCGATTACATACGATTCGAGGATTGTTCCGAGTCCGAGACGTAATCCTAGCGTAAATCGAGGATTAAAATATGAATTTCCGTAGGTAGTGGATGGCAGTTTTCCTAGCCGACGATTAATCTTCGCATTTGATTTTCCCTTTTTCGTCGTTGCTGGCAGCTCGTGTTACAAGAGTCCGTCCAGAACGCGCATTATCCTACGGTTTTGGATGATGGACAAGGTTTTTTTCCTATTCGTTCTTTCTTCGGGCTTCTATTGGTCTGCTCCGTCGATGTTGTAAGTGCGAAAAGGGTGTATAGAGGCAAAACATCGTGAATCATTAATTATAACATTGTGGGATTCGCCTTCTCCTTTCTACCTTTAGACATGTCAATTTTAAGTCGTCGTAGTGAAGGAAGAATAGGATTTGCAATTTCTAGAAGTGATTTACGTCTTATGCAAGCTGAGATTGCTCTAAGCTCTGGCTCTTATGTTATTTCTCATAGGAGTAGCAACACTTGAAAATCAAGAGCCTCTTAACAAACTATCATGGTATTAGCTAATATTCACAAAGTTATAATTCCGAGAGAAATATAGACGACAACGGTTTTTTTGCCATTTTCTTCTATTTTAAATCTTTCTCGTTATTACCTCGCAACGAATATATTTTTCCATTTGAAAATTAAAAATACGCCTTTAATAATACTAAAAAGTTTATGACCTAATACCCAACCCTTATCCTACAATAGCACCTTACACCCACAACTACAACAAAAACCATAGCAATTTATTATTTATATATGAGGCGAATTAATATGTCACATCAAAAACCTCCTAAATCGTGTACAAACAATTTCTCCAACCACCATGGTGTCGTACAAACCGGCCTCCTCATCCGACTCACCTTTTTTTTTGGGAGGCCACTTTGGACGCAAGCAAGAACATTGTCGTCCGCTATTTAAAGGGCGGCTTACACAAGCTACGCCGCACAAAAGCCGATAAATTGCAAAGTCGCACCTTTCTGATAAACAATAGGCGACGTATACAATACGATAAGAGTCAGATCGTGGCGGGGAAACCAGCAAGGAGCAAAAACTTTCGACAGCGAGGTTCTCGAGAACACGCCAGTTCTTCTTCCTTGATATACGAGGCGTATTCGAAATATGGAACGGAAGTACAATATTGCATAGATTAGTTGGGTGATTATGTTCAAAACGTACCCTGTATATGTCGCGTATAAGTCAAGGATGAGAAGCAATAAGAGACGATGACGCAGCAAACCGATGTTCCATTCGATAGTCAATTTGTTTGTTGGTACGGTACGCTTCAAACGGAAACAATAGAAAATCGAATAATGCGAGGCTGCCAACCCCAGGAAATTCCAAATTTCTAAAAGCCGAAGTTTTTTATGTATTTATATATCGAAATAAAACTTAGAGATGTCACGCTGTATGAAGCAGCATATTCAATATCTAATTTATTATGCAGCACTCAAAACAATTTATTAATGATTAGTCTTGGCTTCTGAGTTGGAACTGTGTCGTTGTCGTACCTTTTCCAGACGTTTCGTCCTCCATCTTATGGGATATCTTCAGGGCTGTTAGTGCATACTGACTGGGGACTATTATTATATAGGGATTGTTACGGGTCAATGGAGCGGAACAGTTACAGATCAATGAACTGTGGCGGTTGCTAGGAGGTTTAATCAGGTGCGATTTCCAGGTACGATGTAGGAGGTAGCCATCGTCCAGATTTAAATTGTTAGAATGTTTGAGCATTCACCGAATTTTCTACTATAACAGGGAGGGTTGCGAGTAGAGTTAAATTGGATTCAGTGGTCAATTCCATAGGCTATTGAGATATCTATCTCTGTGCGTGGGTTCTCGGTCCCAGGGTACCATCAGCATGCCAGTGTATGAGAACGTTTAGGAAAGGAAGGCCATCGTCGATTTGACCTCTGCGGTGAAGCATATGGAACCACCTTGGGAATTCAGAAGTGATAGTAAATTGTTTAAATATTTGTGTCCAAAGGTGACATCAATATGCCTGTATCAACACTTTGGCTTAGGGATGTGAGATAATAGGACTTGTTGTTTCAACGCTTTCATAAAGATATTGGCAGCGACAGGAGATTTTTTTTTTCCTATTAAAATCCCCATATACTTCTGGACATTTTTGAGATTACAATCTGATCATAACATTGATCAATGAATAATTTGATTCTAACTTAAATTGCTACAGGTTGAAACTTAACTAAGGATCTATTTACTCACTAGTTCACCTCAGGTTCTGATGATTGAAGTACACTAATTCTTGCATGTAACTACCGCACAAACACTCTGCTTTTTACTCATTTCACTATACTAGTTCGAAGGGTTTAATCCTCTTCAGTCTGCTTGTCAAGTTGGTGTTGTCGAGGAGCTGGAGTGCCTCAGCATTCACGTGTTGGTGAAGTCGTTGTTCGTGACGTCTTGCGATTTTGGAAATGGTTTGATTAACTGTCTCTACTTCAAGGTCCTTATGCAGGTCACAGTTGCGGAAGTACCGAGGTGCATCAACCATGTCTCTCAGTACTTTGTTTTGTAATCGTTGAATGATTTGGATATTACTTTCGCTAGCACAGCCCCAAAGTTGTAGGCCATATGTCCACACTGGTTTTAAAACTTGCTTATAAAGAAGCAATTTATTGTGAATGGATAACTTGGAGTTCCTTCGTAGTAACCAATACATTTTTCTATACTTTAGATTAAACTCTTCTTTTTTCTTTTTCACATGGGCTTTCCAGCGTAGCCTTGCATCTAGGGTCATGCCCAAGTATTTCGCCGAGTCAGCATGTGGCATCTGGGCAGTATGCCCGGCTGGTATGCCCGACAGGAGATAAAGAAGATTCCATAACTGCGCCTGACACTTGCTCGTTGTACTTACCATGAAATTGGAAATAGGTAAGTGTCGGCCAAATTAGTTAGATCATCCGGCTGGTTATTAGAGATGAGGAACTCTCTAATGAGGGATGTTGTATCCGGTATAGGATCTGGTGAATAAGGATTCGACATCAAAACTGTCATCAATCACCAAGATCTGCCGTCAATACTTTCAGTCCTTTGGCGAAAAGGTAGTTTAACAATGCTCTGTGTAAACTTATTATTATATTATATATATTAACTTATTCATAATTCATAGAAATTAGTAACATATACGACCATTTTCTTTCGAAAATCCACCCTAGTCTTCCCCATTTTACGCTATTAAATATAATCTACATCTTCAGGATATCGCCTGCACTCCCATACATCTAATAATCTAATTCGAACAAAATTGATCGATAGCGTGTCCTTATCGCATTGAAACAGGTCGTTACGTCCCTTCCAAAAATCGTTTTGTCCAATTTCGTGAGACCGCATACCGACAAAACGTTGCATTGCCGGTCGGTGTAGATAATTACCCTATTAGTGGTGCGGACTAGGCTCTTTATGATTACGTAATGAATTAAGTATGATGTATATGGGACGATTCCGATCGATAGCTATTAGTAACGGTAGCGTTGGTTTTCGACGGGGTTTCGAGAGGACTTTCGGAGAGCTGAGAGAACAAAAACGAATGCATAATATGCTATAGGTTATGGGGAGGGTATTCATATTTAATGGGTTGATTTTTAGAGATTTATTATGGGATAAGATATTCATATATACGGTTTTTTTTTCATGTTTCAGTTAATGATGAACAGAATAATTTTTATATTTGAGGAAGATTACAGATCGCCTGGCAGACGATACCCAAATCGAGCTAACTTGTGGTAAACGTTGTGTAAACAATGTGGTAAACGTTGGAACGAATTATTTTTTATATTTTTCTTCGAAAGTGACGGAACCAGTTATTTAGACAATAATTGCAACGAAAATGTGTAATACTCAAGAAATACTAAGAGTTAAATGATTTTACCTTTGAGTTCCTGTAGCGCGGTAATATACATTAATTAAGAAGTTGTTTTCAGAAGTAACCTTCAGAAACAAGGTGTTAATGGCCACCCGTAGAACGATTGAGAAAATATAAGAATTTAAACCCGGTACAACGTACTGGTTATACACTACGATGGTAACCCACATTATAACTTATGGCTGCTTGTGTGTTAAGATCACTTAGAAGCATGAGTCAATTAAACTGTCGAATATTCCGAGACTGGTACTGGTACAACAAAGGCTCCTAAAAGCTCTCCTGTTGTTATGAAAACCGGGCTAGATTTAGCCTCCTTTGACGTTGATATCAAAGTAGAGGCAATCAGAGACGAATGGGAACATAATGATTGACAAATTTTGGTAACTGGAGAATACTAGCACAGAAACAGTAGTTTAACAAATGCAATATTGGGCATAAGCGATAGTGACATAACAACTACCAAGATCTTTTATGATAAATTCTTTAAAGTAATCTTGCATTGGGAAGAATTAAGAAATGAGGAGGGGGAAAAGTCGAACTTCAGGCGTTGGTATGAAGAAAACCAGGGATACCAAATATTTGCGTTGCTGGGCAATATAACACGAGGCGTATGCTATCTAAACTTATGCTCGGGAGAGTATTCGCTGATAACCTGATTTGTCAGTCAGACAGCCTTAAAGGCACTGGTGCTACTACCAATATAAGAAGGCTATTTTGGTGTACACGTCAGATCCCTGAGGCATAGTCGGCAATAGGATTGCAGACCATCTGATTTTGTGGTAGTACAACAGAATTTTGTACCTTCCAAATAGAGAACTTTAAGATCATTTAGAAATAGACGATCTATTTCGGGAGATAAATTTGTGAATCGCGTGTCATCTTTGCGAATGTAACTATTTGCTTTAAATGGAATACCCCATATCCAGATAGATATCTTCTTAATCCGACTCACATAAATTATTTAAGGTCTGATAGTATAAAGACAAGCAATACCTATAAAGGGGAAGTCCCTGCCCTTGCAATCTGCAGCAGATCTTCCGTGTTTTTCGCTATAATTTCAATAGGTAATCCTTTTTGTGTTTAATACGACAGGGCAGGGGGTCCGTATACAGCTTTTACTCGAGATATAATATATTTGGGAACTGGGGAGAAATAAGCCGTTGTGTGCGAAGCAAAAGATTAGATATAGGTAATTTCGGCTTTAGGGAAGGGGATTACGTTTTGAGAAAGCAAATCCGGATGTAAAAATTGATGAGTTACTGATTAAGTTCGATATTTACGAAGGTAGACTGAAAAGAGCCCAGTTTAATACAAGAACAAGTACCGTTTTTTTTGTTTTATTTCTCATCATAGTCTCCTTGCAAATCTATACAGTTTTCCCAGTGACGCTCCCATTTTTTCAATCCGTTAAACAGTAGTTGACCCCTTCTTATGCAAAATAAGCGTTTACGAATGTTATAACTCGCTCATTCGATGGAGATCTCTATGATGAGATCTCCTGTAAGCGAAATTTTGAGTCTAGGAAGTAGAAAAAGTCGTTGAAGGCAAGATTGGTGTGGTCTATCGATGGCATTAACAACGAAACTACTTGGTTTCATTGACTTCTTCATAGTGGTGCTCTATACAGAGTGCCATTTTGTTGTCTTAACGTAACAAAAACTTTGTTAAATCAATAACTGGGAAAAGCTGCGTAATAAACCTCGACTACAGATTCCAACATATCACATTACATTCCTTGCCAAATCTAAAAGCTATCGATTATACCAATTTGTCTGTAATTCATCCGATAAGTTGGCAACGTTTCTCTTTTGCCTACGTAACTTGCCAAAATCAATAAAATCCCTAGTTAATCTTGAGTATTTCAAATAGCTCTTCCATCGACAATTCTTTTCATCGCTTAAAATATTTTTCGAAGTAAAGAAACTCGGAAAGATGAAATGAAAGGTTTAAAAGTGGTAAAAAATGATAAAAGCTTTTTTTAAAATTTAATACAAGTAACAGCCGTTGCACCAACGTTAGCAGATTATAGTTTTCCAGGCAAAGCGATGTTAAGAACGGAACAGAAATTCCCCGACGTAATAACAATAATAGGAGAACTTGGATATGCGGTATTGTAGAAAAAGAACAAAGAAGTAACCGCGAAAAGGGTGTTTGTGTAAACATTTTCTACCCCGCTTTATATCGCTTTTTCCTGAGATGAAAAACTAGAATGCCGCTTTTTTCTTTTACAAACTACAAGCTTTAACATAGCTCATAGTATTATTGCGAAACGATAGTACATGGTAGTTGGAAAAATTGTTATTGGGAGTTTCCGCTCCACCGTAAAAGCTTTTTACCGCGTCTCCTGTTAGACTGTCGAGTTTTCCTGTGTGTATGGCGAACGTTTCAGAGGAAAACAATCGCTGATGGAAAAGATTACGTGTGGAAAGTGCTTCGCGTAGTAAAACTTGGTGTGGACGTAAAAATATGCATTTCTGAAGCACGGTAAATACCGGAAATGGATCGCGAAATGCTATTTTGTATTTACTAAATTATTAAATGCGGAATGAAGATGCTCGCTGAATGTTGTGAAGGTAAATTAAATTGCAAATATTTGCAGTATGAGAATTTAGTCGGGCAACGCATTATTGGTATTATTATTATTATTGCTCATAAAATTCAAAGAAACTCAGTTTTTTTTTGGAAATTCTTTTTCAACACTTTTCAATTAATTTTCTGCAATTCATATTTTGCATTTTACATACACAGATAATGTAATTTTATGAAAAAGAAAACGAATGATGAGATAAAAGTGGAACTCGGTAAAGTTTATGGGGATTCTTCCACTTTCGTTATCGACCATACAATATTGGGCAGCTGAATTTAAACGCGGCCGTACGAGCATTTCTGATGGAGAGCATCCAGGTCGTCTAAATGGGGTCGCTACGTTAGAAACGATTGAAAAAATTCACGCTATGGTAACGAATGATCAGAGATTGACGTAGTACGAGATTGCCGAGGCTGTGGGCATTTCATTTGACTGGGTGCACACTAACTCATGATAGTAAGAAAATTTTCCGCAAGATGGGTGCCGTGAATGCTGAAAATTGACCACAACAGACATGACTTCGATGCAATGTTTGGCCATGTTAAACGCAGTCCGAACGATTTTTCGTGTCGATTCGTAACTGTTGACGGAACATGGATTCATTACAGCACACCAGAGACCAAAGAACAGTCCAAACAATGGGTTCCTCGTGACATACCGGCGTCAAAGAAGGCTAAAGCCAATTTAGTGACCAACAGGATGATGGCCGCGATGTTTTAGAACGCAGCATAATCCACGTTGGTCACCTCCAAATTTAGAGTGCCCTAGGGAAGTGGGGTTTTTTGTTTACTTTTAATTTCATTAGAGAAAAATTGTACCCATAAAAGTTATTTAGATTAATGGCGTGGGTCAACCTAAAAATATTTGGTTTCCAACTAAAGTAGATGAAACTGTTTTAAAGTTTATCAAATTAAACTCAAAGCCCATCGTATTATTTGTTTGCAATATACACCGCACCCTGACAAAGGTTCAATATCGTTTTCACAAAAGGAAAAAAACTGTTTTTGAGTAAAATTTCTCCTTAACATCAAACTCCCATAAATAATATAATGGCAAACAAATAATATGTAAATAGAATTAAGCGTTTGGCTGAAAGCATTAGTAATGTTTTCAGTAACAAGAAAATGTATTTACTTAAACCACATATTCTATTTTCCTCTTGATTATACTCTCTGAGAAATATTAAAGTTAATTATTCAAGAAAAAACACAATACTACACCGACTCTTCCATTGTTTTACATCATCTACAAAGTTTGCGTGGTTAATTTGAGTAACAAAAACAGAAAAAGAGAACCAGGTATGTACGGAGCAATTGTCTACAATACAAAGCAGTTCTTGTACACTGTTGCCGTACACGAGACAGTAGCGGGGTAGCAGGGGAGGTTTTATATGCCGCTCCAATACGCGGGTATAAGTACTACATTCGTCGTCGTCTCTATAGTTAGTGGGTAAATAAGGGTAAATGAACTTACTCTGCATTCGTGTGGCTTGTTCCCCTTCTTAGAGCCATGCCGGCACGTGCCATTACACCTGCAAAAAATCGATACGCTTTTATTACCTTCGTGCGATTATTTATGTTAGCGATATTGAAGTTTGGACTGGGGATATTACGCTATTCAATAAAATATCGATTCGCGTGCAATGTTGGACAATCTATTACAAACGAATGATTTTTTCATATGCTTACCTAGACGTATTTAAAAAGCATAAACTAGCGATGTTAAGCTTCTAAAACTTCATAGACTAAAGTAACTTGGATAATATTTAATGTCAACTCGTGTTCAACACGGATTCGCTGGCGCTTTTGATCATTGAAAATTGCATTAGTCACTTTACATGGCGACTAGCGCGAGTTAAAAAAATACATATTACAAAAGTAGGTATATAATATAACACTATGTTTATAAATACGTTCAAAGTACGGTAGATTTTATATCATACATAGACAAAATTTTGGAATTTAATATTTGGGAAACAAGTCCTGCTTGGTTTGAAACTTATTTTTAGTTTGCAGTAGAAGCACATGCTTATTTAATAATTCCTTTGAATATTACGTGCTCGTTAAATATGCCTACTGAATGTGGCAATAAAAAAAATGTAGTTGAGAGGATCATAATTTTTTTGAATTATTTTTTATGTAGTTTATGTATTGTGATTATTAGCCAACCACTACAATTTTGCCGAATCCAGAGAAGTTTCAACCTCCAGTACAGATTTTTAACGTACCAAACATAGTATTGATACGGATCCTACGGTTTAGCTTCCCAACCGAAGACAGCAAAAGAATGCTCTTATTTAACAAAATATGTCGTAAATGTCTTGATGCAAGGCAACAAATATGGACATTTTCGAAGAATCTAAAATTTTTTCCTCGTCCACTCTATTGCCCGAAGTTTGTCCTTTGGACATTTTCAATTTGCAACAATTAGAAAGCAGATGGAATTGCGCAAAGATTACCTCGCTAGCTTGAAGAGTTGTTAGAGTGGCTCATAAAGCATAGGGTGTTACCATTGCATTAAGCTTTGCTTTAACTTTCCCACACTTAACACAACTAAGAGCGTAATTGATTACAAGAAAATTAACTCCATCACATCTCCTCCGTAAAACAAAAGTTCTAAGTATACCAGAAATAATCTTCATCGCGTCAAAACTTCTAAACCATTCAAAAACATTCCCCCTACTTCTGTTCGCCAACACTTCTCCTACATCGCCTCTTTTTTCCTCTCGCACTCTTCCACAATCTTTGCCGATGAGAACCTTGATATTAGACACGTCAGACGGCTTCCTAATTTTTCCCTTTCTGTCACCGGCGTTAATCTAATTGAACAGGCGTAAATGATAGCCGCTGACAGGCGAGGCAACAAAGTTTCCCCGAAAAGAATTCCATTCCGGTAGAATAATCGACAGCCAGCAGATGAAGGAACGAGGAGGTGTGTATGAAATTTGATATGGTTCGTAAAATGGGGAATGAAGCGGTAGAAAAAAATTTATCAATTTGGCACTTCCATCATAGATGCTCATAAAGAACAGAATACAACAAATACTTTAATCTATTTAATCCATTTTAACACTTATCGATGTAACGTATAAAATGTCGTCTACGTACCTCATATTTAATTCAATTCATTTACTCACGGACTCATTTTCCGTACAACATCTAGTCTATAAACTATAGAAGTAACCAGCAACTAGTTCTATCCGTGCATGTGTCTCGTCAAGTCTACTCTACGTCGATAAGTTTGAATAAAACATTCCTCTTGAAGACATACATTATTCAATAGTTCCATCTGGGACGAAAATTCATAAAATATTCAATCAGAAATAGAGCCGCCTAACTATGAGCATAAGCGTACGATATTTTCCTCTGGTCTAGCGTAAGCTAATTTCGTCGTAGGAGGTGGATTCTGGAGCAAGTGAATTTGCATATTTCCATAAAATGGTAAGCACGCGAGTGCGAGGCTGGTGTACAAATTAAGGCTTGCGTTTTCTTAAAAACAGGACATTTAGATAAGAAGTGCATTGGTTCAAAGTCGAAACAAGATTGCTAGAACTTGAAAGACGAAAAAGATAGCTAGGAAAAGGGATTGTAAGAAATTGTTGAAGGGAATAATTCCAATAGATTTAGTTCTCATAAATAGTGTCGTCAGTGTAAGTCTCTGAAAGCAAAGAAGATTGCTTACTTTGTAAAAAAAATATGTTTTATTTCCTATACGCACTATATCATTCTTATCTTGTCACTTGTAAGAAAGAAACAGCAGAAGAAGGATACATTATCACTAAGATGAAGTTCAAACAATAATATGCAGACTTCCAACTTTTCCGTGAACTAAGTTCCACAATTAAACCTGGAAATGATGTAATAAGACATCGTACATCTTGTCCAATTAGTCTGGATTGCAAAAAAAAATATTTATGTACATACCAACGGGCCAGCTTTCTGACTTTTTTAGATCCGCAAGACAATATGAAGGCACACCTATACGGAAGAGCATATTTCAGATTAACGGTGATAATGTTCTAAATATTGCTGCCCACCAAAGCACAAGCATTGGATGAACTATCCTATGGTAGATCAATTAGGGATGTATTTTTAACCAGAAGCAAGTTATTTTGACTCACACAACCAGCGAAGCTTAGTCGACCTGAACACGCTCAATCTGAAAAGCTTTTGCAAATAAACCAGATGAAAATCTGACCAAAATATTATCAAAGATGTGAACTTAACAGAGGCTGAAACGTTCCAATTAATGCTTTTGAAAAACAAAATTTGGTTTGATTAACACCAAGAATCACTTGAAAATCCCTTTTTTACATAATTTGTGATAATCTGTAATAATTTTGTCAAATTTCTAAATAAGAAGGAAAAATTCCCATCGTACGCCTACCTTACGCACTTTTTAAAAGCACCCAAAGACCCATCTGCTTCTATTAAAAGAGAAAACACTTTTAGCTATAAAGTTTTTCTTAATCGTTTCCTCTTAAGAAGTTTCACATCACTTTCTCGTTCTTTTTCATCTTTTCATACTTTGCAACGAACAAACAACGAACAACAACAACAACAAGATAAAAGTCGTTAGAAATTATAAAACCATATTCTAAAAAGAGCTCTTCCCTTTATGTGTATGTCTCGTTCCTTCTCTCTTTAAATAGAATGGAGTTCTTCCCTCTAATCTAAAACGGCGTGGCGCGACGGTCTGAGAAAGTTACGTCCGGAGTTTACTGGGGAAGAGAGTATAGCGAAAGAGTCCACGAACAGGTAATGACGTAGATTAAAAATTCATCGGCGTTTGAAAATTTCATCGACGTCGCTTGGTAATGTTCCGTGTTGGAGTTAAAGGGAAAGATCTGCTACCGCATAGGTAGCGAGCTGTTTTAAATCTTTGAGGGTGTAAATTGTATTATGACTTTTTTCTTTTACTGCACGATTATCGTGTAAATAAAAGATTGTTTTAAACATATACTGAATCATTTCTCATAGCTTCAGGCAAATTTTGCAAAGTGATGGAAAAACATTAACACGTTGCAGTAATAAGGTTAGTTCTAGCATACGGTAAAATTTTAACTCTTGTACCGTATTGTATTGTAGAGTTGATATTCCTAGAATATACTCTGCCCAGCAAAATTACAGAATTCGTCAAATTTTAAGTAATTTGTTCATTATTGGAAAACCACTTATGATATCCGACAATTTTTCTTTAATTATTTTGCTGAGATCTGGCATGGACAATAGACATTGCACAGCAAAAAAAGTTATTGCTGTACGGGCCACGAATTCGTAGCTCCTAAATTGCAAGTGATTATTGGAGAGCCTGCGCAACGATATCACTCAATATAGTAGCAAGACAAACATCATGACCCTCGAAATGTATTCTTATTTGAAGCCATCGAGATGAACAAATATTAAAGAAGGAGAGATATTCCGCATCATCCATGTCAACGATATGATCTGTATATTTACGTAACTTCTTCCCTTCTTTATTGAGTCATATCTGTGGTTGTTTACGGGTAATAGGGACGCATTATCTAACTTCCAACATTCGTAACCCGACGCAGCGTAACGAATGTCAATATTTGCACGTTACTCCGACACGCGTTTTATGTACACTTTGTTATGTAGGTTTACGCATACAGAATTCACGTTTTATGTACAGCGGTCGACAATAAGGGCTCTATACACACATCACGGGACTTTTTATTAAGAACAAATTTGTTTAACGTGCGAATAAGGACTTTGAAGGCTTGGATTCTTGAGTAGTTTTAATTATTAATATCTAGATTACAAAGCAAAATAGAAGCAAAGTGTTATATATTGGGTGTTGGTTAACTTTAAACAAAGAAGAGCGTCACACGAACCTATACTTGCAAATAAAAATATTAAAACAACACAATTAATAATAAGTTTCGTTCAGTATGAACTTGCATGATATTTTTTTTGCCGTAGAAGTTTTTAAAAAATCAGGAAGCTTTCAAAGGAAACTAATTTGCCATATTCTTATAAAAGATCTCGCTGAATATCCACATAAAATTCGTGATACCATAGTACCTTATTCCACGAAGCGTATTTCCCCATTTTCACTGGGTGTTAGCTGTAAACTTTCTCTTCCTCAGAAATGCTTGAAAATTTCAAAACACCCTTATAGTAGATTGTTCTAAAAGTCGTCAGAAGCATTATTAGTAATAGTGTACTTAAAGGAAAGTAAGCTATTAAAAGACAGCTTCATAGCTTCATTATATCAATTCTTTTTTCCTTGAACTTTCGATCTTTCAAAATTTACTTCTGACTAATCCTGTTCCTTCCTGTTTTTTCCGTTTTACGTCGAAATCCTCCTAATTGTGCCGTCACAATAAAACTTTAAACGGCGCGCAACAGAACATTAACCGCAATTTAGCCAATTATAGAAAGGAATACCGAGAAGCTATCCTCCACCCAAAGATATCCCATCTGAAATCCCAACTGCCTCAGCGTTACTGGCCGACTGCGATTTCGGTTTTTGAGATAGCGAAACAAAAATTAAACGAAACCAGCCGAACCCTGTATATATACACATACACACACAATTAATTTAATTGCTTTCCCTAATTAAGCTCGACACCATCTCCCATTCTCTCAATTCGAAGAGAAAACTTTTCCGAGCTTAAACGAAGCGTGCGACGGATAGAAGTGGAAGAAGAACGCTAAAAAAGGAAAGAAAGTAGCAAGGTCGCGTTCTGAAGCGTCGTTACCGATAGGAGAGTCGGAGTTTAAAAGATTGGACCATTGCATTACGCTCGGATAAATATAATTGCCTTCGATGACGATTCGGGTGGCTAGATTAAGTGCCCAAATACAATTATAACTTGCCCTGCGAGCTAACTTTAATCCTCGATCTTGCGGAAAAGTATTTACTGGCTTTTAGTTTCGTTCGTTTGATTTTTGTTCTTTCATATTCCCATATCGGTATCTCGAAGTTAAATCGACGGGATATGATACTGGATTTGGCAAGTTTGGAGAAGTAAATGAAATTCTCGTATGTTCGTTTTTCTTACATTTCTAGCATGAAGTGGAAGTTTCTAGGCAACGAATAACTTTGGAATCAGATGTTTAGACATTATTTAAGATCGCTGGGATGTTGGATGAAATAAGAAGATTGAAAAGTTGCATATCGCCGTTCATGACCGGACGTTCTAACGACAAATTGAGGCTACTTTACTCAGAATGTTAGTGAAATTTTGAAGAATCAAGGATAGGTGGATACCGTATACACTGACTTCTCTCACGCGTTTGATACAATTGATCATAAACTTCTTTTATATATATTAGATCTGTTACGTTCCCCTAATTTGAACAATGCTGTTAGTCGTCTGCTTCGCTGAGAAGAAGGAGGACCAATTGCTTTTGCTTAAATGTATAAAATAGTTTCTTGTTTCTTCAATAGCTTGACAATTTCCCTTATTACAATATAAAAAATGTGAGGTCTCCCTCTTGTCTATATAACAAAAATAGACATGAACCTTGAATTTTCAACAAACAGGAAATAATGAAGATATTAATTTGAAAAAAAAATAAAAGTGCGTACAATATCAAAGGGATAGGTAGGAAGAAACGAAAGAAAGAAAGAAAGAATTGAAGGACAATATGAAGAAAAATCGTCAAAATATTCCAAGCCACAGGTATTAGAAAGCGTGCTTATCAATTTGAAGATCTTCACTGTAATAAGAATAAAAGCATTAATTTTACGTTGGGTTGAATTTAGATTAAGGAGAAAAGCAATTAGAATCAACTTTCACGAGCTCTTTATTAATTGGTTATATTTTTAATACATTTCTTTAAAGTGTGTCCTACACAGCTCTGAGTATGTCCTCGTTGCTACCAGGGAGATTTTTAATGAATGTCAGGAAAAGAACTACTTGGCGATGATATCAATACTTAATAATTAAATTAAAACCATATTACACCTTAAATGGATTATATTTAGAAATAATCCTCCATCCATCTTCATTTCATCTTTAAAATATTCTTCCACTCCCAATTCTAGAGAGGATAATTTCCGCTCGGATTTCCTCTAATTTCTCATCAAGAAGACCGTGGTTGTGGCATGTTGTTCACCTCGTCCCGTCCCCCCGCTCTTTCTTAATTAATTTAAAAGCTACGAGCTAAAGTTAGACTATCGCCAGCATACACCTAGAACGATTTTACGTTCTTTACGAGAAGGGTTCCATTAACTCTTCCGAGAGGAGCAGACGGCGATTTGCTTGACCGAAATGCGTCGCCGAAAATAAACGAACGCCTCCTCAGAAGTCGAAGACTTTTTGCTGCTTCTCTTCTTGCGAGGAAGGTCTAAATCGGGAGCGGTCCGCTGTCAGCTAGGAGGATGATGTCGGAAGAGCAACCTTCTGTGTAATACACAATTTCGTTTCACTTAGGAAAGCATCAACCTGTTAAATGTAGCGTGGAGCTGCCTCGGGGTCCCAATTACGGGGGCCGGTGGGGGACACTACCACCGTCCAGACGGGAGTCCCCGGCTGTCTATTTTGGGGGTACTTTAGGCTCGGTTGAACGGGATTTCGGGTCCTATCCGTCAGTGTCTCCTTTATAACTAATCAACGACTGGTGATGTAGTCTTTGTTCTAGTTTTCGGGAGATCTGGGTCTCGATCTCCAAAACGAGAACCTCACCGGATATAAATGGGAAAAGACAAGGATGGGCTATAAAGAGTTATTTCGAACTGATAGGTTGTCGTGGGATTAGTACATTAATCTCAGCTGTGGACGTTAATGTTAAGATAAGAAGACCGCCCGGACAATTACGAGATATTAAGAATTTCTATTTATACAGCGTGAAACGAGTAACTTGACGCAATTGCTGAAATTGCGAACTGTTCTAAACTCCTTGTAATTGTCTATAACATGGATTGTTACAGTGGACTGAATTACATTATTTTAAGATTCAAGGAAGTTAGTATATCTTGCAGCGTTAACAAAGGGACCCTTTATATTGTCCCTATTGTAAAGAGATATTCTAGACGACACAAAAACGTTATTCTATTACCTCTGAATAAATTAAAGATAAGCGCCATCTTGGAATGGGTAAAGGATGGGTTGTTGAAATGAGATGATGTGAATATACGTGCTCTATTAATGCGTTGATTACGTAATTGTTTCTGTTGTATGTTTGGTATTGGCGTTGGTAGTTGTCGTTATGTTTTGTAAATGTCTGTGTTCGCGTACATGTTGCAAATAGGAGAGCAAATACAGTGATAATAAGGTAAGTATAGTATGGCTCTTGCAGGGTATTCTGCTGGATGCGCCGTTGCTATTCCCACATAAACTTTTTTTTTGGTAAATCATTAATACACTCCCCGACAAAAACTTAGACGCGGTAAGATGTTTTACGGGTTTTAAGGGTTACAACATGTCTTTGCGAAACTAGCAAGATATCTAATTAAGTTTTTATTCATAAAAGTAAAATAAACTTAAAAATATCTCCTCCAGTAATATATGAACTAAATAATAAATTATTACTCCAATGTTTAAACAATTTCTGCGCACAAAAATTTAGACGCTCTGTTGCAAATGTAAAACAAAAATCAACGAGTGATCAGTAATGCGTAGATCCTCCACTGTTCTTAATCACTTCCAATAGTCTGTTATTAATAGATTTATATAAATTTAACACATAATTTTGAGGCATATTCTGCCATTCAGTCACTATTAAAGTTTTCAGTTCCTGTACCGTAAAATATTGACGGCCTCCGCCATAAACGAGACGTGCCAATTCACCCCACATGTTTTCAATAATGTTTAAGTCTGGTGACCGTGCCGGCCACTGTAAAGTTTTAATCTTTTTCCCTTTAAACCATTCAGTAATGGTTTTTGCTTTATGAATTTGGCGCGTTATCTTGCTGAAAAACAAAATTGCGCCCGGCCCATTGGTTTCCAAAACGTGGAAGATTGTCACGCAATAAGTCTTTATACGTCACAGATGTCATTTTGTTTGTGCAAAACACTATCCCACTTTTATCGCGAAATCCAATCGCTGCCCGTATCATCACAGATCCACTCCCTAATTGTCTGGTCATTTTCACTTTTGGTTCCTTTCTCAGATCATGATAATAATGCGAGTACCCATCCGGTTCGTTCAAATTAAAACGTTTCTCATTGGAAAATATAACTTTTTCCCATTGTTTCTTCCAGGATTCCACGTGTTTTCTTCAGGAAATCTCAACCTCGCTTCTTTGTGTTTCGCCGAAAGTGTCCGTTTTCTCAACATTTTCTTCCGTGATATTACCGGTGACGCCTTTAAAATCCTTTGAACATTACGCACGTGCGTTTGTACCCCCGCCTGTTCTGCAATAACTCTCGCCGATGCAGAAGAATCGGATGCAGACCGCAATATCATACGTTTATCTCGCTCACTTACAGCTTTCGGTCGCCCCTGGCCTTTTGGTTTGCCGTCATTTTCCGGATCTTTTAGGAAATTTCTAACGGAATGATCGCTTCTTCGTAACCGACGAGCAATTTCCTTCTTACTAACGCCATCCTGGTGCCAGACTAGAACTTTACCCCTTTCTATCAAGGATAATTGCTTTTTTCTACCCGTATCGCAAACACTTTATAAAATATAATTTCTCGTGGTGAAATGTGTACACTTTACCAGCACAACCACTGCATATAAAGAGAAGTATCAAATTAAAACATTTTTGCTTGTATTAATGTAATAAATGCACAGGGTTTAAATTTTTGTCGCATTTAAAATTCCTATTTTGATCTGGAAAAATCTCAATTACCCCTCATAAAGCAATAAATACCCAGAAATATCTATAAATGGACTATTTACATAACAAGTATTAATAACACTCATTTACATTTTATATAATGTCTATAAACTTTGTTTCGTAAATAGAAACGATACCGCGTCTATGTTTTTGTCGGGTAGTGTATGGTATGTAAGTAATAGAAATAGCACAGATCCTCGTACCGAGCCTTGCGGTACTCCACCATATATCTGTTGGAAATTTGAGTGCATACTATTATACACGATCCTTTTATGCTTATAACTGTATTATGGAAATCATGATGTTATGCTTTTCAATAAACTACATCCGATGAGTTCTGATGCAAAAGAAGACACCGGAACGATACGGGGTGGACACCGAGTTGTTATTCTAAAAATCAACAAAGGCATACTAGGATCTTACACAGAACCTTTGGAAAGTACTTATATATGAAGCCTTCTCTTCACAAAACTGAATTCAGAGCATAAATTAAAATAAACAGATTTAAAATTTTAAAGTAAAGCAATAACACTTTCATATGTATTTTATGCAAAAATTTTGTTTTCTCTTCAAGCTATTAACAACTCAATACATCCATCAGTGCAAAGGAACAACATAATATTTAGCGAGAAAGAGAAAATATAGTTCCGTAATTACTCACTTAGATAGATGGTTTACCGTTTTTACAAACCAAACACTTCATCCGAAACGAACTAAACTTCTAACATACGTCTTTATCTTCATCACTGTTGCTTACTTCTAGTTTTTACGATTATGCAATTTAAGGAAGCTCTACTAATCGCCCTGCCATTTCTTTCTGAGGGAACGTAAGACAAATAAGTTTGTGTCATGATGTCTGCATCGTAGTTGATGTGAGAGAATGTTTTTCTTGAATGGATGCTACTAGATGGTTTTGTTTTGCTAGAGAAATGCAGGGACCCTTTTCGCCCATTTATTACGTTGTTGATGATGGAAAGTTTTCGAGGGTTGCAGTATGATGTTTCAGATAAGATTCTGGTTAATATTTGGGGAATATACAGACAATAGAAATGTGGGTAATTTTTCTTGCCGATTACGATGAGTTGCATTTACAAAAATTATATTCTTTATTGAAATATACTAAATGCTACCGATCAAAAAAAAAAGAAAATTTCACCCAGAAAGTAAAGTATCTCTAGAAGTAATGTCCTTTTCCAATCTTCCTTTTCTTTATTTTCAAATATGTTGGTGTTTAATTTAAATACTTTTAATACATTCAACATTCTGTAAATTACTTAAAAAATCAAACTACTTAAAAATATCCCATTTCCATTGTCAATTATTTAAACTTGATGTTTTTTAGTATTCAGCTATAAAGGTAGCTTCTGCATCTAAACATGGTTTTTGAATACTTCAAGAGCTTCTTGAGATGATAAAAATCACTGTCAATACATTTTTTGTTTGTCATTCAGGAATAAATGGAAGTTGTTAGGGAATAAATCGGGTGAATGTTGACAATGAAACATTAATTCGATGTTTTTTTCCTTTATTAAATAAATAGAAAAATAAAATAATGTCGATTGGTTTTCCTGATTTCATGGATGACTTCTGCCAAATAAATTATTGTATAGCATTCGGCCATAACTGTTCTTCGATCCTCCAAATCAATGCTTGCGACACGTCCAATGCAACGAAAGAAACAAGTAATAATTTTCTTGGGAGTGCTTCGTGCATGACCAATTCTTATTGGATTCGGTTCATTTTGGAACATAGAAATAGTTGATTGTTGTTTAGTTTATGGCTTACGAATATATCCCATTTTCGTCACCTGTTCAAGTTTTTGAAGCACTTCTTTATACCAATTGACTGAAGCTTTTTTTGTGCTTGTCCTCTTTTCAAGGTAAGTTGAGTGTTCTGAAGAATATCTTTGGAAGGGAGGGGAGTATAGCCCAATAAACTATTTAATAGACCAGCCCCAACAATAACTGAGAATCTGTGCTGAAAATCGGTTTTTTTCACACCATGCAGATTATCTGACGCCCAAAGATTGTTGTTATGGAAATTGTTCATTCCATTTCTTGTAAATATGGCTTTGTCGGTAATCAAAGTAAAATTAGTAACATTTTCATTTCTGGGATATAACGTTTATACTTTAATTTGAACTGTTATAAACCTGGTATTCGTTAAAGTTTGGTCTTCCTGTCTCCCATTTTACGTAGAACAAGTGTCCAAAAGTTCTATAACCCGCAAACATAAATGCCACAACTTTGAGAACATCCTGTACACGAAAAGATTAAAGGTTAAGCTTGCAATCTTCAACAAACAGCAGCGCCCAGACTCAAATTTCTATTTTACTCTAAATTACAAAACAAGACAAACAAATTTAACCATCACGAACAAACTTAATCCATTTCAACTATTCACTAAACAAAAACTATCCCGTGAAATCGAGGAGATTGAAAAAAAGCTTTCAAATTACATACTCCACTAGTTCGCTACGATATTACGATCTAAATCGTAGTTATATACGTAGCTACTTTCGTAGTGTATCCGAGAGAACTTTTCTGCACTTCTCACAATGTAATTCAGTGCGAGTTTTCAGCGCGATTGTTTATTTATCGTTGTCTATTTGTTGAGATCTAAATAGTATATTAGAATCACGGTTTCGATTCATTTTTTAAAACTTTGGCAACCGTTTCATAGTGGGGAAAGTTGTTTCTAGCGGTCGTATCTATACTACGAGGGGAACTGCAGCAGCGAAGCAAAAAACAAAAGGGTCATTGACCACCAATTCCAAATTTCCCCCTATGGGAGGGAGCTTTGGCGATTGTAACTATTTCGGTGATTTATATTTATCTATTGTGTGTATGTCTGTGTGGCAATATGATGGTTTAAGCAGTTAGGAAAGCAGTAATCTTGTCTTTAAATGTAAACGCTCTTAGCACGAAAATCATCTCTTCACTTTCACATATTTATCGACATCCTTTTTCTTGTAATTACACCTCACGCAGCAGCGATAATCAAAATCTCAAACTCGATCCAATTCGGAACTCATTAAATCTAAACATTTATTCTATCAAAAGGGTCTTTTGTTTGGTTGTAATTAATTAAATGAGAGGATGTGAATATTGCGAACGCCTCGCCAAAGCGGACACACGAACAAGACGACAAGAAACAAAATTAATTAAGTCGATTGAGCGGAAAAAATGTTTCGTAACTTTGGAACTTCTACATTATCCCGTTCTTTAGTAATTGCGTTGCTCAAATCTATATTGGAATTATCCAAATTTAGAGTTTATTTCATTGGAATCTAGATCTTTACTTAATGTACACTAAAATAGATATAGAAATTTATACAGTATATCGTAAGTTTTCGAATAACTGAATACCAAAAGTTTCCATTTTCCACCATTTTCAAATCTGTGACCTACAGAATTAAAATATTGGTTGCTGCACGGGGTATATACGCTGCCTGTAAAGTTCACGCTAGTACCTCTTTGCAAAAATGATCTATCTGGCTCACTTCGTATACAGCCAAACTCCAGTACACGATGCAAACGAGGTTAAAATCTCCCTTAGAAAAATATATGAACGTGAGTTTAGATAAGGAAAATAACCATTATAGCAGTTACATCAAAAAATGCCTAGAAACAATAACCAACCGACATAAACAGAGGAACAGTACTCGGTTTATGCCACCCCCATTTCTCAGTTTCCCTAAGGCAATCTCATATATGTACTTACAAATTATGCTCAAGCGCTACTGCACGTACTCGATATTAGTGCAGATTTCCAATTAAAAAAAAAAAAAACAGGTTTTCTAAATCTAAAATGAATCGCATTTTTATGTGTTCATTCAATTCAACTGAACCTACTGTGCATCATAATAGAGGCGGCGATGAGCAATCGTTGCTAGTTCACCAGAACAAATAATTAAAATAAAAACTATTACATAGTATAACTACGATATAAGCAGAGCAAATCAGAGAGGGGGATAATCATTCAAAGAAATAAACTGAGGGTATAACGCACGACTAGTCTAGTGCAGCTCCCTTCAACACTCAACATCCTTACACTTACGCGCTTTTACAGACAGGAAATTTGGCAACAGAGCTCCTACGAACTTGTTAAATTTTGTTTTATTTCTCAACATAGTCTCTCCGAAGCCTATTCATTCTTCCCACCAATGTACGTCCAAATAGTAGTTGGCATCTTGTTCTGCAAAATAGGTGTTTATGGGTGTGATGGCCTTCTCATTCGATTAAAATCGCCATACTCCAAGCGAAACTTCGGTCTAGGAAACAAAAACATGCCGCTGGGAGTCAGATCTGGTGAATAAAAGATGGGTGGTCTATCAATTCGAACCCAAATTCGTGAATTTTTGGCGACCTTTTAATTGTGAGATTCTTTTTTTTTTAAATACGACCGTTTTTTCGCAATTTTTGCTCCACTAAACGTAACTCTATGATTACCCCAAAAAAAGAAGAAAACAATTGCGGTCACTTTTCCAGCCATGGTACAGTTGCCTTTTTCGGATTCACCCTTCGCAGTCTATTGTTTGGTTCGTGTCCTGGCTTCAGAAATGTACTGGCGTATCCAAATACCACCTTCAGTCAATATATGACAAATTCTTTCTCTCGATATGCTCGCAGCCTCTGCTAAATTTCTAACCTTAATTCGATGGTCTTCTAGCATCATTTGGGGAACTCTTGCGATCTTATCAGTAGAGGCTGCAATTTTTGGCCGTCTCGAACGTTCATCGTCAACCAACATTTAAATTCAGCTGTTCAAAATTTGATTATTACAAGAATTTAATGAGACAATGACATTCATTTATCTATCCACAACCTTCTCTTGGTATAAGGGTTGGAAATAATATCACCCCTTTCGGTGTATAGCGGAGTGTACCGCAAATTGTGCGTTTCGGAAACGTCTGCCAGATGGAATGTTTAAGGAGATTTATTACTAAATCCAATAGCGACCAGGTATGAATAAATAGCTTTCTTAAAGTTCTAGCATAATTGGCAGAAATAAATTCGAATTTGCAGTATATTCATCTGTGGAGTGACATCATCTCATCACATCATCGCTTATGATTATTGCTTGCTTCATTATAAATGTTTAACTTACTAACCTAAACTAGTCACTTTTAGCAATTTAATATTGCGTCGAACGACAGCCGAAGTAAGAAATTCGTTCAATATTCTTCGCTAGGAAACGAGAGACTGGCTTTCCTCTAACGCACAAGCAAGAACATTAGCTTATTAATAACTTATACCACCACGTAATCGAAAAGTCCACTAGCTGTCAGTCGATGTACGGAACCGTCTTTTCAGAATAATTAACGTTTGTACTAATTTAAGAGCTTAATGAAGATTTATGACTCTCCGTCGGATAACCAACGAATGAAACCAGTTAAACGTCAGTAAAGGAACACGATTTTAATGAAGCAAGTTGTAATCTAGCCGTTACGTTTAATGAAACTACCCTAGATGTAAGCTTCTTGCTGTAGTAATTGCGTCTTTTGATATTGAGATTTAACATTTTCTTTTTCTTTTTTTGGTGATTTTCTAGACGAAATGGAGAGTAATTAAAACGAAATTGCAGGTAAATATTTGGAGGTGTAAACCCGATTAGGAGTAATTAATCGTTACTTTTATTATTGTTGCTTACTAAAATATGAAGATGATTAAAGTTTGAGAAAGAAATAGTCGAGCCGTCACTGGTTACTCTACTAGATCCTGTATTTCCTAGCTCATGGACGTTTTCGCACGTTTAATACCAGCAAACATCAGCATTACATAGATGGTCTTTGCGCACATCTCACTGCTTACGCCGATGTTATAACCATCAGGGCGCATAATGGAATTCTCCGTTTAATAGGTAGTAATTAAAGTTTACGTCTAGTTTATCCGACTAATTGAATAGTTTGCAGTTCGTTCGACTCCATAACGTGCCGGTAAGCTACGCGGCAATGGAAAAAGCTCCGTGGAAGCTCGTTGACGTTTCTAGGTTGAAGCAACGTAGATATTTAATAAACTAAGAAGCAACTGCATGTAGAAACGTCAATGCTTGCTATGGGCATGTGCTGCATTTCTCGGGAGGATTTCGAGTATTTCAAAAGATGTGATACCTGCCCGGATGCACTTATGGTTTAAGCGAATTAGAGCGCCGTCTGCAAAGCTCTCTCTCCCCCATGGACTTTATTGACAGGGTGTATAATAACAATAAGTTGATTATAGTTCAAATATATCTTTTCAATAAATCACTAATTCTGTCAATTCAAAGATGATGCATTTAGACAATCTCAAAGCTTGAGGGGTGTTAATAGAATTCAGAGGTTGCTAGGTTTAACCGCGTTAACCTCACGTTAATTGACATGTATTGAGTAATCGGATTAAGTTCTGAGAGACATCTTAAATCCGAAACTACGAAATTATATTCTGGATTCGTTATCGCAATGGGATATAATCGATTGGGATATTAGATGCGGGACCATCTAAGTTAAATGGGAACGTTATAATTTGTTAATAGATTATGGGTGATTTGGGGCAACTTCTTTTTTTTTGCAGATTCTTCTATTGCCACAATAGAAACTACAAAGCTTCAATATACCCATTGGATAGAGTACATGTTGACAAATGTTAATAGCGTATCTCCAATTTGTCGGTTTAACAGCATAAGCTCAAGAGCTAAAAATTGTAGCTAGTGCTTTTCGATTCATATATACCCTTAGGAGGAAGATTTCGGATGGGAGGTTTGAGTAACGGTTATTTCTTAAGCAAATTAATGAACTAAAAAATAAAATATTTTTATTCGTATTTAAGATTTCGGATAATGCATCCGGATTCGAAGGTTAGGAAACTGAATCCGGATTTGAGGTTTCGAATACCTAATCCATGAGGATAACCCCAAGATTCGGATATCCGGTTCCAAAATGATTCGGATCCGGATAATAGCTCTAGTGTTTACACTTCTATCAAGCAGAAATGTAATGTAGATGATTCTAGAAGTGATGTAACGGCCATTAAGAAGAAAGAATGATAATTTCGGTGCGTATTTAAAACATGATGGGTGAGCTTAATTGTTACAAACCTGCCTTTGAACGAAATTAAGCTGAGTGACTTAACACAAAATACACGTCAAAGAAAATGAAGAAATCCCATCAACATCTACGGCCAGAAAAAGGTTCTAGTGAAAGTTGTGTCAAACATGAACAACAACTCGAAACAATTGTAAAAGAACATATTCGAGATAAAATCACTAAATGTTCTTAATAACTACAAAACTAGTACTTTTTTAGTATTTTTTTCCTTATTTTACCCACAACGTTTACACTATTTTCAGTAAATTTTGCAAAAAAAAAGGTTTTGTCCACCTAGAATTAAATTTGGAGCCTGTATGCCGGGTGAGGGCAAAATGTCTTCATGGCATTCGGTGTCATATCCTGTTACGGTGGTAGTCTGAGAACACAGAAACAAGTTTTTACGAATGTGAAAGCCTCCCCATTTTATAAAAATCTCTGTCCTCTGAGTGAAACTTTGAGATTGGGAAGCAGAAAAAATCGCTGATGACCAGATTTGGTGATTAGGATGTATGGCCTGTCAATTCGAACCCTATTCGTGAATTTTTACAATGGCGACACCACTGGAGTTTAAGACGGCCCCTTGTCTTGATGAAACAAAACAACTCTTGATGCAGCTGTTTTTCTGCAATCTTTACATTCAGTTTGTCAAGTAATGCTACATAGTATGCTCACGATATTATTTTCTCTTTTTCAAAATAGTCTATTAACAACAACATGACTATCCCAAAAAAGAGTCATCATCACATTCCCGGCCAATGCAACAGCCTTTCTTTTTTCCGGAACCGATCTACCCTTCACAGTTAAATGTTTCGGCAGTGCTTTAGATTCAGAAGTGTACTAATTTCACCTCCAATTAATCGACCCCAAAGCTCCGACTTATTTTGCTTAAATTGTTTCAACGGTCGATGATAAAAACACTACTTTTCGAGATACCCACACTTTCTGCTATCTCTCTAACTTTAATACGTCTAGCACCATTTGATGAAATTTTCAGATGTTATCGATAGAAATTGTGCAAACGATTGACAAACAGTAACTGAGCTTCTAACATGGTTGATATTTTTTTCTTCAATCTTTGAATGGATGCAATTGTATTACCAAAGTATTTTCGACGAATAACACCAAGTTCATTTTGAGGTTTAAGGCTTTTCAGGCTACCCGTGAATTTTTTTCAGTTAACTCGAACTAGGTTTATTTAATTTTCGTTATTAAAATAGAATTCTGGAACTATAAACGATTCATTTATGAATTTCACATGATCGCGTTCGTAACATCGTTTTCATTAAAACGTAATTAGTTGCTCCACCACCAAACGGCACCCTCTATCTAGAAAAACAACGACGAAACCAAGAGAACATCCCATCCGAAAAATTCACCCCTGCAACGGTGACAAGATGAGATTTTAATGACCTCATATTACTTGAACAAAATGGAAACATTATCCGCTAATGTATATTCATGCCGTTCTGACATTATCTGGCGAAGAACGTTTCGTAATCCCCGACTAAATTCCTTCGCTTCGTCCGATAGATGTTGCCCTCGAAAAAATTATCGCTACCCCTCACCATAGCCGAAAGCTACGCGGACTTTTTAATAGAAAGGCGGCCATTTTAATTCGCGTCACGTTTAGGTTTTAATTTTTGCTGTGGCGTCTCCTGTTTCCCCCCTTTTTTTATGTGGCTGAGGTTAAAAGAACGAAGTCCTAAGTTCTAGTACTTCTTTTATAGATCACGTAAGTAAATTGATGAGATTTTTTAAAGTCTTTGTTTGCAATTAAGATATCGAATTAATCTTCAGCCTGAGTACGATTGTTTTCAGAATTAATAGTAAACGCACACAGGGTCGGGTAGCACAGTATGAGATGCTTGGAAGGCACTTTTTGCTATGGTATGTTTAGCCAGAGGCGAGACGAGCTCAGTTAGAAGCAATTGATCACGGTAACTCAGCATGTGAACCATGCCAGAGGCGAAAATCAATTGCGAGGGGAGTCCAATAAGCTGTTATGTTGACGATTGAGATGGTCTAGGAAATCAGTTAAAGAGTTTGCCATGAGGTCAAATAATGAAAGTGTCATCGACATACCGGAACCATACCTTAGGCTTCAGATTCACTGAACCAAGAACATTATAGCACCAGATAACTGTTTGTAAAATTGTGAAATATGTAGAAGTGAAACGTTTTTACATGAGACGACTAGGTTAGTAGATTCACCGCTGAGTTACTTTCGCCTCTGGCGTTGTTTGGACGTGTTAACTGTGGTCTATAGAGAAAATCTTCCTTAATAAAAATCAAAAACATGCAAAAATTCAGAATTATTTTCACATATTCGGGGTAATGCGATTGAAAGTTACATATCAAAGTTATGTTCTTTTAAATAAGACATCCCGTAAATCTTTAACATCCGGAATTGTTAGTGATGTTTTGCGTTAATTTGGTAAAGCATTCCCTATAACTAAAGGTAGTAGTTTTTGAAAGAGTTTGCATTTTAACTTATTGGCTCGTGGTAATTAGACATCAAAAAATTCAATTTCACAAATGTAACCTATTAATTAATAAATTAATAAAAAAATAAGAAAAAAACCTCAAAAATCATATTTTGTTTATTTTAAACCTAGAAATGAGTGTTTATTAGAAAAGAAGAAGAAGAAAACCATAACGGGAGCAGACTACGCATCATTGCTCGACAAATTGAAGACAGAAATTGTTTAAAGTCTTCGGCATTTGAAGAAAAAGAAAATTTTGCTTCACTAAGACAATACACAGTTTTACATTTCCGTGGCCACCATGGCAACATTTGACAAACTTATTTCTGTGTTAGGCAGGAAACATTCGTACTATCTTCATAAATATCGCAAAATGTCATCAACAATTTAAGATTAAAAAGATATTCAATAGTAAAGCTGCTATTCAAGCATCTTGCACTGTTACGCCTATCTTATAAATGCGGGAATAGAATAAAATTCATGATAGAAATTCTCCTAAAAATTCCTCGACAGTTGTATGAATTATGAACACCTTCTTCTTGAAGATCTCGAAAAGAATAGAAGATCAAAACGGGAAAAAGGATCTCTAAGCATCCAGCTTTTATTCGCATTAAATTCCTCACCTCTTACAATCGACCAGAGTAGAGAACCGCAAGCACCAACAGCAATTTTCTCATCAATTTACAGCCACCGCATCGAGTACACACCAACACCAACACAAAAACCGTTATCAATTTAAGACCCTACACAATGCAACTAACGCAAGACCACGAAGAAAAATAAGTTCGTCTAGGTACATATAAATTCCGAAGCAATTCAACTCCGACAATGACGTAAACAAGGCCAAAAAGACGTAGAACTGATTAAGTTGAAATGAAAACGGCCGCGAATGAAGCGTAAATCACTCGATACACACGTTGAGGCGAGAGAAAGAAGATTGTGAAAAGAAATAGAAGGTAAGTAAAGTTGGGCGTACATTAAACACTTTGAAGCTTAGTGATTGAGTATTTTTCCTTTTCTATCAATTTATGAAGGGTGTATTTAACGAAAAGGAATATGTTAAACAGAGATGGCACCACCCTCAAGCTCTACGTAGTTTTGTTTTAATTCATAAAATTTAAAAATCTGTACGCATACTAATTTAGACCTGGAGGAGGAGTGAAGATTTATTAAAGAAACGAATTACCTTGATTCAATTAAAAACATGGAACTTATATTAATTAATTAATTAATAATTAAACCATTGCCTTGGCAGATGTAGGCGGTTGTGTAGAAAAACGTAAGGATAGACTAGTAATGCTGCTATGGAAATCATCCTTCTCCTGGAACTACTACATGTAAACAATCGAGAAGAGGCCAGGCTAACAAGCTCCAGACTGATGAACGGTCATCAGTCTCAAATTCAGCTTCGATAAGAACTATAAAACGGTAATGCCAGACAGAGAAGAATGAAAGAAAGACCTGCCTATTAAGGCCGAATTTATTTGCTATACAGACGGCTCAAAGCCGGAGCCGAAATTTGTGGAAACTAAATCACTAAGCCTAATTCAAAGTGCCACAATGTTTCGCATCAGTGATGAGGTGTATTGAGAAATTAGACAGGCAAGAAGCTACTTACCGATCTATTATTGTCTATTCAGACAGTCAAGTAGTAGGAGTGCATTAATGCGCTCAATAGACTGGAAACCCGAACTAAGGTGACCCTGGTTTAGGTTCCAGGACACGAAGGCCATCGAAGGGACGCAACCTAAGCCTGATAGAGGAGACAGTACGTAGATTCTGTTAGGCGAAAGAAGAGAGTCGCTCATGTGCTCTGCGACTGCAGATCAAGGACCACCTCGTGCACTAATCTAACGTGGATCTGCTGCTCTTGGAACTATGGAGTTCAGCATGCTGGTACATTCTGAAGACCTACCCTAAATCTAGCAATTTCTTGTCGTGAACACTTAACTAACTGAAGGATACATAACATTTGTCGAAGAATTGTTTTCATTTATTTGACAAAACATTTGCCTGTGAAAATTTTGACTTGCCCAACACGTTGTTATTCTATTTCTGGGTGATTTGACTCCTTTAAGTTTGCCTGATATTATTGGGTTATTAAAAACTACACACTAAAGACTAATTTTAAATGAATATCGATTACTTACTTGATCTAATAGTACCATTTGAATTCGTCTATAAAAGGCGTATGCTTAAATAAATAATTTGTCCCTTTCTACTGGTGTTTGAGGCAAAAAGCTGAAGTTATTTTCAAAATTCTTCTTATACTTCATTCAGAATGAGAAGAAACTCATTTTTGTCAAACATGAGTTTATGGATTTCGACGAGTCTGTATTACCTGAAGCTGCCGCTCTTCACTATTAACTCAACAATTATGAGGAATTTTAAGTTTATTATTATTCTCAACATAACCCAAACTACTAACCATTGACTGGAAAGTATGTTTGGTGGGATGTTTTTCGTTAACAATTGTTACTGCTTGCATGTGTGTTTTATATTCCTCACCAACAAGGAACCTAATAATTAAAACGGATTGTCAAATTTAGAACATTTTTTTTTAGATCAAATCTCCCATCTTGGCTATTTTTCCAACAGATAAGAAAGTAACAAAAATGCTAACATTGTTGCCTTTTTTAATGTACACAGCTCATCTTGTAAGTAAACCTGGAATGCCCTCGGCGAAGGAAACTTCCGAACAATAATACATATTATACGAGTTATACGCTGCTTGCGATAAGCGTCTGTATTCATCGTTTCTTCTCTCACCCCAACACTCCCCAGCCGCATTTTATTACGTTGAGGAAAGTTCAAAACATCCGCCAGACTTCGCCGATCTCATCCGTCATATCCCAAGGAAATGAATTCTGGATAAATCCTTAGATACCGTACACAATAAATACAATGTTGGTGTTTAAGTTGCACGTAGACTCTATTAGATTGTTGATGCAATCCGATCTGCTTTAGTGGTTTTGCGCAAGCAATGATATTGGCACAAAAGCATTTCTGAAAGAGCTAATATTTGACAGGGGAATGAAAGGAGAAGTAGAAGTTATTGAAATAGCAGCAGCCGTGTAAAATATGATTTGAATTGCGTGATACTGGAAAGATTATGTATTTCATGGAAACTGTGAAATGTCTTATTTGTTGAATGCTGCTGTTGAAAATGCAATATCGTCGACAAGTTATCTCATGCGCTTACCTTCAACTTTTTTTATTACACCGTATCAATTCATATACGGACCTATCAATTCTAAAAAGGGTAGCCTTCAATATCATTCCACGTATCTCAAACGGAGATTTTATATTCGATTTAAAGGTCGATAAAATATCTGCCTCCACATTTGTCGGTACCAGAAACATAAAAACAAAAAAGCAACAGCGCGTACGTATATCGTAAAGGCATGCCCGTTTGTAGCAAAATGAAGGCAAAAAAACGTTATAAAATATAACATAAAGTCGTACTGTGTGTCATATTTTGAACTTTTTATCTATCTTTTTTAGATATTTTCCACGAGTATGTCAATTAAATACTCTTTCAGCAATTTAAAAGAATAATTTGATAAAAATAACTGTTAGGATGATGGACAGAAAAGGGACTAATTGGGTGGCCTCTCTATGCTAACGCGTCACATACGAGACTCCGTGTTCTTTCGAGCTATGGTAACAGTAGTGCATTTTACAAGGTGTCCTGTTGCTCTAGGACAATGCACCACTCCTTAAAAGTTGCCCTTGCTGAATGTGACTTCATACATCTTATAGTCCATATCTAGTTCCCCATGCTTCTAAATCTCAAAAAAAGCATTAAGAAGAACAACATTTATGGACAATGACAAACTGCAGACAAACTAAAGGAATTTTTTTGCAATGGATTAGAGATTTTTTCATACGTAGTCCATGAATATAAAAATGACCTCTCACATTATATATTATCTATTAACAATAGCTTGTCATTTCTAATTACAACGCTGTCTTGGAACGGAAGTTTCCCTTTAACAACATGACCTAAAAATTCAATGCAATATAAATAACATCCACGTTCAAGCACTCGATGTTCGATCAAAAAAACAAACGTTTGTTCAAGCAAGCTAAATATTGTAAAATTCACCCCTTGGATTATAGCATTAAATTAACTCCCTGTCGGAACCCTTCCATCCATAAAAGCGTCGATTCATTATATCTCCGAATGCAACCCTTACTCTCGTCTTTTTTTTCTTTTCCCTCATAATATCTCCAACAATAGGCAATTCAGCAAACGTAAAACACACAATCTTTTTTCATTCCTTCCCTTGATTTTCCTCTTCTTCATCTTAATCTTTCTTTCGACAAAGTATAAATTCTCATACTGTGCGAAATGAACGCGGTCCCGCTTTCAAAAAAAGAAAAAAAATCTCTTTCCATTTGCCTATCGAACCAATTCCTTCCTCCCTTGGTCGAGGTGGAGAATCCTCGATAGCAGCTAACGAGTTTTCGTGAATGGGGAAACGAGCCTTGCCCTTATAAATTAGGAGGGATAGATGGATCATTGTCGAAGGCAGACAGGGTGCTAATATAGCTTTTAATGGGGAGAAAGTGTCCTCGTCAAATCTAAATTGTTTATTTGGTAAGAGTTTTTAATATCGTTGTAGGAGGGAAGGAAGTATTAGTGGCCATAAGACCTCCTAGTCACCGGACGTATTGAGACACCGTCTTCGCTTTAGCCTACAATACGTTTTCTTTAAAATTCATTTACTTGCACATAATTTCAAGATTATTAAAAGCTAGAAGCAGTAATGTAAGTTTTTGCGAAATATATGGAACGTATGGATCTAAATTTTATTAATTACCATTTAGAACGATTCACGTTAACTTAAAGTAATTATAATTTCACACCATAGCACTGTGAGATCAACATCTGCACTAGATAACCTTGGAGTTACTAGCATGCAGAGATAGCATAAAACAACTTATATATCATTTTTTTCAAATTAAATGCAAATCGAAGTTCGGTAATTCTTCAATGATTTTTTTTCTCTTTTTTCGTCATCTATTTAATTGTAGTGTTTTCAAAAGATGTTAGATAAAAGAGTTAAAGAAATAGAAGTAGACATGTAGTGCATATGTTTTCCTCATACGCAGCGTTATGTAGAGTGAATCAGCGAAGAAAAGGTACATAGTCCAGTATTCACCAACTTATCATAATCTGTGACTACCTGATTAGTCGAAGGGATGGCTACTACGTACTTTCGTAGTGTTCGATAAGTTGTCCGTAACTTTCAGGTAAAATTTGTTCTCCAAACTCTGGCCTTTTTAATGAAAAAAAAAAAGGTTAAAACGTGTAAATTTTGGACGGACCTGGAGCTCAAAATCAAGATATAAAAGAACTTAATTCGCTTATATATCACACAAATTAAATCACTTTTGCTTTTAACTGTTTATATTGATTACCGTTCTTCTTGTTATAAAACGTAGGTAGTTCAATTAAAAAATCCAGATATTAAACAAACAAAAAATCCGCAACTCAACTACTTACTTTCATACGTAGGTGCTTCAAGTCACCTAATTACCATATACATTTAAAATACGGGCGAACTGCAGCGCTTGGTTGCCGACAATTCCATCTCATTACATACATCTCAATGAAATTGTCAATTAAAATAAGATTAATGTCGTGATTAATGTCCTTCGATTGTCCCTAGAAGGAAAATGGTAGAAAATAAATCGCTTCTAATAACACCTCATGCATTTTAAAGGTTATATTTGCGTATATAACTGCAAATACGTATGGATTTCCATTTTGCGGAAGTTGGTGTTCCGCGCTGCGCTCCGAGGTGTTTCGGGAGATTTCAAAAAATCGTAGTAACTATCTGCATAACTGGGTTGACGATGTTTTATATGCTATGGATGGAATAGTCGTTTGCCGCAAGGGATTGTTTGATTTTTGAAGTTATGCTATGTAGTAGGTGAAATTCACCAAAATTTGCCCCAAAATAAATTCGCGAATACTCGGAGAGCCTTAGAAATAAAATTAAGCAATGTTTTAATGTTTTGTCATAAAAATTGTCAATACTTAGCAGTAAATTTTTGCACGATTCTTTAAGCCCCCGGCATTCTCATGGGGTTTTTATGTCGCCCTACAAAGAAGTCTAGGTGTAAAGTCTGGCAGTTTAGCAGGCCAAACAAAAGGTGCGTAAGTTCTTCGCCATTTACTGGGAAACTGCTGATTTAAATTTGTTTCTCTTACGGTAGTGATGCGCTGTACCAACACTTAAACCCAACTCGGCTACAGCTGCTGTGATGTTCTTCGATGGACTTCGAAGTAAGCCAATATATTAATTTCGTTTTCTTGGTTATTGACAATTCTCTATCTTTTAAATGCATTTTCATTGCCTTTCAGCTCCTGCCCCAACAGTCGACAACATGTTCTTTCTGGAAGTGTCCTCTCAGGACAGCGTTGCCTATACACTTTTCGAGCTTCCTCTACATTTATTGCGCCGAAAATATATTTTCATGATGGGGCACCTGATTTAATCTATTTTAATGTGGAAACGAATGTACCAAAATGATAATCGCTCTGTTCCTTCCACTCACACTTAACCCTCAAGTACTATCGTGTTTTCAGGTAACACAACTGCTATCGTGGGGTGTTTTACACCCCACTCTTTAAATTTAGCTTTTTTTTGTTAGTTATCTTTTTTTTTTCACTTTTAAACCCACAGTGTAATAACTAGACCTTTATCTTGCGATTGTTGTAAGGAAAAACAAAACTTTATTTAAAGCAAAACAGAAAATTAGGAGGAAATGTTACATTCATAAAAATTATGTAAAAAGTATTTCTTCGTACAATTTTTTCTTTTTACAAAATTGTGTTCTGTATTGTTAAGATGTCTTGGTTTTTTCTGTTACTGGAAACTATGGTCTTACTCCCTGTAAAAGAAAATGCCATTAGCATTTCACATAAAAATTCTGACAATGACGTTGTGAGGCGTACATTTTATTTGACAAAAAACATGTAATGTGTTATTTCATGTAATCAGATTTTTATAAATTTCTTACAATTTACCTTTGTAAGCATTCTGCGCATTTTACAAGTTGCTCAGAATGTTCCTTGCAGACATGCTGATGACATCTATGACACGTGGTTTTTATTTTCTTGTCTCTATTTCGCCCGCAGATGTGACACCTTTTGTAGGTTCTTGAAGGTTCTGCTTCTTGTGGCTGTTGTTGTGGTGTTTCTAAGCCTAGTAAATTTTTGATAATTGAGTTTAGCTTAGTTGACAATTCTTTTGTTTGGTATCGTCTTTTTACGTGGTCATTGACGAGTTCTCTTCCTAGACGAATATAAAATTCTCTTCGTGTCATGTTAACTGTATGGTCTGAAGTGGCTAAGAAAATTATGTAACTGTTGACACGTGAAATGTCTACCATTGCTCCTAATATAGCCATTGGCCATCGTCTGGTTCGTCTTTGGCAGGAGTACGTCATACACTTCTGGTCTAAAGCATCAACTCCCCCTTTGGTACAATTGTAGAAATTTATTATTTCAGGTTTTGCATTTACTTCAACATTTCCATTGTGATGCATAGACGAAACCAACAAGACACAGTTGTTCTTTTTTGGTATGAAGGAAACCAACGTATTATCGTGCGTAAATCCAAATTTACAGGTGTTTATTGGTTGCTGTTTAGTTTGTAAAAATGCTGGCGGAATTTCGCGCTTATTCTTACGAAGTGTTCCAACATACGTTATACCAACCCGTTTCAATTCATTCAACAGCTCTATAGAAGAAAACCAATTATCTCCTGTTAGATTTCGATTTGTATTGATGATCGGAGAAATTAATTTGAGTACACTACGTGTTGGAACTGAAAGTTTGTTTGGATTGGGTTCGGTTGTCTTTCCTGTATAAACAAATGAATTGATCAGATAATGCGTTTTCGAATCGCATAAGCACATAATTTTGATGCCATATTTTTTTGGTTTACTCTTGATATATTGGCGAAAAGAGCAGCGGCCGCGAAATCCAACAAGCATTTCATCTACAACAGCATATTCGCTGCAACTGTAATTATTCGTACAGTTTGCGTTGAAAATTTCATAAATTTTTGAAATGGCAGCAAGTTTATCACCATTGTCAATCCTGTTCCTTCTAGTTGTTTGATCGTCAAATCTTAGCACTGACAAAAGAAACAAAAACCGTTGTTTAGACATGACACCTCTAAAAATATCTCGTCCCGTACCATCCGTTGCAAAAAGACTTCTAGTATCTTCGTGGTTTGATTTAAACACTCCTGCCAAAATTACAAGTCCCAGAAATGCTTTCAATTCAATCATGTCTACATGTTCAACATAACTTGCCGTTGGTCCATAAGAAGAACTCGTTTCCGTTATTTTTGCATTTGTATGCTCTAGTATTTCATTTAGAATTTCTTCCGTAAAGAAAAGAGAAAATGCTTCAGAAGGTGTTCTTGGAGGAGTATTTACTGCCGGACCCTTTGCTCCCGGTCGAAGAGTGACTATATTAGAAGATCTGGTACGTGAAGTAGCAGGAGGATTTTTGGACCACTTATATCGATTTCGTCCATAGAAGTAACTTGTTCTTGCACTGACATCACCTAAGTCTTCTTCACTTTCGTTTTCAGATTCGACTTCAAATTCTGAACATGTGTCGTGATCACTATGTTCGCTTGCTGCATCACTCAAATCATCATCACGTTCATCAGGGCATTCACTTTCACTAACATCATCGTAAAAGTTTTCGGCAAGATTTGCTAATTGTTCATCAGTTAGAAACTTTATCATATTGTTTTTACTATTCAATACACGTATTATAGAAGGGAAATAAGGAACAAGTTGACGACGCTCTGGTTTGTGAGGAACTGAGTAAGAAATTTGTTTGAGTCGAATATTTATACGCCGTACAGAAATCAGGGGAAATGCCACTATTTGATTTGTAAAAAATCACCGAAGTCGAACATAAATGAGTGAATCCCCTGTACATGTAGGTACTATAATAAAAATCGCCGAATTGGAACGTATATAAGTGAATCCCCTATACTTACATGCACAACAACATCTGTGATTTCCCCAAAAGAGGACGAGGGCTATTATCACTATAAAATTCTAAATCATTGGTTAGAATACACTACGCTATTTTTGAAAAAAACAAACGTAATTGCTATCGTGGGGTGTTGAGACACCCCAAAAGCTATTTTTTGCTAAAACTGTAGAATATGGTAAATAATAAATTACACTATATTACATATCTCATTTGCATAGGCGAATACCTGGAACCTTAGAAATGTGACAAAAATAGTTTTAGAAAAAATTTAAAAAAAATGACCTCTGGGGTTCCGAAACACCCCACGATAGCACTTGAGGGTTAAAACGAAAACATCAATGGAAGTATTTGTTTTCTAAAATGATGCATTCAGATGTAAAATCAGTTATAGACTCCGAAAATGTAAAAATATACTAAATATTGGAAGTTTTACCACGGATCCAAGCAACTCTTTGCGCCAAGTTGTAGAATCCACTGGACCTTCTTGGAACTAGAACTAAGTACTCTCTTAACTTTGTTAATAAAGGATTTGATTTAAAGACCAACATTATGGCCGTTACGAAATTAAGAATCTTGGCTTTGTAATCTGTCTGGTTAGAACGACTGTACGAGGGTAGCATTTTAAGTGTTTACAAACGACTACTCGATGGCGCTGTTGGGATTTTACATACCATTTTCATAAAATTTGACATATCCTCAAAAAGCTATAGATATCTTAAAAAAAAACTGTTTTGGAGAATGGTTCGAAACTGGTACAAACGCATGAAAAAGTGTAAAATCTTAATGGCAAATATTTTCAAAAGCAACAAATTTTTTCTTTCGTTAGATTTATATAAACTTAAAAGGTATCCCTCGTAAATAGTCACAAGAAATAAAAAGATATTTAGATCATTTCTTCTAAGCAAAATTTTAAATCTCACACCCTAAATTAAGTTGACCCAAATTCTACCGTATACATAGCATATTTCGAAAACAAAACACTTCTGATAACAACGGCACGCCAAGATCTTCCACAAACAATCGAAGAGAGTTTTTCTACTAAAGCGCAATCCGCAGATTGTCCCACCCCCTTCATGTTGTAAGGAAGTTGTATAAGCGAAAGACAAAAGTACGAAACGCATAAATTATGGCTTGGTATACGAGGGAAAGTTCTTTTTATGTACTTCTTTATTTGCCGGACAGCTAAGCGTCTGTGTCGTTGAAAGTTTTCCTTTTGATTAAAGTTTTTAGGGAGAAGGCGACGACAACAACGACGGAAGCTACAATAGAGCGCGCCAGGTCGTTATTGCCTTCATAAAATATCTAGGGTGGTTTAATTCTAGTCGGTCACAACGTGCTTAAGGCCGGTATTAATATTTTAGTCCTTAAAGATGAGGGTTGTATAATGATTTATAGTTTTAGGTAGATGGATTTTGCTAATAAATTAGCATGTATAAAGTTTTTCGTTTTATTTTATGCTTTAATATCGCTTTACCTGTACATTTTCTATTCTTCCCAAGATCAAATTCGAGACCGATACGAATACCTAACACCGTTAGATTCCTTTAAAATAAGCTCCACGAAAGAAAATGCTGCCGTCAATTCATACTTTCCACCATCTATCTCTTAGATAGCGAAGCATTCTTCTTGCAGACTCGAAACTCCGGTACTGCTGCCCGTACAAACACATATTATCACGCACAGAAAAAGGACAGGAATACTACGTAAGTACATATTAGGGCAGAGGTACTCCGTAAGGAAAGAGAGACGATCTCTCACCGCCGCCAAGTACGTGGGCAAGACTGTTAGGGGGCGCTCACTAGGGAAAAGCGCAGGATGCGGCTTTCGCATGCCTACGGTTGGCAGCCAGACAACGCAGGGGTTGCCGCTGTCGGATGGTGGATGGTGTGAGGAGATAGCGTCTGTACCCATCCCTTCGATAGTCTGCGTCGAGTGCTAGAGGCGAGTCGAATATTTTAAACGAATGCCCTCCTATTTCGGATAATTTATTAGGGATAATACGTTTTCTTTTTCATTCGCGACATCCTGTTTGTTATCCGTCCTTTTTCGGCTATGTTTTTGTTTTGCTTTCTTCGTTCCTTGGGAGTTTTCCGGGTGTATTTGTTTCGCATCGGATTTACTTCCTATTCTTCTATAGTTTAGGTTATTTCCACTTTATTTGTGGTTGAAAAGTTATTTGGGATTAAAAAATATTAATCAGGAAATATTACTGTCTGGTTTTCTTTGTTTAGTTAAATTTATTTAAAAATACACACGAAAAGCGTGTCTAGAAACAATAATCAAAATGATGCTAGTATAGCTTCATCGTGCTAACAATCTAAGAAGAGAAACTCATGTCAACGTTACTCCTTCCTGGCGCTACCACCTAGTGTCAACGGATTTATTTCTACAAAATTTAAGAAAAAGATATTCAGGAAAGAATTATGGTCGATATCTACAACAAAATAAGGACTTAGTCCTGAATTCTTCAGAGGTTCTAATTCTTTAAAAAGTCGGCCCACTATAAACATTTTTTTTTACTTTCACACATCAGGAAAGAAAAATGAACACTCTTCTCGTCCAGGGATTCTTCAGGGCTTTAAAGACAAAGCACACACCACTGAATCTCGACATATAGGAGAACCTACAAAAGGTTAGAATAATGAGATATAATTGAAGCAATGGTCTAGTTTATTTATTTGTAAAAGTAACTATGTCAGGTATTACATGGTTGAAAACGCTGAAAAAAATGTATTTTTTTATGAGGTCATGACTGTGGTTCCATTAAAAAATAACAAAAAAACACTCTCCCTATTTGATAGTCTCTCTACCCTTGCTAGTTCCCGAGATCCCCATACTAAACACCCAAAAAACTATGCATATTAACTTCTGTTGGCGAACAGTGAAAAATCGATTTTGACGCGCTTGTCCAGCAAACAGGAGCTGCAGATTGGAACCCTCCCGGAGTTAACGAAAGTTTTACTTGGTTAATTAAATTAAATTACGCCGGAGAAACCAAGAGAAACCGATTTTTCCATACGTTCTTGTTCTCCATTACAATTTTATTAAAGGAAGTTTTTCGTAATAATAACAACACACGCTTTGAAATCAAAAAAAAGAAATGAATACAATGTGAAAAGAAACAATTGCCTAAACTAATTTACCACTAATTCTATGTGAAAAAAAAGAAATGTCTTAGCAGCCTATAGAGATGTTCAAATTTTCTTAACCCGTAAACAAACTTCTTACGGCGCGCCGAAGCTGTGATACAGGGACCATAGAGTTCACTATAAAAAGAAAGGTGTGATAAAATCAACATATCACACAAATTACGTTTAGTAGCAATTGATAGAAAGTTTCGATGAGGGTAATGGAATTCGAGACTAAGGTATGCCGTCCTCACACATCCCTGCACATAAGCCTCAAATCGGAATTGAGAATCTAAAAGCCAACCCAAATTTTTGGCATCGTTCGTAATAGGCAGGTCTACTCCGTCAATTGTAACCCGGCCATATTTCGTAAAAGCATTACTTCTATTGCCAAAAATTAACATTATCAATTTAGTTGATCAGCAAAGCATCTTTAGCTGCGTCATTAGATATTTTCTCTGGGTCGTCATTCACTGCTACTGCACGTAGCTGACGTACTGACCTAGAGAAACAAAGCATTAAAAAATAAGCATCTGTTTCCTTTAAGATTTTTCAGAAATTTGAAAAACAATGATATATTGATTAATAAAAAAATATCCCAAAATTTTTATTATTATTGGACCATGTGCCCCGCCTCACTACTAAGATCATCGTTCTATTGTTCTGACAATAACTGTACTTATTTAATAACTCGTGATCTACCCAATGTACCGACTACGACTAATAATAGCAAGGATACAAGAGTACTACCACTGCGTAGAGACACTCTTTGTCGAGACGAAGAAATTACTTCCTCTCGCTCAGCCGGAGCTCTTTTTTACCGTGTCGTCGTTCGAGTATTAAATAACTCTATCACGTTTCTCGGCGGTTGCCTTTCTTATAACCGCAATAAAAACTACAGGATACAGCTTTCAAATGAAACGATGATACGACTCGGTCGTACGATAATAATGTTTTAATTCAGTTCCTGTTCATTTTTTTCTGTTTTTGTTTTTAGTTTCTTTTTTTCTTCATGTATTCTATTTAAACGTGAGATCCTCTAATGACGTTTTTTTCCTATTCTGAAGTGAGTCATGGAATCTTATAGTGGAGCTTGGTTATCGCCGTTAAGTTTTCATTTTGCAGAAAAAAGAGTTCTCAAAGTATTGTTTGATCTCATTTTAAATCCAACGGTCCCTTGGTATTTTATGATTTCTATGTTCTACCTGTGTTATGTTTCGTTTAGGGCCAGGCTTCACTTACAGTGCTATTCATAGCTATGTTTGGAGCATCGATTGATTCTGACAGTTTGAGGAAATTTAATCCACATTAATAACAAAATGGCCAGTGGTCCAGTGGACAACTTGCGCCTGACTGCAGAGTTAAGCGCTGTATATTCGAGTCCCGTTAGGGCAAAATTTTTACGACGAAGCCATGGAACAGCTTACATACACAATTTATGCACAAAAGTGGTTAAGACAAGCTTTAAAAAGCTTATACTCCCCATTGGGCCGTCACCATACAAGGCAAAAATCACAGCACCAATGAGCAAGAGAGTAACCAGTGGATGTAGTAATAAGTAATAAGAGATAGAGGGCATAGACAAAATGTCTAATGAAGAAAAACTAAAAAGATATCCTTAACACCATTTTCAACCTTCTATCTAATGGTATACTCGAATTTCTTATATGGCGTTTTGGTCCCTTCTGGCTGTCATCAATGTTCTTATTTCTTAACGACAGCAAATTGGATTTTGACACCACCAGAAAAAGATTTTTTTTTCTAATTTCAACCAGGCATAACATGTTGACAGATGTTTTTGATATTCTGCTTTAATTGGCGAACATTACATTTTAAGATGTCCATGAAATTTAGAACTTTTTAGTTTAACATCAGAAACTAGTGGACCCGAGGAAAAAAGATGAAAAACTATTAGAATTGACACGAGACTTTTATGTGTGTACAGTTCACTTTTTTATATTCCCCGTTCGACAAAACAATCAATAAAATCCCATTATAAACTGCATTTCACAATAGCTTCGCCGGTCTCGTCTATGCAAGCAAATGAGCAGAAATTCTAATCACTAGCATGGCAGAGCAATCGATACGGCTAACCTAAATGTTTGCCCGTATTAATACGCTATAGTAGCTGGCGCAGATTAGCGTATTGAAATCTAATTAAGTCGGAGTGTGGAACTTTTGCGGTCAGTTGGACGTTCGCTACGATGTAATTGCAGATTTTATGCGGTTTATTGAGCTTATCGGACTAAGAAATGCTTACCTAAATAAGTAATTATGTGTACAGTATGAAATTCCAATCGGAAAAGTCTGAATTACACTTTTAAGGGAAGGCAGAGGTTTGCAAGCATTTTAGTAAATGATGGTATTTTTCATGTTCACGTTTGGAAATACTAACGTCTTTAAATAAGCATTATGCTATCCGTATAAATAAAAAAAATGAAATTCAAAAATGTATAGAATAAATCCAATTGTCTTCTTCTTCGATATGAAATAACACTCACATGAAAGTATCATCTCTACCCCTTTAGCCTTTCAAAGTGGGTTGCTTCATCCCTTCAAAGTGAATTTCGGCCGATAAAAGGTTTCCTTGTATATCAGAAGATGCTCTACATCCCTACCAAATTTCATCAAAATCTGAATTCGACACATGAAGAGCTTTCCTTGTTAGTTACTACTCGATTTCTAATTAATTTTAATATTTTTTTAAAATAAATTTCTAATTTATTTTAAAAACGCTTGCGCCATGTAGTACCCCTATGACTCATATAAATCTCTAACGTATCATCGATCTTCATTAAAACAATAGCTACTTAAAGAACAAAACCCATAAAATTCGACTATCCCAGGAGAGACGTTCCGAAAAAAAAAAGAAAAAAAAACAAACTAGAATTACCCGCATTATATTTTTCCTCCGGCGAAAATTACCGGACTATATTTTTCCATTACGCCGCCTCCTACGACTCCGTCTTTCACCCGAGGAGAAAATACTACAGCCATTACTCAGCACCAGAGCTGGGATGCATTTTTTTCTTGCATCCATGCATCTTCGAAATAACCATCTCCAACAACCCCCGAAAGGATAAGAAATAACATATCTGACGTATGTAGGTGTACGGACTACGAGCTGGAGGCTGAGAAACATCTGAGGTATTTCGAAAATGGATATATAATTACCTTTTGGTCCTAGACGCATTACTTTGTACCGTGGTGGATGCCTCCGGTGCATTAGTCTTTGCAGATTGTCTGCAGTTCCCGTGTTCTGCGTTGTGTGTGAGTGAAACTATATGTGCATAAGGTATTGTCTGTTTGTAAGAGATAAAGGAAAATCTGCTAATGGTGTTTGGGAAAACTAACACTCTATCCTACCGAGTTTATAAATTCAATTAAACCATAGAAGGTATTATCTAATAAATGTTGTTTTCTTTTAATTTAAAGGCTGCTGTATTAGTTAATTTAGAATTTCTTTTATTCTTTTACTTTGGCCATATACTGAAAGCATAACCGATATTGTGTTTTATTATCTCGTTTCAAGCGTTATAGTTTGGCATCTTTCCATGTTCAAACTTATCGTATTAGCAAGATACCAATTTAGAGGTTTCGGCGTAACAAATTCTTCTATTTCCTTCTATTCATCTAATGTTTCGCTTTTAAATATAAGGGTTATATTATCAGGGATGATTACTGTGTTACACATTGTGAGATTAGCAGCGAGATCGTTTACATAAACGAGGAATAAAATTGAACCGAATTTTGAACTGTGCGAGGATCGATGATGCATCCTTGAAAGAGCTGTCCCGGATTGATTAATCAAACTTGTGGTGCGGAGTGTGCCGACAATTTTGTGTGGTTTGCCATACTACCCCACAATCCTTGGTATTATTATTTTAATATAATACTCATTTTCTTTTACATTTCCATGTCCAGTTGGCTAATTCATAGTTTGACATAGTTTCTAAACATTGTGTGTTGTTTACGAAGTAAATATTATTATTATTCATATTATTATTGCTGTCTTTATTGGCTAATCGGAAAATAATAAATTCCTTTATGAAATTTCATAAAATACAGAATGAGGGTTTATTAAAATAAATAAATCCGAGAAGCTATCGAAATCTACAAACATTCTAACAATCTTAACAGAGACGACGGTTAACCTTTACATTTTCAGTGGAAACTTCTCGTATCCGAATTCGCCAATCACAACCCATCTCGCACGCCCCGCCCACCTACTCAACCTTATAAAAAGCGGACACCGACGGTCATTCTTCTTATAGCAGCGATACAACATGCAGCAGCCCAGCAGAAGCTCTATGCAACTGAGAGCGAAACGTTGGTATTAGTTCTTTAAAAGATCAACAAATCTTTTTCACCAATTACAGCGCCATTTACGAAATTAGCAAAAGAACGTTTCAGGCAAAAGTTACTTACTTTTTCTTTAGAAAAGGAAAACTAATTTATTTGTTGTAATGGGAGATTTTTCTTTGATTGTACATGCTTCTGTATTGTATATAAAATCAATGAGCTCTTCATTAATGTCTTCAAATAAATCTTGAAAATCTGCATCCATCATGAAATATGATATATAGCAGTATACAAAATACGCGAATAAGCAAGTAATCGTCTATTAAAATATAACCAATTATCAAATTAAGATAATCAAGACTCAAAATACCGACCCTTAATTCATCCATACATGTATTCAGTACCGTCGCAAATGGTTCTAAATCAGTTACATGTTAATATACGGCGGAAAAAAAAACATTCCATACATATTCCAGTGATACACAACTAATTGTATGTAATGCAAAAAGTATTTGTCATCAACCCCGTACATATCTTTATCATCCCATCTAGAATTCATGAATCTAATCTGCTAGTAATGAATAACTCCTTGTACGCTGTAGGTAGATAACCGTCAAACGAAATGACAGTTCCAAGAATGTTTTTCGAGATTCGTGATAAACGATAAGTATTCCGCTCGGTTGGTACAGTTGGTCTGCTTTCTTTGGAACATCGCATAAGTAATTATCGTTAGACGCGTAATTAACGTATGGTTAAGAGAGTACGTGGGTGTTCCGCTTGTCAATGCATGAACCTAGGAAGCCTACGTATTCTTTGGCTTGTAAAATGGAAGATGTAAAATAGTGGAGAAATATATTGACCCTCAGTATGGAAATTTATCCTTTTATGTTTTGGTGGTAACATAACGGATGACTTCATTAAAATCACGGAAACACTTACAAAAGAAAAATGTTTAAATATTCTGCAAAATAATAGTATCCTATCTGGAGGTCGTATTGCAGCGCTTTGTATTCTGTCTGGACGATTCTTGAAAACTTCAACACGTAAATAAACCGCCTGACATAAGCTTTTTTATTTTAAGTGAAATATGTAATACTTGTCGATGACATCAGAATAAAGATTAGGGTGTTATGAAAATAAATGATCGCCACGTGATTGCCAAATAAAATAAAAGATGATTGCGGACTCACTGGTTAAGAAAAAGCGAGTGACTTGAGATGTTAATTTAAGCACGGTATACACTAGCAACTCTACCTGCGGTAGCTTCTATGTCCAGAAATTCTACACAAGAAACAAGAAAAAAGTATGTCATAATAGTCAATTTTATTAACAAACCAAAGTAAAATCCTTTAAACGATAAAACAATATATCTTCTAGCGTTTGCAAAATTCAGCCTTTAATTCCGCCCAATTGTAGCGTCCGGAGGTGATCCTTCGGGCCAGCTTGAAGCCGTTACAGTAAGGACAAAACTATTCACGGTTTATATACCCGTGTTTAAGTGACGTAGCACTTAAACACGGGTATACGCGCATCGCGATCTTATAAGTGACGCGTACAAGTGAAACAGTTTTAAAATATATTGTTGTACAAATTCCGTAACGTTACATAACATATACACTAAAGTTCAACATGATATAGCAATATCGCTCCGAGTAATCTTAACGAATCGCACCCTAATGTTACACTCTTGCGTAGATTAAAGAGAGTTCGAAAGCCCTCCGTAAGGTTAGGTGTGTAATTGACTTTAATAAGTAAGGGAGGTGGTATAACCTTATAGTTGGCTAAGCGCCAATTCCAGTTAAATATGTATTTACTTGTCATTGTCATTTCACTATCATTGCATCACTAGACTCCCTGTAGACACGTTGAAAATATCTACCTATGTCTTTCCTTGTGGATGTACGAATTTACAACACTATCCAATATGTTATGGACTTCTCGATTAAGTTTCTTTATTATCTATATTAGATTTTTCCCTGTATTCTAGTGTCCAACAGTGTACTCCAGAAAAGGAAATTTGACAGCTTGAAAGGGTACCCGATAAGCAATCTACAAAATAAACGTTTTATTATCTTATACTTTCATCACCTGCGTTTAATATCGTCCTAGAACACGAAGTCGATATTCATACACACTCGCTTATGTATGTACGGTACACGTATACTTTGGAAATTACACGAATCTCCTCGTCCTGTTGTTCTTACCTGGCCGACCGTGACGAGGGACACGTCGTAAAATCCTCGTCGCTGCAGGATCTTAATTTATCGACTGGTGGGGCCGCGACCGACCTGGCATCTAGAGGGGAAACATCCTTTAATTACATGGAATCCACCCCAGGGTAGAATAGGGACAACGTATATAGATACAATATACAGTCCTGCTCATATTTATTAGGCAACTCAATTTTACTAGTGATTTTTATTACGTGTAACGTAAAAAATATGCATTAGTAACATAGTAGGCAACCAGTTCTACATTTAGGATTTAGTGCCTGCGAAACCATAATCTAGCAAAACGCAGGGTCGTCAATGTTATTACATTCGTAATTCCCTGCTTTTAATTCAAGGGATCTATTATAATTTTTCAATGGATAAATGTAGGGTACAAACGGAAAGTTCTGCGAATTTCCGAATCCCATCTTTCTAGTCAGTAGCAAATACATATGAACAAGACTGTATCCCACGAAGGGATGCAAGCAATAACGCCGGACGACTAACTAGCGGAAGACCCCCTTCTGACAGGACAGCACTCTGCTGTTATTAGGAATTCCATCGGTTCGTTCCCCCCAAGAGCCTCTCCAATTCGCGAAGGTAAACAAAAGTGCGCCATTGCTGTGTTGTCGTCACGTACTGCCAACGTCCTGTATGCATATAAGTTATTACACCGTAATAATTACTTAGATAGGACGCGGAACAAGGACCGTTGTCCGTTAGCTTAGGATCCCAGTGGATGGAGATAGAGAGGGAAGACACAAGAACTTGAGTGTGATGAAACCAAATACATCTCGTCATATAAATTGGTGGATATTCTAGATTACTTGCTTGTTCAATCTGAGGAGGTAGTTAGTATGTGTTTATTCAGAAATCATATCTGCGAGGATCCAAGCAAAATCACATCGTGTACTGCGCCATCAAATTGAATCAAATTTATTTCTGAGTAAGTATTCCGATGTTGATATCAACATTTCTCGGATTTTCTGTAACCCAGTAGTGCCTATTTCGTCTATTTATAATAATCTTCTCTACTAAGTTTTGCCTCGTCCGCTCAAATAAGTCTTAAGGAACAGTTGGATTTTCTTGAATTCTAAATCAAAAAATGCACCCTGTATATTAATGTTTACGATTGAGAATTTAAATCACACACTATATATCAAAATTATATTTAAAATCAGTATCACAACCTGCAAATTAACATTTACGATTATGAATTAAAATCACAACCTGTTTATTAAAATTTACGATTCTAAATTAAAGTCGCATCCTGTATATTGATATTTACGATTATAAATTTAAATCACGCCCCGTATATTAACATTACTAATTAGCATTAAAATCACTCCCTGTACATTAAAATATGCATAACCAAACTACCGAACAACCGAACGACACTGAACAAGACTACTGAGCCGAAGAAAACGATATGGACCACATCCGTTAAAACCTGTAACTTCAAGCCCATTTCCTAATGGGTGCACGATGCAATAATTTCACTTAAAATGTTTAATCCCAAATGGTGACTAAACCTAAAACTAATTAATTAATTTGGTTGAGATCGGTAACTAAATTAATCAATAATTTTAATTTTTGTATTTGTCAAAAATGTATTGGCGCTATAAATCAGTTCCTTTTCCTCTTATCGTAGCTTCATTTAAACTTTTCGTAAGCGTTTGCTCAATTTACAACTTTCGAACAACCATTTCATTTCGAAAACTAACAACTTCACTAATTTCTTTCAACTCGCCAGATTTTCCTCCCTACACTGTTCTTGGCTCGCCTAGTATTACTCAATTTATCTTGAAACGAGATAAATCTTGTCTGCCTCCCCATCTTTTATTTGTGATGTTTTCTTTTCACGGTAGATTAAAATACAGTTCTCTTCTACTCCCTCCCCTTGTCCCCGAGTCAATTAGCTACCGTAAGGTGGGAACATCAGAGAATATTTTTTCTTCTAAGAGGATATTTGCTTTAAGTCGTATCTTAATTAAAAAAGTTATTTGAATTTTTTCCCCCATTACATATCTAAATAAGATTTCTTTCCATCTCCTACCAAGAATTTAGTACACGTATGGAGTGAAGGTAAACACGAATTCTAATTTTAGCAACTTTAATTAAAACGAACCGTTTTGTGTTTGTCCTTGGCGAAATCCTAATAATTACATGCACGAACAATAAACCTAAAACCAGCCAATTAGGAGTTAATTAAACTTGCATAATATATACCCAAAACGTAGCTGTCCACGTACGCTTTCCCGATAACAATTTTCACGTACTGTACGTAATGTAATGCAAGAAATTGCCGCATGAATGCGGAAGTTTGCCCCCAACAAGAAGAAAAAACGACCGGTTCAACCGGACACCACTGCAGAATACCAATTAGCGGGTTAAAAACGGGGGGTTAGAGTTCCAGAATAATCTGGGCTTCAATTATCTCAAATTAAGTGCTTGCGGGACCGGATAACAAATGGAACAACGGGTATTAGCTGAGGTTTGCGCTAATTACTCAAATTAAGAGTTTGTTGTGTATACAAGGGCACGATAGAAAATCTGAAACCTCAAGTCTTTTCTACGTGAGAATTTTATGAAAGGATTTAGATCATTTAGGCAAAGTTATAACCTTGGAATGAGAAAAAGGTTTGGCAAATTGGGCTGACTGTGTATGTTTCAAAGGGTATTCAAGTACCAAAAATATTTTTTTACGTTTTTGGGATACTACAAGCCATCTGCATAGCTATACGAGTAGGCACGACAAAAAGGGGTTATTGTGCTACACTTGCAACTGTCGTTCATTGTTGACGAGCTAACTTATAGGATCAATCTAACATTGATGAAGAAAAACATCCCAATCTAACTTTGAGAAAACCTCAAGGAGTTTTCAGAAATGAAAAAATGAAAACATGTTCCTTTCGTACGCAAAAAGTTAAATAATAAAAATACCGAAAATTAAGCGATCTTCCTCCTTACAAAAAAAAAATAAGCATAACATCATTCGACAAACTAATGAAAGAAACTAGAACCAATAAATTAGCCGACACTACAAGTTCATTGAAATAACATTCTTATAATCCTACTAATCTAAATTCTACAATTTAACCTATTTTTTCGTTCACACCTGAGCACGTTCTGTATTGAATCTGACTCTGTGGCGTCAAGATGCGAAATACCTTCCGGTGCTAGCGTTCCGCTCACCTGGATTGCCCCTAAATTCGCATTTGCATAACCGCAGATTACATATCGTCCAGGTAAATTGGGTTATTAATATGGGAGGGCGCCAAATTCAATCTAATTGCGACCTCATCACCATCTAAACCGGCAGGCATGTGTACAATCAACACCTAGGTTTATTGGGGCCATTACAATGTTGCGATAAATAAAAATGTCTTAAAAAGGTTGACGTGAATGAATCGCAGTTATGACGCCTACACCTACTTTCCCATTGTGGGATATTCTTAAATAAAAGCTTATTCTCGATTTTTTCTTCATGTATTTAAAGACTGAAAAATTAAAAGTTTAACCTACATTCCAAAACGGATCGTCTCTTGCTGGTTTCCTTCAAATTTTTATTATTCCACCAAATCTATCTGTACTTTAAATAAATAAATTTCTAACATATAAATCAATCTTCGCGGTACATTCATCAACTCCGAACAGCAAATTTCACTTTCTCTTTCACCTAATTGGTCCATTACGGTAGCTCGGGCGAATCTAATGAATTTTTTAATATCCTCAAATTTTATGGCGGACGAAAAGCGTTGATGGGCTTTCCTCTTTAATTAAAGGCAGGAGGGACGTCTTAAAAGTTTACAGCTCGCGAATGCAAGCGATTTGCGTTTGAATTAGACCATCCAGGGCGTGTTTACTGTGTGAAACTTCCTCAACGGTTAATTGTTCGTTAAATTTTATGGCGTCAGAGTTACTTAGATTGCATTATATATTTGGCAAAGTGGGAGGTTCTTTCTTTGATGATTCGTAAGAAAGGAGTTGGTACAGAAAAAGTTTCCAGGGATTGTGTTGAAGTTAAATCAAGTTGCCGTGAGGCCTATATAATGGCGATTTTATAAAAAAAAAATTGGCGATTGTTTCTCAAGTTAGTAGCGTGTCGTTTCGCTCGGTTTTCTCACAAAATTAATTTTTTTTGCCAATAGCGGAACGTGCGTTAATTACTTTTGCATCTAAAACTGCTCATACTAAAAAAACACAAAATTTCCCTAAAACAGTAACCAAAGATAACGCCCTGGAGCTGCGCAGGAGGTGGTTCATCGTTTGTAGCCAGTTCTTGTTGCTGCTTTCTAGAGAGTATAGCTTGTATCTCTTGGTACTAGATGGCAAGTAATATTTTCGGGCGAGATTACGTTTGATGTCATCAGTGTACCTCCAGTACCCCCAAAATGTTCATGTTCGGGCTGACTTCATTCATTTCATCAATTCATAATGTCTGTTGGTCACAAATGGAATTTAAATCGGAAACCAACTACCCATTTTCATTACTCCGACTACCTCTTTCTATTATCCAACAACCCCATCAATTCACCCTCCCAAACAAGCCCACCAAACAGTATAGGCACGATCAAAATCGCCCCGACTCTATTACGAAATCTCGCATTTTAACTTTAACCATTTTAAACGTCATTCATTCTGTATACTCCGGCGTAATATCTAAATCAGCAGCACGACACCAGCGACTTTCGAAGATTGGATTAAAAGCAATTTCCCTAACGCAAGCGCGTGTAAAAGACAATAAAATTTAATTTCCATCGTTCCCGTTTAATTCACGTTTTCGTCGTCGTCCCAGCCTACCACCCTTAAAACTCTCTAACCTCCTCCTGATCGTCATAGTCGCAGTCACAACGAGCTACCGCCTCCTCCGCTAGATGGAGTGCCCATAAGCACCATTTACAATAATTAGATTTAGTGCACTTGGCACCCGCTCTGTCGCCGTGTTCTATTTCTTTGCCCTCGACGGGAAAATTCAAGTTTGCTTTGACGAGAAAGCCGTATGATGGGATGATTAAGGTTATGTAATCTTGTTTTAGCTTCGATCTATGAATTTCTGTCTTCGCTGCAAGTATAATTTTGTTTATTTCAAAAGTTTCAGTATTTCAAGTACTTCGTTTTTTTATGCAATCCAAATAAATCTTGTTTTAATTTATGGAAATTTACAGCAAATTGAACTGTTGTTAATTTAATCTGGTTTTCTATGTTTTGATTATGGAAGATTAACTATTTTTTTTAAGAAAAAAACAATGCGAAATTTACTATTTATCACCATCAAAAAAAAAAAAGTAAAATGAATTAAACTCTATGGGATGTTCACATCCATCATCGCATGTATTTACTCAAAACCTAATCCAGATAAAAATTGCAATCGGAACGATATTGCACATTAGATTCTGTACAATACTCCCCGTGGCTGTTTGCAAAGAGGTTAGAAAAATTTGTTCAGAAATTGACCTTTTAATTTTAAAATCCTCATTCTGTATGTACTGCTAATGACATCTTTAATAAAAAATCTTAATATCCTTATGCGACATGTTAAATTTTTAGTAATCACCCCTGTACAGCCGGATTTTTCAAAAAAAAGGTTATTTGTTTAAATATGGAAACAGTAAATTCGTATACATTTAAGGCAGGTAAAGCCGAGATATTTAGCTGTTGGAATAATGATTTGCAAGAGGATCGATAAGAGTTATCAGATCATGACAGTTAAGTATAATTTAGCTGCTTTAAGTTATTTTCGAAGACAGTGAAAATCGAACACAGCGTAGGCGTTTGTTATGCTGGCTTTGCACCCTTTACTTTGAGAAGATAAAAAATTCATAAACTACACTTCGTCAAGGTATTAAGTACGTCAGTATTATCAAGTCAATTTCTCTTCTTCTGTCTCTAGCTTAAAATTTAATGCAAATTCTGATAGACTCTGAATAAATAGCTAAGTATAGTATTACTTACTCTAGTTCTGACTAGTTTTATTTCCAAAACGATCTTTCGTCTTACCTGAAACAAAGAAAATACACATTTATTAGCATTGCTTAGAATTCGTTTGGGCCGGATGGTTTATAGATGAAACGTTAAGATTACCATTAATAAATTAATATCCAAATCATCCAATTAAAACAAAAAAACCATCGCCACCTTATATATTATATTCTTCCATCATTTTCAAATCTCAATTTTGCACGCTCAAGTTCGCAATAAACTCCCATTTTTACTTCTAAGCACGTTCACGCGCTGACAGCTTGTAACGCGCTAAATGAAGCCCGCGCAAGGCGGATTATTTTTGAAACAGTCTCATATATAGTCCATATATCGTAGATGAGGAGCGTCCGCACTGCCTGGACGTTCATATAGTGTGTGTATATTATTCGCTGTTATTAAAACGTTTAAATTAAGGTCACCTCTCGCCTGCGTTATATCCGCGCGATTTAACAACAATTCCGCTTGGCAAATCTCATCCGACCGGCGGGATTAAACCGGCTAATACTGCGCTTTGGGCTTTGGGTTTCAAGCGGGCGAGACGCTAATTTTGATCAATACGCGTAGTACAGGGTGTATTTGGCATAACATGAAGAAATGGAAATGCTCGATATTACTACACCTCTTGACAAAATTATCAGACATCTATAAAATTTAAAACGGTTTATTAATGACAGTTGTATATTTTTTTTGCCCAAAATTAATTTCAATATTTGCACAGCAAATTCAATTGTGAACTCACTCAGCGGTTACTCAAAAAAAAAAGAAAACCGCTGCTGGGCACCGACTAATCAAGAGATCAAGAGATTAAGATCGACATATGACATTATATCACGAGATTGAGAAATCCTTAGACCTCAAGTAAAATACCACGATCCAAAAAATTCTGCATGATAGATCCCACATCTTTTCACTAAAGAACAAACAGTGGCTCGGGCTAGTTGGTGTCAAAAAACTTTGAGCCTATTCAACAATGGAAGCTAAAAACATCGTCATCGTGGTGATGAATCATGAATTTATTCTTATGAACCCGAAACCAAGTGTCAATTCGCTATGGGGGTGTTTCAAGATGAAAAGAAGCCAATAAAAATTATCGGATTGAGCAGTAAAATATCGTATCCTCCACATAGTCCTAAGACCCAATGATTTTTTACATTCCCTAGAAACAAGAATGAACTGCGTGATTCCAGCCGCCGGAAGAAGCAGCCGATGCCTTTAAAATTGCAATTTTGTCAGTTCCAAGTGATATCTGGTGTAAATTTTTTAATAGTTGGTTTGAAAGAATAAAGAAGTGCATTAATTTTTGTGGAGAATACTTTAAAAGGCAACAAAGCACTTTAACTCGATATTCTTTTGGAGGGTCCGGAATCTAGAGTTACATGATGCTTTAATTTTATATGCCCCGTTGGATCGTCCCCTCACGTAAGAAAATATTTACCATAGATTAAACACAGATCTCTTTGTTTCCATCAAAAAGTCTTAGCAATTTTGTTCGCCCTACACCCGCTGAGATACTGAAAAAGCACAGCCGAACCGTAAATCATTTGACAAGTTTTCCCTTTCGAATAGAATTTCACTTTAAGCAGCCGGTTTACGTACCGACAGGCTTCCGTAGTTCTACGAAAGCGAAAAAAAGCGCGCAAAGAGAAAGCAGACTCTAACTTTCCAACTTGTTTGTTTTTCCCTGGGAAAAACGTGGAAAGTGTCAGAACTGGGCAATTAATTCGGGGGGATAGAAAGAGGGAACCTTACAGCGAGAAATCAAAAAAAAGAGAATGAGATGACGTGAAAGTGGCCTTAAAATATTAGCAAACATTAATTTCAAGCGGGCGCTAACTTCGTTTTAGCTGTACACGTATAGCTCCAAAGTGTAGATCTTGCTAAATCTGCACTTTTCAAATTGGCCGGCTCCGTTGAAACGTTCACGCTCTTCCAAGTGCGTGTTTTTCCGTTGCGGATAAACGAGCTTCATCAAGTTAATAGCTTAGCTACAATTATGCGTTGTCTAATTATGTATTATAGTAATAAAAACAAAAAAAAAGGTAATTCTCCCAGGAAATTAGTGTTAGTATGAATGGGCAGAGGCGCAGGAGTCTTTGGTCACTGCCACCTTAATAGATCTATTGTAACAAAATGCCCTTATGAATGTTGAACCTTAAAATTACTCTAGGATCTTCGTCCCTCAGTTCAGTAGGTATCAAGAACAGTTTACTGAAATATTGTTATCGAGTGCGACTGATGGCAAGACAATTACATAAAATGTGTTTTGCCGTCTCTAGATCTTCTACACATAGACGGCATATTTGATCCTCAGCTTTTCCTAGATTGAATAGGTGATATTTTAGGGCTGCATGACCTGTCAGAAATCCCATCAGTAATCTAAGGTCCCTTTTGCTGAACGATAGCACTATTTTTGCTGTCTTAGGCGAGCTTTCGCCTGTTTTTGTCCTGGAACGCGGTGGTATGGAAAGTATACTTTCTATCACACAAAAATCGCAGTAACATTACCAAACGTCAACCCATTTTCAGAAGCTTGGGTTCATTGTTTAATCAGTTACACCCCTTACCATCAGTTATCATGTGACTTCTGTTGTTCTGAACTCCTAAGCTGGAATAATAAGAACTAACCAACGAACGTCCTACTAATTTGCAGTCTAAAATAACCAGTAACGTATTTAACTGTTGACGTTTTCAATGTTTCTTTAATGATAATATGTTAACTTTTCATTGTTTTTAATTTTAATCTTCTACCTTTTTTCTCACGTCAGCCTTTGTACCCTATTGGATGTCGGAGTAGCGTTCGCTCTCGTTTATTCATGCTTTTCATCTTCCCTCCTGTCTTTTGTCATTTCTGCAATATTTTTTCCTCTTTTTTCTCCTATTTCGGCTCTTCTTTCTAGCCATGTGCGTCTTGGTTTACTACTTTTCCATTTTCCTGCTGCATTTGCCTTCATGATCTTTTTTGGTAGTCCATTTTTTTGTTACCTTTATATATGACCGTACCATTCTAATTGTCGATTTTTTTGGGTGTTTCAGTTTTAATCATTAGTTAATTTTATAACTATTCTGTCTTTTGTTAGGAATACTTGACTCTCATTTTCTACTAACAGACCACACAGCTAAAAATAGTTTACTCTCGTTTCCTAACGAAGTACTGTCTCGCATGGCGCACCTGCATGGCATATGTCTCATATTTACTTTTTCGAGGGATGTTAAGGTTAACATTTATTTTGGTAACTTCTATCGAAGAAGCCTATTTACTTACTGCAGTGCATCGATATACATCGATCATCAACATTAATCATATTTCAATACGTATAAGAAGTAAATGTATTTCTTCCCTTGAACTAACTTAAACGTATCGCACAGATCACTTCTTGTATCTCCGCTAAAATACCCCCCGCAAGCAAATTATCTTGCACCGCGCCGAATGTACGATATTAAAGATTATCCGATGATGGTATTAATGGATTAATAAAGGAACTCGGTTTAAACTTGGGCGGTTGTTTAAGTTACGTTAAGCGAATGAAGCGAATTTCACTTCAGTATACGGGAAGCGCTAATTTTCGGCATCGCTTTTCAAGTCGATGAACATTTCGAAGGCTGTATGTACGGGTGTGTCTGTGTGAAGCGAATTTGGGTCACAGAATTTGCGGATCTGGCGAATATCGACTCCCATCGAGTTGTATATAGGAACCTAGAAACGGCAAAGTATGGTCGGATTAAGAGCTACCAGCTAAGCGGTGTTGGTCTTTCGAAACTCGAAATTCATTTACTGTTTAATTGAAGGATGCCGAGAGAATTCTAAACAGTGTAACATGGTGGTTTGGGTTGTGATTGAAAAAGTAAAAAGCATTTGCTGAATTTCTTAGTGGTTTAAATAAACGAGACGTGTAGGTCCAAAATGAGATATGTCATAAATTTAGGTGGGGCAAATGGAGGCTCCCAAACTTAATCAGTCCAGGGCGGATTTAATTTGACCTTCCTCTTGTGGAAAAGTGTGAATATCTTGACGTAATTCGAAACCGCGGGATAAAACGTTGGCACGTGAAAGTAATGTGAACAGCAGTAGTATAGCAGAGCAGTGCGTTCAGCTTCCATGCCGTGCAGAGCTTTTTGAAAAATCTTTCGTAGTTTTTATGTAGTCTACGTCTACAACATGTTTTAATACCAAATTCAATTGAAATCTCACCGATGCACCTTCTCCAATCCAAACAGGTCTTCAACGGTAACAATATCATCCAAGAAGCGTAAATAACAAATAAAGTGTGCGTCTTTGTTACTGTCAGTAGTCTTATCAATCTGCAGACCAAATTGCATGTTTTTTTAGTTTCTCTATTAATTGATCATTGAGTTCCTAAGCTACATGATCCTTCGACTAATAGTGTTATTGGACAAATGTATATTTGAAACTAATTTTCCCGCCTATTCTCCTACTGCAATATTAATCATATCAAGAGCAGCCAGTAGAATATGTTCTTTTGCGAGGTTTCTTTGCACTTCGTCACTCTGTATGTGACTTTAAAAAATGGTAGTAGTGCGTTGCAACTTGCAATCTTGCAACTTCCTACCAAAGAATTCGCGAGTCTCAAGATGTCGCTTTAGGTTACTTGAGAGCATACACTCAAGCGCTAGAACTTTTAAACAGAGCACACAATGCGGTCTCCCTCCATTGTTTACTACTACTGCCAGTAAAGCCAAAATTCAAATATCGTCGTATTTACGATATTCCAACGCTTGTCGATGCTTGAGCTGTTGAGTTGCCTATTTAATAAAATATGACAGGAAGAGATCATATGTCGATTAATCAGAAGAACGCGGATTCGACGTCTAAGAAACAAAAGACATCTTGCGCAAACATTTCACAACAGAGCCGCATATTTGTGCTTAATTACAGCTTCTAAGACAAAATGCATGAAACATATCGATGATCACAGAAATTATAAGCCTATTAGTCCCAGGAGGCACTACTTAGTACTCGGGTACGCGTAACACGTACACTCTACATCGCAATACTCCCCACTGCCGGAGGGTAGTGAAGTAGGCATTCACCATTTCACCCTTCTCGTGCGTGCTTTTGACACATAGGCACACTTAAGATCGATCCTCGGTTCTCCGCAAGCGAAGTAGAAACTGAGGGTAGAACGTAGCTCTAGAGAGCTTCTGGTGAAATATTTCTAACGGCTTGCGTAAGACACTCCGCACGCAGGAGTCATCGTTAGCATCATGAACTAGTATTAGTTGCAAGACGATATGGTGAGAATCTCTTCAAATGTGGTCGACAGCCATTCGCGGTTAAGCCAGGGGTTTCCTTCGTGGTCGATGTTTAATGGATCCGATGTCCAAAGTAGAAATTGATACTTAACTCTAGAATGTACATATATTGATTAAAACGTATACTCACCAGTCGTAATCATGCTATCTTGTAGATTTTATATACGGTTTATTTTAGCATTCGTCGAAAACTGTAATGATTTTTGAGTTATAGAGGTTTTGGCCGTCAAAAATGAGGAGTTCCTGCCTTCTTTTTGGGTCCCCCAAAATCCCAAGAAGGTACAATATTGAAGATCAGTCCCAAAGTGGGATGAAAGAGTGTTAGAGTAAATAATTAAGGGAATACAGTAATTATGTTTTAGTCAAAGAACAATAATTTAGAAGAAAAAACGAGCAATGTGTGTTAATTCGCAAAATTCACTGGAAGTACACCTGACATCATCCTGAACAAAATATTTTAATAAACCTAAACCTGGAAGTAAGTTATTGTCGAGATGCATATAAGAACAGCAGCAATACATGTAATCAGCCCCCCCCCATCGGATAAAGAAGGACTTTATAAAGTATAAATCAGCGGATTTCGATTTCTAACACGTTATAAGGCGAATTACACAAAAGGCGGTGGTAGGGCATACTTCGCAATAATGGATTACAGATAGATTCAAAAATCGAAAAAGTTCGAAAACAATATTTTCATAATTTTGACATTCGTGAATTTCCTCCCGAAATATTTGAATAAAATTTTCGCAAACTCTTACGAAAATAAAGGGCGCCAGATGTTCCAATGCCGCGTTTAATATCGGCAATGAGAACATACCTGAAAGCACCAATTTCGTCTCTTGCAACCGACAAAGGCCGGTCGGATGCCCTTCTGAGAGAGTTAGATACAGCAAAATCCGACCCGACTTGTTTGTACAGACACAGGAAGAGCTGCTATCTACCAACAAGGCAAAGAGAGATAAACGGAGACCTCCCGTGGCGTTTGCTGCTGTACCTTCACCTTCATCGTAGCGCGGTTTCTTTGTTCTACGCCGAAATTGAAAACCGTGCTACCTCCCAACCCCTTCGCTGCCCGCTAGAGGTGATCGCTTTGCTTTCGAGGCTGCCACGTCATCGCTTCACACAGCGATTACCATAAGGTGCATGTCGCTCAAATATTAATGCATATACATTCAGGTTCAAGCGGTTGGGACGCCAGTTTAAATGGTGGAGATCTCGTGGGAAACGCGCAGAGAAATAACGGTTTGAGTTTGCTCGATGTGCAGTGATGTGTCAACAAGTGCCTTCTGTTGGGAAGTTTCAGCATCGCGCCAGGGGATGACTAAATCTGACGTGAAGGTTTTTAGAAGCATATTTTAGATTTTTAATATCAAAACGTTGAAATGCTTTATTCAATATTGGATCGAATATCTAAGTTTCTTAACAAATTAACTCTAAAATATTGAAATTGGAACACATTACTACTCCAGCTATTTAAAACTAATTCATTTCATCATATTTTCTTTCTATTAATTTAGTTCTCTAAACTTAAAAGACTTGTCACTAGAGAGTCTCGACAACATACATCCATGTAGTTACACCTAGCACATCCCATGTGCGTAGCATACTTGGAATAATAGATATAAACTTGCAACAGTTAAAACATACCGCAGACCGGTAAAGGCATAATTGCACCGTATGTGGAGAGCAGGAGAGAAAATAACGCTGGGAAACAATAGCGTCCCGCATCACAGCTAACTGGTAGATCCATCCAACTTAGACCCGAAGGTACGCCCGACGTATAAAACAAGATGACCATAGTTAACCAGGAATCGTGATCCCTCACGATGGTCTGCAGTACGTGGGGCTACATTTAGCGAAAACGTCAAGGTATATACAACACGTATATGTATATGGATAGGGTCAAAAAGCTGATGACCTGCGTCAATAACAACAAAGGCTCCCACGTTGGTAACGAAAGTACAGATACAGAATATGCACACACCGACATAACAGCAAAACAATTGTGAAGTGAAATCGATTTAGTTGTTTTTTACTGTTTGAAAAAAGTGTGAGTGGCAAACGCTCGCGTGTGAATGTATGAAAGTTATTGCGTGTGAGGTATTTTTAAATTGTGATGTAATACTAGTCTTTTTAAGTCGTCATAAGAGTCTGATTCATTGTGAAGATCTGTGAAAACTATGTGTTAATACCTAACGTCTATAAAAAAAACTACATTACTTTTGTAGTCATCCATGGTTCCTCAATTGTGTACCAACTTTCTCTGCCAATAAGTTAACGGATAAAAAAGATATTGCAGTAATTTCCATAAATATTATAAAGATGAAATAATAAATACTGGAAAAACATTATACAGTTTGCCTTCAACTAAATTATCACTTAGAGTAGCCTATAATTCCAAAATAATTTTGGTGGCAGTGTGAAACATTAATGTCTCTTAAGTAAAATGTAAAAAAAAATGTTATCGTGATAGATTACAACTTAGCTATTAGTGTTTTCGAGGCAACCGATTAGGTAATCCTAGGATCAGAATGTCGCTATTGCAAACATTTTTGATCACTTTGCTCCAATGTAATCCGCGGCTTCTTACGCTCATCCCCTCAAGCATTCACCGATTTTACGCAGTAAAATTAATTCTTTATGTGAGAGAATGTCAGTCAGTTTGTATGTTTTGTTGATGGTTGTTACAGTGGCTTCTTATGATGCTTCGTCATTTGCTACAATGCATTTGACAGATCTACAAAATGAAGATATTACTGAAGGTTAAATTATTTTAAGCGCATCTCAACTCAAACTCCGTCAATGATAAAGTGAGGTTGAGACTTGTGTCTTGTTTGTTTTGTTCCTGCGGTTTAGATTTTATTACTTCTATCAAGCACACATCAATTCTGTTAAGTGTCCGTTTATATCTAAGTCCTGATGTAAGTACGATCAATTTTACAATGCCTTACAAGATATTAAAGGTAAAAGAAGGCAATGCAGATTTTGCATTGCCAACAATTTAGTGAGCTTCACCAACGTCAATAAACCTTATTTCTAATTTAATGAAGAATCAGATAGCAAGGCAACTCTGGGTGTCATGAACATAAGCCACGTATTTAATATCACTGAAAATGATGAAGATATGGATGAGAATTTGAATGTGACAAAAATTAAAAATATTTGGTCTGTGTAGTTTTAATTGGAGATGGACAACATGTATTATGTTGTTTTTGGTTATTGCTCCAAAAAAACATCGATACTAAGCGCAACATGATTGAAGAGTATCGGTATATGACTTTATTCTAAGATGGAGACATCCTTAGGCATGCTGAAGGCTGCGGTACACTTTGCATGAACATTTAGTTATGAAAAAAATTTATTCTCGATGGTTTCCAGATAATTTCATCCAAAGCAAAGGAACACTGCGAGGATTCAGTACTCACGCCAATAAGGAGGATCATGCTTGGTAAGGAACGATTTGAGCTCGTTATCAATTAAGATGACGTCCATGAGGGATTTTAACCCCCAGATAGCTCTTAGTTTAATCTCTAGTCTCTCTAACAAAAATAATAACAAGATTTCCCATACCCCATCTAAATTTATCTACATTCTTATTTTTAAGTACATATTGTTGGATAATGACACCAACCAACCCCAAAAGGGAGACGACACAAAAACGAATTCGCAACTTCTCCTTCCCGGGAATCAAGTCGACATTCTTCGTCTTTTTCGAACGCTTTTAATTAGGTCAGTTATCGCGAAATCAGACGTCATTTTCGTCTACCGCTACGAAAACAGCTAAAATTATAATAGCACAAGATGTTGCAGAAATTACAGGAAACGATCGCGTCGGAATTAATGGAAAGTGTCATCAATGGCGAAGAAGAGGACAGCACAATCGCTTCGTTGACGTCAATTCGTTTTTCAAGCTGGTAATAGAGGTTGGTTAAAACGAAGTGCTTTTCTTTTTTGCTTTTGAGCGCAGTTTCATCAAAGACGTTGGTTCAAAGCAAGTGATTGTAGATGCTATTGCAATACACTTTGCTGGTTATTGAAATTGTAGTAGGTATGATTAAAAACAAATTGGCTCGACATTGAAACTTTTACGCTGGTTGGAATATTAGTAGGAGCAGATGTATTTATATCTACTACGTGAAATTTGTTACGTTCATTTGGTTGGTAAGGTTGGCCATAATCAATAGATTGCAGTGTTTAAAGACATGAACACAAACTTAAGATGATATATTATTGAGTAATTAAGAATGTTCAAATGTTCAATGTACGCTTTCGCTAGCTAGGAGCAAAATAGTAGTGAAATTTCCCTCGATACACAAAAATGTTGATACATACTCTCATTAACATCCACATTCTCTTTAAACATATACTTAATCTTTGATGAAAATCCATCTCTAACAGCACATCTCTTCTTAGCACTAACGAGATTAAACCAACGTCGCAAATCTTCACAATTATCAGCGCCAAAAAGACCTTGTACACATAACCCGGCCAACGAGGCCATCTATCTCAATTTTCGCCTTCCAGTTCAGTAGGTGTACTTGGTAAATATGTTGAGGTTAAGGTTACGTCGAGCCTGAGTGCCGGCGTTATAGCTTCGGCGTCTTGTTTTATTTTTAAACCGCCTAGAACGTGCAACAACAGGCAGTACCGTCGGCCGAGTAGCGTCGTCGATTCATCTTCATTTCTGCCGCGTTTTCGGCAAACTTAAGTCTTTCCTTCGCGTTTGCCATGTCCCGAATAAACTTACTCGAAAAAGTAACTAAGTATCCTCGCTTGTTTTCGGGAGAGAACACGAATTTCTTGCCGCTACCGATACTTTATCTTGTAGGCGTATTATGTGTGTAAGTCTCGAGGGAACGGGCTGTATATAAATAATAAATCAATAAATATAATGGCGTTATGGGGATATCGCTTTGCGTCATATATCAACGGGATAACAGAATGAAGAATTATTACCTATCCTAGAGTCGTGAATGGAGTGTTTATGCAGCTATAATGGAGATTGCTTCGAGCATGCTGTAAATAGAACAATGGACGATTGCTTGAATCCGTATTTAATAGAAAATGCCTTGTATGAATCAATTTAAGTGACTTTAAATTATTGGATTTCTCAACATATGTTTTAACCACTCGAATTCTAAAGTAGTAATACTTCTAATCTTACTGACAGTCGGCCAGGGCAGAATCAAGAAAATAAATTAGACTTAATGTATGATATGGCCTGATAGCTTGGGATCGGGCAAGGTAAGGGTTTCCTAAGACGTTTGAAGTATTTCCACGGAGTTCAGTTATGTCATATATATCGTGGCGTCAATTCTTTGTACAGTAATAAGGGCCATGCGTCTTTTCGACATAACAAGGGTAAAACTAGGTTTCTGGCCCTTGCGCAGTTTTCGTCGACCGGTAGTTTCCGCAACAGGCGCTATTCCAACATTGGATCCAAGTACTTTACAGGTTTTTTCCAGGCGGGCTTCTGACCATTCACAAAAATATCCGTCAGGAATATGATTCTCCCACGCGTTAAGCGTGCTACAACACGTTCCGTGGATCCAGTCAGTAGTCTCAGCAACTACTCAATTTTCTGATAACTGAGATCATTGATATTTTAATGTCTATACATTATTTTATTGTGGTAAAATCTCACATATAAATTCTAGAATTTTTCACACAATATCATTGAACTTTAGATACCTCATAGCGCAGGCAACTTGATACGCTACCCAAAAAAAAAACATCTAATTACCTAAAACCTTAAGCTCGTGGAGAAGACTGAGAAAACCTATTAATTAGAGCCGGTTCAGTTCTCATTACCATCTAACGTTCATGCAACGAAAGTGAAAACCATCATACGTATTATATCTACCAGTCTAAGCGTGTGTGTGGTCTTAATTTGGTATGAGTGTAAGATTATCGCGTTCCACAATCAAGATATAGGGGCACCACGCCTACTATTGCGACTAGCGAACAGTAGACGTTAAAAATAGAAAGGCAAAAAATTGAATCGGTATACATGGAGTAATTGAAGCGGTGTGGTTGTAATCCAATGCCCTTTTAGTTGCTGGCAGTAGACGGTCGTTACTTAACAAGCTCTTATTTTCGACGGAACGTATAGTTTTAACGGAGGTATTTTCTAATAATGCAGGAAATAATTCTTACTGTTCTGCTAGAGTTTTAAAAGCTATCACCTGTTGGTAGACGTAGTATATGCGGTTATGACCTGGCTCTCTTAATTGAAAAATTATCGAATTTTAAGAACTTTAAATTTAATTAAATTAAATCCAAAGCTACGTGCTCGTTGTTGTAATGTGAGATATAACAACTTTACACACAATTGCATGAATGTTTAGATAGAAGACCTTCCCTTCCATTTAAAAACGCAAGAAATGGTTAACAGGATGGGAATTTGTGGAAGATTATGTTTATGAAAGGTAATCTCCTGCAGTCAAGAATTTAAAAGAAAAAATTTAAAAACCATTTCGGACTATTTCCCCGAAAATACTGCCACCAGTAGTGATGAAATTAGAAACCGACGTAATTAAAATAACGAAGTAAGTACGCATTCACCTATTTTCTAGACACTCTGTAGAACTAAAAATATTTTAAGTTATGCACCATTTTAACTTAAATAACTTTTATTCGGAACATTTTTCTCTAGAATAAAAAATAATGCAATAGTCGAAAAACGCCACCTCCCTTAGGCATGGCTAAAGTGATCAAAACGAGCCCAACCACTTGCACTAATCTAATCTAAGTATTAATCAATAGTTTTATACGAATTTTAACAAACTGTTTTCCTTCCAACATATACATATCCACATCTCTACTTTCAAGAAGATTCTCCGATATCGAATGCATGGATATAAGTGTAATGCATAATTCATGCAATATCTAAGTAGTTCCACGTGTCAGCGAAGGAGAAATCTCGCCTGGAAAATCCAATAGCCTACAAGAAACAACCGAAACATCTATATGGCTATCACCAGGAAGATAAACCCTTGGAAAACGAATGAGAGAATAACAATCAGATATATACGCCTTAGGTTCTGCGTTGATATATTACCTACGCTCGAATCATGAATCTGGAATTATGAAGATAGGATGCAGAGAACTGCTTATGTATACAAGAGAACGATACGATTTCAAAGGAAAAACATACCCTAGACGGTTGTGTAAGTAATAGAAGCAGTGAAACGTAGTAAAAGTTTTCGCATCAGTTATCATATACATACTATTACTTTCCCCCCACTTTTCCCAGTGATGCTGCCATCGATTTAATTCGTCCAAATTATAGCTAGGCAAGTATGGTAAGCTAAAAATTGAAAATACTGAGGACAAGAAATACCATGCCACAAAGGTAGGTTAGAAATTAAATTATCCGTATGTTACTGGTAGCTCGATATTTTCTTTAATTTAAGCTGGCACTAATTATGGGGACCCGTAGGTATAACGAATTAAAAGAAGTGAATGTTGGGAATCTTCATGATCTTACATCAACAATATTAGTAAATATGGCCAATACAAAAACCAAAGCAGTTCGCAACTTTACAGTAAGTGAAATTGTCTGCGTGTTCCTCATTGACATCAAAGCTTTCAGCGACGGAGAAACAAATTGCCACCTTCTTAAATCTCCCTAACCCAGAACTACACGCAGGAGACTTTTTTCATAGACCTTCAGTAACCTTGCTGATGGTTGCAGGTGGTGACATCCACAGCATTTAAAAGACACGGGAGGTGGTAATCGACTGCAGTGGCAGAAGGTTGCATAAATGATTTTATGAAGAATAAAATGGACAAGTCAAAAAATGTTATGATCCGTGGAAATTAACGATGACTTTGTGTGAATGTAATTTAAATTGAAGGAGCAACATTGAAAGAAAAGATCTTTATCTCACAATTGCCCATTTGTGGAGTTCTCCTTACTTGCGAGGTGTTGACTCAAAATCTCAAGAGATTCCAGGTTATTTTGTGGAATAAGATCTTTTACCTTTTAATGCTGCGCCTTCGGTTCATATAATACCATATTATTTTCTAATCTACTTATCTGATCCGTTTTTTCCGTTAAAAAAAAAACAGTCGAATTAGAATAGTTAAAATTATCATTAACCAAAACGTCCACCCACGTCCAGAAAAACATTCTGATATTCCCTAAAAATCTCACCATACCTGCTAAGTTTACATTTCATTCCCTCAACAGACTCTCACCGGTTTCCCCCAAAAAAGAGCCCTTACATTATTAAAAAAAGCAGCGTTGTAAAGGCAGATTTCGGCCTAATTTTTACGACAGTTCCCGCCTCCGGTAATTCCTCTGAATCGTAATTTTTTCAGCGACGCATCCGATTTTCGTTGATTTGTTGACTGGTCGGATGGCACGTAACGGTAGATTTGCTATCCGCATACTCCCCACGCCTCTGCTGCCACCGCTGACGCGGCCCCATCTCCCAAACAACGCCTTTCCTCACTGATGGAGATTATTTATGCAACGCAAGCCGTGTCAGCCGAAAGGTCTACGTCAATTAACTTGGAAAGAGGTCATCCCTATATTTGGAAAGAACACGTTCAATACTTAATGGTAACGGTGTACTGAAATCACGACGTCTCGTGTTTGCGAGAGTTTCTCCCAGATAAATATACGAGTACGCTGTAAAGTTTAATTTAAATGCCTTAGTAATGTGAATATGTGAACTTTTATTTCCTCGGTACAGTTCGTTTACTTGCTCAAGTACTTTCAAAGGCGTTTATAATTAGAGAAAACAACATTTTCATGAAAATTCTGCGTTAGTACATTCTATACTAATTCAGACATTTCTAGTCTTTAATGCTACAACAACAATCATGCGTTTTATGAAATTACACCGTTATAGCAAAGCGTCCACAAACTTTTTAATTCGTGGAATCAAAGCAGAGCGCGCTTAAGCCTCGATAAATTCAAAATAATGACACACACGTAAATCTGACACCCTTCTCCGCGAGTAGATCAGCGGAGTAGATTTATTAAAACAGTTTCTACAATTAAAAGCTTGGGAGTACTTCACAAAACACACTTAAAATGTAACGAAGACATTATTAAAATCTATACGGACTCCTTTAAATTGCTATGGTTTATAATTCGATTTTGTCGAGAATTCCAAAGGGTAGATTCGTTAATATATATAATTCTATATATATATTATTATATAATAATGTATATGCGTATCTCTAGTGCGCGGACCGTTGTCTTGTGGGCACCTATAAAAAATACGTTAAGTGGATTGCAAATTTCGAAGAATTTTGGAAAGTATTAAGAAAATGCTTTAGTATCCATGATCAGGAAAACGAAAGAAGTTCTGAAGAATTGCCTAGAATTTACTAACGCGAACCTTACGTTAAAAGTGTCAATCCCAAAGCCCACAGTTCCAAAAATGTATTGTCCACCGAACTAATAAACGAATACGAAACTTTGCCTATCAAAGTGGACGGTCTAGAAGTAGAACATTCACGCCTGCTCTATCCCTACTCTTTAAAAAATGTTAACTCTAACGAGTTAAAGTTGATACTGGGCATTCTGGCAACAGCTGTTCCGGACTAGTTAAGTAAACACAAAAGTAATGATGCTTATTACTTGCTGAATATCCCAGATATGAAATTGATTTTGGTTTTGGAATGTTTCTACATAACTTCATACCTTTATAATAGCATCCAGTTTGTTCGGGATTGCAGAGAAGGAAAAATTGAATTGATCTCATGTCCTACCTGTCAAAATAGGCGTGCCGGAAGGATCCGTTTTGGGGCCAGCGTTGTCTAGCTTATATATCAACAATATAGTGCTATTCCTTCCTGATATCTATTTAAGTATATATGCAGATGTTTCACTTTTAACAACGGATGAATAATTTGTTGTGAACACTGCCTGATTAGTTTGCTCACAATAAACTTTCGCTAAGTGTAGAAAAAACTAAATACTTAGTCTTTCACGCAAGGCATAGGCTCTCAAAAAATTGGGGACCTATCCATAGACTAAGTACAATTAGAGCAATCCAATTCCACAAAATTTCTGGATGTCATCGTTGAGGATAATCTGGTCTGGAATGAACATTGTCGCGTATTGACCAGCGGACTCTTCGGTAAGTGTTATGCGTTTCGCTACTTAAGATTATAGTTAACTGTGGAGTGCCTACTGGCCTTGCATTATGCGAAAATCTATTCCAGATTGCAGTATGGAAAACCTTTGTGGCGTTCATCGGTTGCAGCTGCTAAGTGTTCTTGGCCCAAGGAGCTTGTTTGCGTTTAGAGCTGTTTACGTGCATCAAAACAAAGAAGGAAAGCTCATTTACACCCAACTAGGAATACAATCACTTGCCTAAAGAAATTAAACAAAACCAGTTTGTAGTTTCCCCAACGCTATTAAAAGAGTTTCTTTAATACCATAGTTTTTATTAAATATTGCTGAATATTTTACATTGAAAACCTCGTAGTTGCTTTTTTTCTTGGGGGTTCTAGTACATATTATTTTATTTTTTTATTTTTCTTTGGTCCTGCTGTAAGTTTCCTTTATTTAATTTGCATTTTCTCTGTACTTTCTTGAACTCGTTGTATGCACTTTATGTGATAACCAACCAAATATATTGTTAGTTACTATTATTATTATTATTATCAATAAATCTGAAGATGGCTTCTTTTTATAAAGCTAATACATCCGTCTAACCATTTTTGTATTTCTTTAGCGCTCGTTGGTAGCATGTTTATGTTAAGGTTAACTCAACCATCCCCAATATAATAATAATAGCAAAATTAAATAGGCCAATGTGGTCTTGCCTGTGCTCCATTTGTCGATTGGACGTCAAATGAAAATCAGAAAATATCGAGTTAGATTTCTAAGTTTGAGTACAATGGAAGAGTTTTATTGGATTTAAATCTGACAATCAGCTTAGTGAATTACGAATACGCCTCTAAACCTATCGGTGTTATAAAACCAACACTTTTTCACAAAACTGGATGGATCTAGTCAGTAATAACACATGATCTAAAGCACAATTAAAACCAGGGAACCTCAATTAGCGTAGATTCTCCTGTAACATTGGATTAGCTGATATAATCAGAGCCTGAATGCCGGTAACCTCATCAGCCTTACCACCTACGTATCCCACGTATATACCTTCCCTGAAATCCCATTCTAAAGCCCGTTTCAAATATAAAACAAGTAAGCGGAATCGAAGTAACACCTATAGCGTTATTTCTCGACGTAATGGCATCGTTTAGAACTCGCTGAACGTTCCGACCTCGCTGCTAGATCGTCGAATAATACAAGGGAGGATCACAGATGGAAAGATCGTTTCTGCCGATGTTATTCCGTAATATCCTCTCGGCTTTCAGCGGATGAATAGTCCCTGGTTTGTCTGGGACGTTGTTTGTCCGAAAAATCCTCGTTTTTTGGCTTTCATTTCGTAGGCAGAAGTTGGGAGAGAGGATATGATGTCCTATCGTGGTCTGTTGGTTTTATTCCCTTCCATTTTCGGGCTTGGATTTTGTACATTGCCTCTGCAGTTATTGTATTTTACACCAGACGACCGGACAAAGCTTCGAATATTTCTAGGGTGTGTTGGTTTGGGGGATCGAGGAAATCCCTGGATATTCTCTGCTTTTTGAATCAATTTAATTAGGATATGAGATTGTTAGTGTAGAAAATTAAATAGTTATTTTTTACCTTATATAATAATAATAATATAATCAACCTTTAATGACAAGCAAAAATAAAATTAATAATAGTAATTAATAATTTATATTATACCTAATTAAATCCGATTTTCTTTGTTTTATTTGATATTTGAAAATTGTATGGGTCCTCGTTTCGAATGTTGTGATATTAACTGTGAAACAAACAGTGGTGCAAGGTGGAGCGAAAAATACTCTCGGAACCACGAAATTTATAAAATAAAACAAAATTATTAAAATTGTGAAATATATCTCGGAAGCACTAAGTAGTTTACTTAACGAATAAAGACGAAGCAAGCGATGGAGTTGTGGGCACGTCCAGATAAAATTACAAAATGTTAATGTTGCCACGAAAATTTTATAAAACGCGAAAGAGTGAAGAATATGAAATAGAATTATGATTCCAACGTTGATAAAAGAAGAAAGTAAGAAAAATACAGAAGATAGGTAAGGAAGTAGGGAAAAGTTAGGAATTAAAAAAGAGTGGATGATGAAATACGTAAAATGAGAGTAATTGGGATAGTCGAGAAGTGTTTCAATACAGACACGCGGGGGCGTGACAATCTGTATTAATAATTTTTGATTGAAGAGTGGTTTTTGTTTTCTCTTGTTAATTTTTCACCCCCTCGATATAACGGATATTCGCGAGATTTAGACGATCTTTCCAAACGTATCATCCTTCTAACACTCAAAGTAGAAAAGATACGCAATAACATCGAAAGGGCTCCTTTCCCGGCCCTTTTTTATTGCATAAACGCGCTGCCTGTCCGCTCCGACAAAGTTTCGGGTCAGTGCACTCTCCATAGCGTCAATAGGGCGAGAAAGAGACCGCGAAAAGATGAAACAAGACGCGCGCTAAAGCGCAAAGAAGCTCAAGACCCGAGCTTAGGAGTTACAGCTACGCGTAACGAGGGGGTCTTAGATCTCTTTCAAGAGAATAGCGCACGTACAGTGAGAAGATTATGGTTGTCGATACGAGATTCTAGCCTAGAACGTTGGCAATAATTGCGCCACTCGCTAGCATCAAAGCGTTGCGTCCTATGAAATAAAAATTAAGCGTTTTCAGGGAGTGGGAATAATTCCTTTTGTGCCTGAAGTGGGGGAATGAATGATATGAGAGTGTCGGATGCTTGAGAATGCGCGTCTAAGGTTTTAATACGTAATTTTGCGACATTACTTTTTATTACTTAAGGAAGAAGGTAAGGGAAAAGTAGTATGTGTTGCGATATTTACTGGCATTTTAATACTAAGATGAATAAGTGCTTACTTCCTTAGATTTGTTATTAGGTACAATAGGAGGAATACCTTTTAATTTAAAAAGAGAAAAAAGAAACGTACAAATTATTTTTGTTTCTCAAAATATTCGATGAAGGTGGTATCTCCAAAGCATGGTTTTAAGGGCTTCTTGGGGTGATAAAAATCGGTGACCCACGCATTTTTTGTTTAACATTCGGGAACAAAAAGAAATCGTTAGGCTCGAAATCCTAAATTTCTTTACACCAATTGACTCGAGACTTTTTGTGCTTGAATCGAATTAAGTGCAATCCATCCGGAACGGTTCTTTTTCCCACCTAACTATTCATGCAAAATCGAATGAACTGCAGTCTTTGATGCCTGTCTAATGGTAAGACATAGCGATCTTTTTCAAACATGTTGGGCACAGCATCGATGTTTTTTGGAATAACAACCGATTTTGGTCGATCTTCGCGGAATTCACCACTGACGAAAACACGATCTCCAACGAAATTCTGCAAAGCAGTTGTAATCGTTCTTTTCTGATCGTGTTTCATTATCAAAAAAAATCAGTGCTTCACCAACAAAAAATGTTAAATTTTACCAAGAATATTTTTGTCAAATCATAATTACTTTTTAAAAACTTAAGACGTTATCCTCGTACTAGGTCAATTATCTCAACTACTTTGCTCGACACCCATCTCACGAAATCCAGGAACGTAATTTTCCAGAAAAAACCTTTAGTATTCACGTAGTTCGTGCCCGTTCCACATTTCTCAATCGCAAAATGATTAATAACGTAAAAAGCTCTGCAGTTACCTGAAGTTAATGACCCGGGACAGCCGTCTAGAATCTGAAAGTACGACGACCATCATCAGCCATCGTTAAAACGTTTCAAGCTTCATTCCTCGCCCGTACGCCATCGTCTTAAATTTATTATGAAATCCATTGTTGTAACAGAAACGCGGTGTAACTCGCTTCTCCCACAGTTCACCTCGTTTTGCCTGTCGACACGATTACCTGCTCTGTAACTATAGTTGGCGATGAAATAATAGGATGTATATACACAGTATTCTCAAGAATTAATACACTTTTATCGAAATTCTAGAGAAACATGGTTTTTTTATTATTTGATCAAGTGAAACGTTTCAACATTATTTTTTAACAGTTTTTTCTGGTCAAATTCGAAATTGAAGCGTAGTTAGTCATTGTTGATAAAATAGGGCTTTTTAGAAGGTAGGTTGATCAAATTCGTAAAGTTTAAGAAAAACTTTTTTTTATGGAACCAATATTAATAGACAGCTACCATATATATAAGAATCTTTTCGATTGGGTGTACAAAATTCTAACAAACACGGAAAGTCGGAAACAAAAAAGAAAACAGGCGAATAAAACACAATCATAACGGTTCACAGGTCATTTTTCTATACGGAAGTTGGGCGCTCGAAACTCTGCTCTAGCATGGCTACGATTATACAATCAGAGACGTGTTTTCAACACGGCAGTACGTATTTCACGTATACCTGATATAAATTTACACCCAGTGCTATCTCGCTGACTAAGTAACCGTACGGATTCTTGCATGCTCGTCACAACAATCAACAATACAGGCAATCAGTCGAGACAATGAGGCTGCAGTATTTCTCTTTTTTTTTGAAGCGGGGATATAATTTCTTTCATATCGCGCATAGTACCGTAGCATTATCTCAACATATGTATAATTTGTGCTACGGAATAAAACAGATTGTTGTTGGAGAGAAAAATAAATCTGGGCCATTCAAGAAGACTCCGAATACGATGGATGCTTTTCGTAAATGGATCCATAATTTTTTTTGCCTGAAATTAAAAGAAAAATAAGGGATCGGGGTTTGCCTTCGAGAATATTACTTATTTTGAACAGTGTTCAAAGGCATTTAATCAAAGTCACTACCACCAAATTGTGCTCCATAATCGACCAGTAGATCAACATATGATCCAAAAGATGAATCTGCATCTCCACCAATCTCTAGGTTTCTAGATGTTCAGAAAGCTCAGGTTAACCTCAGTAGAGTTAATGCATACTTGCATAATTATTATTATAGTGGGGGCACTATACCCCGGTGTGTTAAAACAGTTGGATGCTTCCAATAAACCTTAGTTCTACCTTCAGTTCAGTAGTTGCAACAAATAGCCTAGTGAAACGTTGTTTGTATTGCCTCCAGATCTTCCTGGCATAAACGGCAGATTTGATCTTCAGTTTTTTCTAGTTTAAGTAAGTGATAGTTTAGGGCTACATGTCCTAGAACATTTCTCCATCACGAGGCCTTCTGATTGTCCTCCCAAGTCTTTGTTGCTTGTTTTAAGTGGATCTTTTGGAGACCACAAAAGCGGTTAGGACCAATAAAAGGCATGTTCGCTGCTTCTTTGGGCAGCTTATCTGCCTTTTCATTTCCTTCGATTCCTTGGTGGATTGGCATCCATTGTAATGACGTGGTTATTGCATTACATTTGTGTATCAGACTGAATTCGGCTTATTAGCCTTTAGAACTGCTTGACAGTCGCTGAATATATCAATGGTTGCCACTCGTATCTCTTTCTCGAGATTTTTTATGACACATAGGCTAAAAGCAGAAATATCTGCTTGAAATATGTTGGTGTGGAGTGCTGTAGGCATTTTTATGTGGTAATTACCCCTACTGATGCCTGTACTTGTCTCAACACCTATTGTCCATCCGTCCGTGTACCATCCCAAGGTTTGAGGCTTTCGGCTTGCAATGATCACCTTATAAGCCTGATCAAAATGGTATTGTATAGGAATCGTGCCCCTTGCAGTCTTCCGGGATTTTGAGATGCCTTCTAAGATCTCCAGGCTATAATCCTTTCATTCTACAAAAAGCGAGGGCATTGTATATAGCCTGCTTCTGAATGTAGATGTAAAGTGGCGTTAGTCCCAACAGGACTATCAGCGCAGCATGCAAGTCTCAATAAAGGCTTATAGGAAGCGATAAAGAAATTCTAGACAAAGATAGAAAGACTAAAAAGGTGGGAAGGTGTCGTTAACACCACAGCCACAACCACAGCCCCCACAAGGAACAGGACAGATTAAGACAACTACTGCACAGTGAACAACGTACACCAACTTTCTGCGCAGGCAAAAGCAAACTACTGCGCATATAATTGTAGCTTAAATTCAAGTTATAAACAATGAATTTCTGTTCCTCCCAGTAGCGTAGTGGTTAACATGATTGGTAGTGAAAAATCAACTCCTAGAAAACACTAGTTCAACCCTTAAAATTGAGTTTTGTCAAGTCTCCTATACAAGAGAAGAATATGTACTTCAAATAACAATGACTCCATTAAATTTTACTTTACATTAAAACCCAACTATAATTTTGGTTAAGGCAACCACATATTTTATTGGATTAAATTAACGCGTTGTAATCCTTAGCATAAACTATTCTTATTTTAATAATATGTTTTGTTGTCCCAAATTTGTCTCCGTGTACTGGGCGTTTAGCATAGAGAACAAATATTTCAAACGGAAGAATTGAAACAAGAACTATTTGGGACTTGAACTACCTGGTGTCCTCATTATGTTTACCTTCAAACTCGACCGCCGAACAAAAGTGAGTGTAGCTAAATTGACGTTGTTCAAGAATAATGCAGAAGGTGATGAATGTGAGTTCACTGCTTCGATCCCAAATCCAAATTCTAAATAAGGAGTGGCTACAGTTATGGCTATAATTTTCTGGGATGCTAAAGAAATGGTATGAATGATTAATTTGAGTGTAGCTACAAACGTACGTGTATGATTGTATTAAAGACGAGAAAAATAAAACTGTTTTATCGAATTCTTTTTCGAGGTGAGCGTAAAAACCTTATTTCTTTCAGCGCAATTTATAATGCTGCTGGTGACAGACTTACCATATTCACTCGACCAGACGTCTAGTCATTTTTATTTATTACTAACCTGTGACGATATTTTCATAGCAGCTTAGGAATTTTTCTTTAATTAAAAGACTTTCGTACTAATGCATGTTCAAGGTTTCGAGGTTGGCTCCGATACATGTACACACCTACTAGAGTTAGCAAGAGCAAACTTTCATCTTATAAAAAAGCTACATTTAATATCCAGGTCCTATTTCTTTGATGACACACATCGCTATACATATCAATTTTCAATTTCTACGTAATTGAACGTATTAAATACAAAAATCAATGTTACTTTCTACAGGATCTCGCCGCGGTAATAGCAGTTTTACTTTCTTCGGAAAGAGACAAATTGAAATCAACGAGTAAAAGTAAAATTAAGCGGTTGCAAGTAAGAGGATATTTCCTTTTTGTTTTTATTGACATAATATATATTTATACACAGCTGGATGGATTGGACGCAGAAACAATTTTGTGGTTAGTAGCGCATTTTTTTTTCATGCTTTTCTACGTCGTGTTTTATTTTGGATACACGATTTGCAAAACAAAGGGCTAGGTTATCAATTTCAGCAAAATAATCGTAAGCATAAACGGCTTTATATTAAGCCTGCTAAAAACTATTAACGAGGTATAACCATCTAGAATGTCTTCACTTAACTGCTCACTATTATTACTTGTCTTAAGCCTCGACGTGACATTTTTCATTTTCTTTGCGCGCACTACACGATTGACTCAAATATAAAGCAACACTTTTAACACCACGAGTCGCGTAGTTTTAATCATGGAAGGTACCTTGATCAAAACCCAAATCTTAGAAAAAGAAGGTTTGAGATTAGGGCTGGCTTTAACAAATATTACCTGCAGTGTTTGCTCGTGGTATTACTTTAGCACCATAGGCCATTTCATTTCCTTCTATTAGTTTGATTGGTTCTATCTTTTACTATCATGTCACGCTTTGCCTTATTATTTTCGACTTTTGATTTAGCTAACGGTGTTCTCCATATTCCCAGCAGTTGCAGAGATTTTGCATTACCTACAGTATCTTTCATTGTCCTGCGGAAAGTAGTGAATAGCTTCTCTTCACACTACACTCATTAATAAAATTGTTTGAAAACGCTACATCATCCCGTAATATTTGCTAACCCCTGTTCTTTTTATATAATAATAAATGCCTCCATTGTGTAAATACTCTAAATTTATGTAAAAATACCAACAAGAAAAAAAAACATAGATATAAATAAGTTACACAAGAACAAGCAAAAACAAGACTTTTATCAGCTTTATGATGTTGTGCCAATTACAACTAGCTTTTAAATCGGTTGAACCAAACGTTACTGGTTACAAAGTTTTTATTTTTGCTCGCTTCTCCAGATTCTTCTTTGAACACCTGAAAATCCAACTTCGCTTGATAGCACTGATTAACTGGTTAATCTTTTACTTGATTATCACACCATAAATAATTTCAGTGTTTTTTTTTCCATTAAGTATTTCTCACCGCGTCGATGATTCTTTCTTTCTCTTTTACGATTGGATTCCAGCAGCTCGAACTTTTTTGCCGATTCACAAAGTTTTACAATGTTAAGTTTAGATTCCAAAGACATAGTTTTCTTTTTCTTTCATAGTTTCTTAAAGGGTTTCGAAAGCGTACCATAAGACAACCTAAAAAAAGCATGGCTGTTCACGACAGACTTATTATCGCCCAATTTCAAGAAGAACCCTTCTAATTAAAAAGCACGGTGCAGTAAATTTTAAATTTCATTTTATTTAAATTTAAACATATGTATTTCCATTCTACAATCTCCCAACTGCAAAACACCCTTGGATATTGATTTATAACATCGTAATTTCGAACGATATCAATAATTTATACCTGCCACATTGTGTTATGCCATTCTAAATGTCAAATATTTCTATATAGATGTATGCATATGTATACATCCGTTGATGTATATAGTACAATACACACAAGAACGCCTGACAGATATCAACTAGGGCATTAAAATTTAATACCAATCGATTTCCATTTTCCGCTAGATGGCGTACCGAACGTCTCAGCAAAAGGAACAAGCTGAAAAGAAAATGGGAACGAAAAGAGTGAACATACTTATGTATCTATTCATATATATGTACATACGTGCGTACATAGAACAGAATCGCTTCGACGTGAATAGTTTTCTTTTCATCCGTTTTATATGACTTTATTGTTGGCGTCTTACATTTGTTAACAAGTTATTTTTATTTTATTTTCTCTACGAATACAAACTGGGGTATATCGATTATGAAAATGGTCTTGGAGACAATCTAGGATGTGCCGACTAGGTGAAGAAGGTATAGTTTGGGCGTGATTTCCTCACACTTCTAAAAAACTATTGATTGTATTTCGAGCAAAAGAATTAAATTTCTTGGGAGTAGAGGCGGATCCAGCGCGCGCCGAATTAGCCAAGTAGCAGGAGTAGCATATAATAAGTCACCTGATCAAGACTTTAACACGGGATGCACCTTTATGAATCATTACACAGGTACGTCCAAGCAATGCGGTACAGGTTACCAGGTATTGAAGATTATTTCTAGAGAAGATATTCCCTCTATCGCAGAATGATTGTTTGTACATATTTGTAAGTAATTAAAGCTGTTTAAACATCCTTAAGAGTGATGATGGATCTCCAAATCTGTTCGATGGTCGAATTACTTCAGAATCGCTAAGAAGATGCGAGTGTTAGGTAATGGTGAATCCAAGATTGGAGGAACGTCAATTGATAGGTTTTACCACAATTTTGAAGATCTATAAGCGAATAAGAAGGATTCAAATTCAGCAAAGTTCACCAGTAAAGATCTGAGAAGGTTGCAAATTGAGATTAAAGATGTGTTTCCTGTGGTGACACGTTTGATGGCATTTAAAAATTTTATTCAACTCCCGCGATGTTCATCAAATTTCTGAATCATTTCCTTCAGTTTGAAACCAGGAACCAGTTCGCTTGATTTGGTACTAATTTCTCTAATTTATTTAATACTCCATGTAACACACCTTCTATATACTCGACACAATCCCCTTACCGAATACGATTTTTTAGTATTTTGACGGCTGAATTAATTGTGGGTGGACTTGTGGGTGGCGCTAATGACAGTTGGCCTGTAGGCCATTAACTAATATAAAAGCATATTTCCATTCAAAACAAAAGAACTTCTTGATCATAAACCACCTCTAAGTTCTTGATCAACGACCATCTCTGACAATATTAAAGATTTAATTTTTCGAGTAACGTTGTAATCGTTATTTTTTTTACATCCTGTATTTTTTTGAGATATTTGCATCTTCCGTACTAGATTGTCTTTGACACCATTTTCATAACTAGAGCACTTAAAACGATTACGTCATCTAACATCATCCATATTTAATTGTAATTACAGCATCTATTCACAATTCCGACATATTTCTGCGCTTCCCTCTCAAGCCATCCACTTCCGCCACACCCCCATCTCCACTAATCAAATAAGAAGTCAACGGCTAAAATTACACCGACGCGACGCCCAAGTCGATCCATAATTCCAAGCTTCTGCGACAATTTCTCCAGCTCCAATTTGCGATCCAAAGGTTTGCCATCGTTAAAATTAGCCCCAAATCGTATTCCTCACGGGCCGGAAGCAATGACGTCAAGAGAAGTAGAGAGGGTGGTCCTTTCACGCCTCGACCGCTTAAAGCGGACGGAAGAAGCGGAAGCTTACCCCCATCCACGCCACCCCTTTCCGGAAGGGGCAAACGACTCGAACTGTCAAATTAGTGTTTAAGATGGCAATAAAGCGGACTTCGGGAAAGACGATGGATGTAGAAGATGTTCCATGTCTCTCGGGAAGAAAAGAGAAAGGAAACTTGAGTTTTGGCAAACGAAACTTTAAAATTTATTTTAATTTTGTCCTGGGCGCGATCGTGCAGTACTACGTAGTTCTTCGGTGACGGCGAGCAAATTCCGACCCGTCCCGGGACTGTTACGCTCCAAGTTATACCACCTTCACCCCTCCTTAAAACGTCACATCGTCTAGCCTAACTTTATATTACCTCCCTGCGAATTCCAGGGCGAATATTTGAAATTCCGATATTTTGGCGGGAGAAAAGGGAAAACGGATGATATCTGTAAGGAATGGTATAAATAAATAGAAATTTGACGGGTTTAAACTACGAAGTATTCACAAACGAGATACTCTTAAAACAAACACGCTATTGATGTTTATGAAAGAACGTGATATGAACAATTTTAAAAGAATGTTACGGAGACAAATATAAAGCAAAATTCACTAAAAAACATATTTCAGACACATACACGAGGCTGTACCAACCTTGTGGAATTGCAGAGTTGCTCGAAATTTTGAAACATCAAGTTGCATATATTTTGTTTACTGCTGTCACGGTAACCAAACAATATTACCACGCATAAGTATATGGAGCATATGTTTCAAGCGTTTCAAATTGCTAAAAATTGTTGTTCAATGCTAAACGGCCAGTGGGGATAGGGCCAAGTATGCAATTAACCTGCTGGAACCCGCTTTATTATATTTAAGTAAATGATAATCAAAACACATTATATGAAATGCACAAGCCTCTGACCACGTGACTAGATTCAAATTATCAGAAGCCGTTTCTTGTGGAGTTATCATAAAAGCGAATGTTTTGTTGCAAAAAGAAATAACTCAACAGCGGAACTATCTGCATCTCATAGATTTTTTGAATTCAATTTACTGTTTCTATGAAAGCTCATCAAAATCTAAGAAGCCCTAATTTCTGGAGCGTCCGTAAGCTTGCAATCTCCGTTTCTACTGAAATTACTTCTTTCACATTCGATATATTTATTGGTATTTTTTAAGATGACAATCAATTGGTTAGTTGGTGACTTAGCACTTTTGGCAACTCCTTTTACATCTGACAATTCGCTAATAATGCTGTGACAAGGAGTTCTTGTTCTTTGTTAAGGGGAAGATAGTTTTTACTTGGTAACTTGATCTTTACCAAATACTACATTATCGTCATCATCATCATCGAATTCAGCACTACTGACCTCCCGCTTAGTACTTGATGAGCCCACTTCTTCTTTTATATGATATTCCGATTCATCTGAATCGAGTGGTACTAATTCTATCATCGGTTCTACATCTTAAGAATTATCAAAACGATAAATTTTCTTTTTATTAATCTAAAATCGTTTGAACGCTCTAAGAAAAATGAAGAATTGAATATTACTAAAAGTTTCTTACTTTATAACATTTAAAGTTTACTGAAAACTACATCGTACACCAAGCGTACTGGCCTGCTTACTGTGCATCGTAATTGTGAAATAGAAAGGCAAATACAAGGGTAAACTAAAAATGTAATAACATACAAAACGCTTCATTAGAAAATAACAAGCGCTACTTATCGATCACCCTGTATACACTAACATACTTTTAAAAGATATTCGATTATGTCTATTGTGTTATCAGGACTTTATTTACTTATTTACACAACAAGAGCAGTTTTACAATTTCTGAAGGTTGGGGCATTCTGTATATTATACATGTTCTAGGCGTGAAACGAGACGAACCTAAAGCCATAATTGACGCGAATCGTCTGGCATCTGCGGCAGGTTTAAAAATGCAAATTCGTCGGCAAACAATTTTTTGGCCGAAGGGTTGCGGCGGGTTACGATCGGCGATATCCCCAACCTTTTTTTTTATGTAACACACCCTTTTGGAAAACGTCCAAGGATGGGTCCATTACCAACGGAATTATTTTTTAATGGCCCTGATCTGCGTGCGGGAGTATGATAGATGTACGTACTTGTGCCACATTCGGCAGTTCGATTTTGGCCGAATTAGGAAATTTTGTACATCGTGGAAGAGTTCAATGTCCTCTACCATGTTTTTAGGACAAAAGCATAACCATTCCAAATTTGTAGTTAATCTATTTTGCATGATACGAGATACAGTGGACTTTAGTCGGATATACTAGAAATGTCAGTTTTGCTAATGCGTTGTTCTTTTATTCAATACAGTGATTACAGCCCCATACCCAATAGTCTAGTAGTGTGAGGTCTGGAAACCTTGGAGGCCAATAAATAGTACCACTGCAACCAATTCAAAGTCTTTGAAACCTAAATGTTGCTTGACTTGACGAGTGAAATTTGCAGCAACTCCAATAAATCTGCATCCTGATGTTTAGAGGAATATCATCTAATAGTCCTTGTAAAAAAAAGTAGTGCTCTCCTGGGAGGCAACCATTTAAAATGAAATGGCCAATTAAACTATGGACCATTTCACTATCCTTCCAAACCAATCAAACGAATACTTGTTATGAAATTAACAGAAAAAAACGCTGTATATATATAGCTACCAAACAGAAAATTCCAAGCCAGAATAATAACCACCGTTTAAAGGTTTCATACATTCGAAATTAGTCACATCCAATCACATCCTCTGTCCTACGTAGTCTTTTTTACAGCGTTACCCTAGCGACAAACGGTTTGACAAACCTAAAGCAACACCCGTTTAGTATTTGTTTCACGTCTTTCAATTTGTGTCGTTTACTTAGAAGGTATCCGATATGGCCTGGGGTTTGATGATGGCATGGTTCTGAATACGAATTGGTAATTTCGTGAAGGACTAGGGATTGTAGGATTAGACGGTAGTAGCGATGTTTATTTTATCATTTTTCGCCGCTTAAGAATTGATTTCCATGACTTGAAAGGGCCTATTCCCTTATCATTTCATTAATTTTCCTAAACCGAAAAGTTATAAATACTAAAGTTGAATCGGAGAGCTTACGTGTAGGTACCGTATAGAATTATTTTATTGCTCCGTCTGTCTGTTTTACGACATTGATTCCGTTTTATTTCTTTCTATAAGGAAGTGATGTTGTTCGGGTATAATTTATTTTATAGCCTATTGATATTACTGCCGCAATATTATGAACATTAGAAAAGATTTATGTTGGAACTTACGTAAGGATATTGATTCATACGGTAGAGAGTAAGTCGGACGTGTACCGCATGTCAAAACAATAAAAAAAAAACTCAAATGTTATCTGATTTTAATTTGTTTTTCAAATTATGACAACATGTTCAAAACCACCACCATTGACTTCTAAATATTTTCTATTCATCTATGAAGGGTTTCCGTTGCTCTCATGTATTTCTTTAATATCCACGACAGCATTTCTTACGCGTCGAGTTATTGCATCGCAATTGTCAAGCGGGTTCTTTCAATCTAACCGTGTAAGTACTGAAAACTTTAGAGGCCAAATAACAGGACCACAACGATCAATCCACCGGCCTTGAAACCTTACATCTGAACTGACGAACGAAATAAGCGGAAGCTCCATCTTGCTGCTCATACATGGGCATTATCACCATCCTGTAGTAGTTTATTTGAATATAACTCCATCTTAACACTATGTTATAATTAGACTTTCACCTCCAAAGATTAGGTCTAAAAAAAGAACATATTGAAGGATTCGTGAAACCTTCTTCACTGCACTTCCTCAGAGTTAATCTTACTGTGTTATGCATCAGTATTATCCTGCATTATCAACAAATTTGACATTTTCTCGAAGCGTATTTAATCCCATTTATATGCAAACCGAAGTAACCAAGTGTAACCAGACTGTAGAAAGCAACTATTACTATACCATGTCAACATTGACATTCCATGCAAAATCGTATTATTAGTAATGAGCTCGCTATGATTCATAAATTCATGTTTTCTGCAGCAATTTATTCGGCGTCAAGCATCGTCATGGCGTTCCTGTGCATCTGACGTGGTCGGTAATCCAGACGGCTGCATTTAATTAATTATTCCATACGCTAGGTTGAAGATGGAGCGAGATCGCGCGAGCTGAGACGAAGATACCGTCGTCTGTCTTCGTTTTCTCTTAATTAGATAGCTTGGAGTGCTTAATAAATTTACTCGTTGATGCGTATTATACGGAGAAACCTTGCAAATTTATCACGTCAGAATTGTGCAAGTTTATGAAGGGAATTTGTGCCTAGTACCGAGTTTATTGATTTTATGTGGTCGATACTTTTAGTGTCTGCCATACGACTCTACAGTTGCTCGACATCCAAAGAATCCTAGAAATACGAATTTCATCCAATCGGGACTAGTAATATAATTCTTTATCACCAAGAGAGCTCGCTCGATCGTCCAGGACACCACTAGACTTAATTTCACTGCGACCTTTGCCCCAAAAATTCCGCATTAATATCTGTTGTTTTCATATAATCGATGATATTTACTAAAAGAGGATTTTGAAAATATGCTTCCGGTTATGAGCGCTAGCAGAATAACTCATAATCATAATTCTGAAATCTTTGGCAAACACCGGTGTTTCTAGCAACGCGGTTGCTTCAGTTGTAAAAGCGCATTTGCAGCAGAAATATAGCAGCAGAATGTCAAAAGAATTATTCGGGGGCGAGGCTTTGGTTCAAACTTACGACTTGTTTAAACGTTTCAAGCATGCTCGAACACAAGTTGATGGTGATCAACGTTTTGAACGATCATCAACCGGTGTGACACACAATATGTCATTGCTGCCCTCGTTAGGCTCAGTTAATGATGACCTTCATTTCTTGGGACGAATCAGTTAATATCCCTCGTTAGTTGAGTGTAGGCTTTCACGACCGTAATCCATAGTAGAAATGTCTTTCGGGTGATGTCGCGTAGTCAATATTTTACTTGACGTTTCGCTGAATATTCTGTCAGCTTCTTCAGAAGATTTCTAAAGACTGCTGTTGTTGTCTTTTGCTCGTTATATATCCTATTTTGTTCCGCTTTGCTGATCCATAACCGTTCTAGTTTGCTGATCCATAATCGTTCCGTTCCGCTGAATCGCGTCGTTCGTTGTATGACAACTCCGTAGTGCTAACCTCCTTGGATCTTGTATCCATTTTCGCGATTGAAGTTGTTGGTGTTCTTCATTATTTCTATGGATTGGCGTATTATCCTCGAGTTGGATGGATTGGAGTATTATCCTCTCAGGACCAGCGACTACTACCCGAGGATAATACGCGAATCCATAGAAATAATGAAGAACACCAACAACTTCAATTGCGAAGATGGATACAAGATCAGCAACACGTGGAGGTTAGCACTACGGAGTCGTTATACAACGAACGTCGCGATTCAGCGGAACGGAACGGATATGGATCAGCAAACCAGAACGGTTATGGATCAGCAAAGCGAAACAAAATAGGATATATAACGAGCAGCAAAAGACAACAACATCAGTCTTCAGAAATCTTCTGAAGAAGCTGACAGAATGGTTAGCGAAACGTCAAGTAAAATATTAACTACACGACATCGCCCGAAAAACATTTCTACTATCCCTCGTTAGCATCAGTTAACGACCTTCATTGCCCAGAGCGGGTCAGTTAAGATCTGTCGTTAGCCACAATTAATAACTTCCATTTTCCGGAATGGATCAATTAATGCTCCCGGTTAGCTTCAGTTAATAGCCATCATTTCCCATTTACAGCGCCATCACCCGCCACTGCTAGATAAACTATACTGTAAAATTGTACGGAAACAAAACGTCCAAACACAACAAAGCTAGAAACTCATACTTCAAGAAATTTTTGTTGACTCTTATCATAGATTTCTAATGTTTTCACTCATTGTTCAATTGCTACCCTTCCAGGAAGGATCCTATTGAAATATTTTAACCTGCCATTATCGCCGCATGCACTAACGCATACAATACTACAACTCTGCGTTCATAATCAGATACCTTTAGGTATATGCACACTTAACTATGCGCATAAATTGCACCTAATATGTAGCAGTAGCGAATACGCTTCGTTATGAGCGCCATACAACGCTGAAAAATATCGACTCCGGCAATCTACAATGCATATTGTCGGCGGTAACTGGGTAAGCGCATATAATGGAGGTTATTGTCCTTATTTTCGCAGGATTGTTGTCATTGCTAACTGCCATACATGGCAGGCGTCGCATCCATGTTGGTCGACTTCGTTGTTAAAATTTGACGATTGCTAATCCCGCTTTATGTTGGCTGATGCATTTGTTTTGTGTGTGTCGCAGTACTTTATGAGGAAATATGGAGGATGCAAAGCTAGATGCGTAAATTATGCACTTTTGAGTGGTTTAATTCTCGATGCAAATGCTAGGGTGTTTCTTAACGTACAGTACTGTGATTTTTATGCACTTAAGAATTAAATTCATATCCTGTTCAACAAGAAATATTTTTTATTGGGATGCTGAATTATGCACTGTGTGATACACCATCCTTTTACAAAATGATACTAGTACAAGAACTACCTGAAAACGATAAAATTAATCGTCTTCAGTTTTGTGGACTTTTGCTGTATGTGTGGCAATAGTAGACAACATTTTCGCTATTGGGCTTTTGAAAATTATTCGGAGGATCTTCGAGCCAGATGGTTGCAATAACTTCATAAGCATGTACAAACATGCTGCAAAATTTTTAGTAGTATCTTTAAGTGCGTAATATTGCTTCAATTTAAACACAAAATAAATTGAATACAGCTACAAACAATAACAAGACTGAATCGATTCAACTCTACCCCACCTCGCGATCCAACTTTTTTTGTTCCTTCGATTTTGATACAACCGCCATTTCGCAGAATAGCCAACAATACCCAAGAGAAAAAAAGAATTGCCAAGGTAATCGGTATTTCGTCCTCGTCTCTTATTACGAGAAAGGGGAACAGTAGAACCCTGATTGAGTCTGAAGAGAGACGATTGTCATTCTCGCTTGAAAGGACGGGACACAGAAAGAAAAAGCGACAAGACAGACAGTCATGGAAAAAGAGAAATTAGCGAAGGCAGCGGAAAGGTCTGAGATGGAACGGTACTGGGATCCTTCTTCTCAAGAAACAGGAGAAGGTGTGACGTGGCTCTTAGCCAGCTTAAACCTTATCCTTACGCAAGACAGGTCGACTAGTGGGACACTCGGAATAACGTAGCGAGGTTGTATCTTGCGTGCTTCTCTTACCTTTCGTATCTTTCGCGAAAGTGTAATTTCGGTTCAATTCCCTAATTATGCAAGCTATAACAGGAGGCAAATTTCTGCACCTTATTGAAGTAAACAGATGCAAATAATACGATACGCAACTATAAATATATTCAGCGACAGTCAGGCAGTGCTAAAGACTAATTTATTAAGGCCTACATACATGAATCTGGTCTGATACACAAATGTGTACACAATCTAAGGCAATTTAGACGTAATAACCATGACACTTGGCGGTGGATTCCAAGCCACCAACGGATCGAAGGAAACGAAAAGGTAGATGAGCTGGCTAAAGAAGAAGCGAACATGTTTTCTGTTGGTCACAACCCCTTTTTGTCAAATTGTGTAGAAACCATCGGGAACAGATCTTTTTCCCATCTAACTACCCATACCAAATCGAGCCTACTGCAGTCTTCGACATGCCTAAATATGCCTATATTTCAGTGTAGATCCCTTTCAATCATGTTGTGCATAGCATCGAGGATTTTCGAAACAAGAACCAATTTTGGTCGATCTTCATGAAATTCACCACTGGCAGAAGCACCACCACAATGAAATTCTGCACTTTTTACAGGGTTATCTACACCTAAGATCTGTAAATGTGAGGAAGATCTGCAAGCGTATTAGAACGATTTTGAAGACGTAGAAACGGAACATCATTTGTTATAACTTGGTAGTAATAGATGGTAGAGTAATTTTAATGGGATATATTTAAATGTATTTTCTTGTATCTGGGACATTTTCTTATTTGTTGGATCCTGGTTGAGTCGAAAGTATTTGACAGAGGTTTACACAAAAGAATATGTACAATGTTAAAAGACTTAACTTAACTTCGCAACACTAATCTTTTGTTTGTTAACATAAGAAATTAATTGTAAAATCGCATATATGGCAACTTCGTTAATTACTGTAGCACTAAGAGTTATTAAAATTTTTGTAATCGGTGCTTAATGGGCTTTCCATTAAACAAGATTCATATTCCATAGAATCTGCCAAAACGCAGCAAATTTACAGCTTTATTTCAATTTACCATTTCATTATTACCCACCGGTGTCGTCAATTTAGGACACGTATCGAAGGGGAATGAATCATAACCAAATTACCAGACAAAAAACTGCACAAAACAGAAACCAGGTCCAATAAAAGCGGCACAGATCTCTGATCAAATATCGACCTCTAACCGACACACCTCCAAAACCTATTGCATACATCCAAAACATGGGTAAATAATAAAGATAACAGACGGCAGCATACTCGTTAAGCCGGTGATGATTAATAACTGCTTCAGTCTTCAAACGAGGTACCGGTATTTACCGAGAAATCAGGTTAACTTTGAATTATGAACTGCGGTCAGGCCAATACCGAGCGGAGCAGTTAAGAGTTTGTGTAGCGGTTGAATGGATTCGCCGAGTTGCATCTGTTTTGTCTGCTAATGATTGACGATTAGCTTCGAATGTAGGGAATCGGAAATGGTGGCTTAATTGAACGTGTTACAGCGCAATGCAAATATTACCGACCGAAATTGAATTCAACTTGCCTCTCAATATAATGTAACGTCTATATTCTGAACGTACGGCAATACAAATTCCGAATTCTTTGGAAAGAACGTTATAAATATACATTGTACACGTTGATTCGTTATTTTTAGCTAGGATGCCATGGCTTGCTACCTCCATAAAACGTTTCATAAAACACTTGCTGCGCATTACCAAATCATCGCTTGAATTTGAAAATTGCAATCATAAAACTCCCTCGTAGTTACCGTCGCTAAAATTCAACTCTTTAAACTCCCGTAAAGCCGAGCGTCGCTGTCCGACGACGTTTTGCCAATTTCTACGGTTATTAGAATCTCCATTTCGTTAACGCTCCTCGCTTCCAACTCGATATTCGCGTTGGTACGTTAAATTCTAACCTCCTGCATATTCACCGCGCTTGGAGCGGATACTTGTAAAGTTTGTTTTAGTACATCGTCTATAAAACCGTCTTTTTTTTCTATCGGCGTGGCTTCTAACGCAGCTCTTCGGGCGATAATTGAGAGGATTAACGATTGAAATGTGTTGATGTTAGCCGTTCTAACCTTAACGAGATCACTTACGCGTGTTTATAGTTTGGCTTATTTACGTTGTGTTTTGAATTAGATGGTTAAGCGTATGGGAGCCAATTGATGTAGGTTACCTTGGAGTTCTATGCCGTGAAGGATATCTGTTTTTGGATTATTGCGTAGTAAGTGTTGCCACAGATGTCTGGAAATTGTGGAGCATTATCAAATACAGGAAATTCCTTTTCGTGTTAAGGTTTTTCATTTAAATCTCCTGAATTTCAGTAGAAGCAGGTTGGGTACAACGTACTGTGGTACATACGAGTACCGAAGAAGCACAAGTATCGTCCCTATAAATTACACACAACACTACACCCTCATAATTACGATAAATTGAATTTAGTACTTGGTTTACTAACATGTGTCAAGCTGACTAACAGTTTCAAAGTTTTGTGGACGGATAAAACACGCTAAATTTAATAGACATAACGAATCTTTATGGATACAAGAAAAACCATTGAATAAAGGAGGCAGCAAGTTAAGTTTAGATTAAATGTTTGGTGCGACGTCATTGGTCAACAATTCTTGATCTATGATACGACTAGACGAATTATCTTTACAGATACGTGATATGCTCGAATAGTTTGAACTTGTGGATAGGAAAAAACGCATCGCTTGCACGTCCATCTTGAACACCGGATTTTTTGTCAATGTAGTTATGTTGGCAGGACTTACATACGTAAACGACTTGAACCTGTCGGTGCCTTGTTGTTCGTTGTAGCAATACACGGAAGATACACAAATAAAAGTATATCCTCTTTTCAAGCATGGTGTAACAATAACGGCTTACTTCTGAATGTTGGTAAAACCAACTTGATACATTTTCGAACAAGCTCAAACACGACAAACAGTTGCTATGTCAGACACCACTGTCGATCCAATCTTGACCAGGAAACACTAGATTTTTATACTTAGAGGTTGGCTCTCAGCTGAAACTCGAATGACACGGTTCGATAATTGGAGAAAAGCTAGACTCTGCTTATCACAATGTGAGGAATCTGCACTGTTAGCGTCAGTTTATGTTTCTTTTGTAGAATCTAGTTATGACTATAATTTCGAAAATAGACAATCTTGAATTTTCTTACCAAACGCTGAAAGAACAATGCTTTTTTATGAAGTCATTGCCAGCTATGGTTTCCATTAAAAAAAATTATCACACCTCAAAAATTATAGTTTAAACAAAAAGTACAGTTTCATTATCTTCCTTATTGGCTACATAGTTATCCGCAACCTTCGTGTTTACATTTTTTTGGTAAGGTCAATAATAACAGAGCAATAGACATCGGACGGAAAAAAAATTTTTTCTCGAGATACCGTGTAGCTAACCGTACATGTTTCCAAAATACGAAAGGCTGGTAAGAGATACCATCGCAAGATAAGAATCTAAGGATCCACCTACAAGAAATAGGTTGAAATTTCGCTTTCCATTTTCACTTTCACCCCCGGTACACGTGTCATGCCGTTTCGTACTGTCGTTTTCCTCCACTCCCAGAGACGTCGCTGCTTTCGACGTCCTCTAGCTAGAACGATTAAGTGGCAACGATTAAGTGGAAACGGTATCTAGATTCTCTTTTTATTGCGAAAATCGTCGCCGGGAAGAGGAATAACGTGAGTAGCGGTCGCCACGCCCTCTAACTTTATAATTCCCGAAAAAATATACTTCCCACTTTATCTGTACAGGATAGTGTTGGAATGTGAAACCGGCAGGTTGATGTCGAATCAAAGGATGTTTTTTTTTGTTTTGTGTCTAAAGTCTGGAGGTAAGAAATTAAATGCGCAGCAAACAAGGGCATTCTTATATAAAGGATACCCCACTTAAGGCGATACAATTAAATTACTGGACAATTACTGGCGAATCTCTCACATTCTAGCCAAATAAATGGTTGGTCTTTTAGAAAATTAATCAAGGGTATTTGAAGGGGTCATCTGATATGATTTTATTAACACTTGTAGTTAACCTTTCAGTTATGATGATTGTTATTGAAAATAACTGATCTACTATCGGTAAAGTCGAAGTAAAATTTGCAATGTTTGATCACGTTGGAAATTTACCTAGCGGGAGTCGACAACCTAAAGTAATAACATTAACTTAAACATTTTGCTCTATGTTCACGATAATGCCCACGCGATGGTTAGAGATCTTTCAAGAACTTTTGATTTGAGAACAGTAGGAATATCAAAAACACTTCCAACACCTAAATACCATCACTATGAAGCGCACTTGGTGCACGAATTGTTAAAAGATGATTTTGATCAAAGACACCAATTCCGCGAGCAGATGATTTCAATGCAAAATGGTAACTTATTTTTTATCCGACACATTTTTTTTCGATGATAAAGCTATGTTCTGTCTTAATGGTAACATCCAAATTCGCACTAGATGCAAACAATCTACACTCAACATCCTCAGGGACCATACTTTTTTGAAGGAGCACTAAAAGGAGTTCTTTAAATTCAAACTTGCTGCTGTTATAGCTGCGCCGCTGGAACCTAATGTACCGACTATACAGTCGCTGTTCGTCAGTTTCGAGATACAACGTTTCCCTATAAAGGGATATAGATTCCAAGAAGGGGATGTACGTGAATAGTCCGCACCCTCTCGAT
>LR737380.1:21713488-21738078 GCA_902655005.2 Marronus borbonicus | reverse complement strand
TGCCGGAAAAACCGGAAAGGAATTACCGACACACCTGGTATACCTCATCGCTGAGATGTCGTGGAAGAGGATGGGAGGTCCGGGGTGGTATGGAAGGGGATTAATTTCTTAGTTTTGAAAGACTGAAGAAGGGTTAATTTTGAATCTAACGTTTATAATCATATCTTGTCTTTTTTTTTTGTCTTATTTTTTAACGTTACCATTTCCACCCCCACCATATGTCTATTATTTGTCCTCAGACGTCTAACCCAAATTTGTTAATTGATCCAACAGTTTATTTTTCTCAACCCATCATTTTTTTCTTACTCAATAACATTGACCAAGTTGCTTAAATTATTCGAAAAATTTTTTCAAATAGAAACCGAGACTGTGACTAGCAGAACACCAACCACATATTTTACCTGTAGTTACTGAAGTGTTAACGACGCCTTTATAGTACTGATAATGAGATTATTGCACAATTTCGCCCCTCGCCGAACGGTAAACACCACGGCGCGTTATGAAGTTGGGAATTAGTTATATGTGGGTTCAACCGATTGCGGAAGACGTGCTGCGAAACGACCACATTACGGAATATCCAATTGTGGTTAAATCGGAACCGGCGACAAGCACGAAATATTTCAATTATCAAATCGTCATATCCGCATTTAAATGCGAAACATTCAGGTTAGGATCATCTAATGAAAACAAACTATCTAAAGTTCTAAGTTGCAGCATCTAGTATTCAAGTTATTACAAATAATCACTAAATGGCGCCATTAAGATTTGGCATTACAATTTTCGTAAAAAAATAATATTTGTTATTGTTGTTATTACCACAAGGAGCTGTTGAAGCCTTCGCCAACCGTGTTTTGGAGATATCATCTTCAGAGTGAAAAACATGTTTCGAGAATTGATCCGAACGCATGTAAAAGTATATAACCCTTAATGGGAAATATTTTGGAAAATAATAAAACGATCTGAACAACAAATTTTACTTAGGCTTTAGAGCAGAATATACCATTTTATAAGGATAAAGTGCACACATCCCAAACAGAGAAAATGAGTGAGGAATCAGGGAATTTCATTTATCTATCAACTGCCTATAACCTATTTACAGCTGGCTTTCGTAGCACAAAATATGGAAAATCGAAACTTATTGGAAATAGTGCTTATTTCTACCGAATTACTAGCAGATTTAATGAAAGTCACATAAACTAAAAAGTTTTCTGTAGATGTTTGGCCAAAGTTTCATGTACACCCATGATGCATACAGGCCAATTGTTGGTCCTGGTAAATAACTTGGTACTGAACTGAGTGATACTATTCTCATCTACCGTTTCAGCAAATTTTATAAATGAAAGCCAGAACAAAACTGTATTCAGTGCAGTGTATACTAGCATGATATGATAAGTGCGCTGGAATAGAAGATGGAGCAGATAAGTTTATTTATGCATTTCATTATTGCAATAAAAGAAGCTTCTACTTGAATCACATTCAACAATTTACAATATCTTCTTTAGCTTTAAACTAAAATTCGCAAAATAACGTGGATTCCACCTATTTTCCTTAGCCTAGTTCTTAACATGGATATGTACCATCAACATTCCGCTTTCATCAAATAACCACGTCATACATTTTAAATGCCCAAAGATCGACTATAAATTATTCAGGATAGCAACGATATACCATCTAGTACTCGCTACAAAATCGAAGGGTGATAAAGCAGAGAGGACGAAAAAAATCCCAATTTAACAAATTAAAGTCATCAATTCCGAAGCCCTGCTACAGTTGCGGCGTCGGCGTTCAATGCAACGCGATATTTATTAAACGCCAGCTGCCAAATCAAATCGTTTACGTATCAGCTGTGGAATAAATTCGCTTTCCAAATAGATTTTTTTGGGTCGTATGTAGTTACAACACGGGATGGAACTAGAATTACTAACTAATTATTGATTTAATATTTGTGTTCGTTGTTATGTTATCTGTTTTCTAAATACAAGGAATACTATCTGGAAAGTATAATCTTCTTGATGAAGACATGGAAACAATGCTGTAAGCGATAGTATGGTAAGAAAAAACGTTGGAGTTTTTAGGGAAGAACAAGCCTACTGTTTATCAATAATGATGGCCTGTAATGATAAGTTGAAGTACTTGTGAGTGTAGACAGTTTACCGACTACATCGCTACTCGGCTAAAAAGGAAATCCCGACTATGAGGCGTTTAGTTATGTAGGTTTGCAGTCTAGAATTTTCCATTAGTGAAGAAAATTTCATTAATTTAAATTAAGTTAATTCCTGTTACACCGCTATAATTACTACGACTTATCGAAATAACGGGATGGCATTAAGACTTTAAGGGAATCACCTTTTCGGAATGGGAGTGATCAGGAGTTTATCATGTAAGGGCTGTCAAGCGGAAGATAAGACAGTGAAACAGAGTCTCTGCACTAGCCTAAGTCTGGAGGATCATGCTGGGCTGCTCAGGACAATGCCCTGAGCAATGGGAAAATAATGGTTCTATTGTGTCCACAGTCTTGTTTTCCTTAATTTGCACCAACAAGTTCCGTTGTAATAAGTTTACTTTTACAAATAAGCTTTAAATTTATCCAATTGCTTGTTCAGCGCCGTTTCCGTTCCTCAATCGAATTCTTTAATAGATTCTGGTGCCGATTTTGACTCAGAACTGACATCATTCCAGGATTTTACCTACATTTACAATTTTTAAATTCTGAGGTCTTCAGTCTCTTCCTGGTATAGACCGTAGGTCCTTGTTCCTTTATTATTTTAGGTCTTTCAATCGTATTCAACGCATTCGAACTACAGTTTTCTACTCTTCATCTTGTAATGCTTCTTGGACTCTTCTAATCTTCATCATTGGTGGTGGTCGTATGGCCCGACTTTTTCCCTTACCAGCGAGTTACTAAACTCAGTGCTTTTTTAAATGAATATTCAAGATATAATGCACTTCTACTGTCTCTTTATGAGGATGAAACTGGAAGAGGTGTTTGATATTTGTTAAACAATCTCTGAAGCAGATTCTCTTGTCACTAGGGCCAGGACAGCCAAAATTCACATATACTCTTATAGTACCAAACTGACGACATTCTGAGCATAAATATCTTTTCTTAAGTCACAAGTATCCTAGATTTTTAGTATTTTATTTATGATCAAACATAGCAAAACACACAGGGGAATAATTTGTTCTCCTAAAAAAGGCATTCTTTAACATTAAATATTTAAGATTCTATATGAATCGTATCAATCTTCTGGATTAACCTTTCATTACTTACAAAAATTCTTACCAAAGTCTCTTCTGGGACATGTGCGGATATTCATATCTGCGGAATATGCAACTGATCCTCGCACATACGTTTCACATTTCCAATACTAACCTAAATCAACGCTTGGAGCAACACACGTGTACCGGTTGCTATCCTCAAACAATAAACATCCTTTGGTGCACAAGCAACGAAAGGAAGTTGACCAATAACATCAATTTACTATGAGGAACATGTGCATGTATACCGATTGCAATTCTTAATCTTAACCAATTGCAGACATGTATATGAGGTTTATTTAATACATAGCGCTTATTCGAGGACTTCACCTCAAATTATAGTCCTATATACCGGTATTTAAAACCGGACTATTTCAGTATAATTTAACTGAAATTATATAGAATTAAGTGTTTCGAAAATTATTTTTGTAACATACATTGGCTAAGATCAAAACGCGATCTAGATAGATGTAGATGTACAAATATCAACGGAACCCCGTTAGAGAGGTGAGCCTAGGTAGAAACAAAGGACGCCACAGACAACGGTTCTACACCGTTCTCGTTTTATTTGCATAGATATCCACGGGGCGTATAAAGTGTCTATTGTTATTGTTGACGAACAATGTTTCACCGACAGGAACGAACAATTGAATCGAACGATCGGTCAACCGGCCGTCTAAACGAAACAAAACACGCAATTACTTTGTATTAGAAGTGGAGTACTTCACGGTCTAGATATTGGAGCCCCAGTACCCTACGTACAACGTGAACCTTTCAAATTTGACACCAAAACAATGAGACGAACTTTAGAAGTATGAAATGATAATATTCTTTTTTTCCGAATGGAACCTTGAATATTATTTCTTAGCTTCATTTGAGAAGGAGGATAATGTTTATAAATTTACAAGATTAAATCAATAATTTTTCACGTTTGATACAATATTTACACGTTGAAGCTATTATTAAACTGTTTAATCGGTTGTAGGACATTTTATCAATAAAATCTATGTATTCGAATGATTACTAAGTATACCATTGTATTTAAGATAAGAAAGTTGGTAACCACTTCCGGTTCAACCGGAAGTGTTACGTAAGTGAAAATATTTTAAATTGATAGGTCCTGCCTATTCTAACATTTCAAATTTCCATTCACTAAAACTTCTAACGAACGAATGAAACACACTGAATTTATAAGAATTATTATTTTCCCGAAATATACAACAGTGAGGTTGGTAGCAGTTATAAGGAAAGTTATCTCAAATATAGCGCAGATTTCAAAAATCGAATAAAAAGTATTGTATTAAAAAGATCAATTAAAAATAATTAGTTTAGCTAGCGCCAACTAACGGTGACGCGTTTAGCATTTACAACGGTTTTCAGAATTTTAAAATGTGCACTCGTGCACACGCTGCGTATAAATATCTTGAGAAGGCCATTTTTTAATACATTTTAGAAAGTATCAATCTTCCGACGAATGAAAACAAAATTTCGAAATACGTTAAATACTTTTTTTAATTTTCACATGAAACTTAGAAGTTCTCTGGGACAATCTAGAACCTACCAGATAATTCCAAAACACAAGAACAATTCAGAACCTTGTGGATAAAACCAGAATTTAACAGAATTTTATGGAACGATCTGGATAGTGACGGAAAGCGGTGTTTTCGGGGCCAACTATAATATATATCCGTTTAGATTCCATTACTTTCATTTTCACTGGTCGAATCGAAATGGTAAGGGCCCCATAAACTCATCAAATATAGATATGCAATTATAACAGTTTATTGCTTCCAATCAAAAACCCTTCCTCGATCGATTTGTAATATATAATATAAAATGCACTATAAAAAGAAAATTACCAATCTTCCAGCTTAAATATTTTTCAATTACGGTTTTACTTCGATACATTAACGCTGACAATAGCATTCTTGATGACTGCACGTTCAGCACGCCACATTTTCTATTCGCTCGGATACCAATAAAAGAAGAATTTTACATTCGACGTGTCCCGATAAAAAACACTACAGAACGTCGACAGCTTGCGAAGTGAAAGCGTACGACGACACAGGAGGAAAAAACGGTCCCCTCCGTTGGTCTCCTCTAGGCGCAATAGAATCAATAACTCGGAAGAGCTTAGAGAGCATCTGACAAAACGAGGTGTAAATTTGAAAGGGAAAAATCGAATCCCAGTTAGGTATGTGCCATTCTGCGGTGCGCAAGCAAAGCAAATGACGATTAAACTGCGTGCAATTAACTTTTTGGTACATCGTTTGCTTAAATTCCCATTGACTAGAGATTTGCACCGAAATGAACTAGAAAATTGAAATTTTTAATGAGTATTTTGTAATTATTCGGGGGATGTGCGATATTAAAGGTACACATGAGAAAATTATACTGCAAAATTAATTATAAATATTGTTTTTATTAAAACAGAGAGCAGGAATACAATATATTAAACATAAGTACAAAAAAAAATATATTTTCGACAACAATATATTAAAACATTAAATCTTTGATGACGAACTTAAATAAGAGTGATCCTGGGTTCAAACCTTAAAGCGCACCAGTGTGAATTTGAAATAGTTTCGTTCCAAAACGCCTCTCAAGTCAAAAACAACAAACAGAGGCGGTGGAGTCAGTGTTTCCGTCTTTAACGGTTGAAGGTGGCTGACATGAATAGAATCCTGGTTTTCTTTCCACAATGACGTGTAAAAACATTTAGAAATAAGTGGTTCTCCAAGCATCGACAATGAGCAGACTGTAGAGCCATTCCAATCGCCCGATTATAAACAATAATGGATCAAAAACAGAATCTTACGGCATTATAAAATAAATACACCCGTGATATTTTTCTAAAGTGGACTACGAAAAGTCACAGCACCCGCATGCAACAGCAATGACGTCAGCCGTGTACATACAGAGAAAGTTAGATATGGAAGCATTGGCGTTCAGTCAGTCAGACGGTATTAGGGTCATCGATTTTCGAATTTGCAGCGCAAATGGCGCAAAACGACACAAAACAGCCGTAATCAATATTCACGCATAGATGTTACGCGTACATACAACACCTATGTATAGAGCCATTTGGGTAAAAACCACTTAACCTGTAACATTTGCGAGCATTATTTTCACTTGTACGGCTCTTCCGGCGAAATTATTCATCGGTTCATGTTCGATTCTGTTTTCTCTGCTATGAGTTTTCGAAATTAATATTAAATGGAAAATAATTTATTTATTCTTGTGGAGATGCTCAGAGTCGGAAAACCGATGTCAAACTATACAAAAATAGTTTTGAGAGGTATTCGAGAATGTTCGAATCATTTTGGACATTAGAATGAATGAAGAAAATAAAATTAATCCAGGTGTTCAAGATATATTTAGTTAGGGAGTATTAATTATCTCCCATAAACTTACTAGAGTAACACAGCTTTTAAATGTGAAAGCGTTTACAATAATGATATTACACAGCGACCCCCTAAGCTATTCTGCTCAAATAATTAGAATTTTCCCACAACGCTTCAACAGGGTAAGTCGAATAAAAGACCTGGTTAACAACCAACGTCAAGCAATACTAGTAATAAAATTCATTATCTCCGAGTACTTCCTCTCTTCACTAATGAGACCGAATTCGGCCCGCAGAACGTGACCTTTACCTAGCCAGCAGCATCCAAAAGCAAAAGGTACGACTGGAACGAAAAAGGATCCTAAAACCCGCCTAGAAAGAGCCAGCGAAGCGATGAGTACGGCTGCTCGTTCGGCAGAAGGCGAATTTCCAACAAGGAGTCGGTCTCGAGAAAAAGATTTCATTAAAGACGATCGCGATAAGTCAGAGTCTGAACGGCAGGACGTTTCTAAATAACCGCTGACTGGAAATTGGTACCTCTGGAGGACCGCGACGTGTCTGATTTATTCCTGCCGCCTCATACCATCGACTGCTATTACCTTAGCGTTCGACACCTTCCAATAAACCAACTTCATTGTGAGAGGTAAATATTTTATTTTCCAGAAAAGGGTTGAATAATTAGATTGGGATTTATATTGATTTCTCTCCGTGAGCGCGATTTATCAATAAGGTTCAAGAAAATTACACATAAATAACAGATTCGATACGATAATTTATATTGGAATTCTAAAATCCACTTTGCAATTGTACCACGTCTCTTCGAAAAAAGAGCTTTAAATGGACAACAGAAAGCTACTTCTTTTTCGCGTGTAGCGAGAGCTCCCCAAGCTTTTGAAGCTTATCACAACCTTAGGAGCTTCTTCCAATATTTATCTAAAGTATCCCGTGGCTTTGTTACTATCACCTCCTCGCCGTAAACGATGCTTAGTTCCCCAACATTTGAATGGTGACTCGAAATTGTATCCGACCAATTAGAAAAATCTGCCATTTGACTTTGGTAGAACTTGAAGGCACATCCCCTAGCTGGCCCACAGACAAGAGGAGATCTTCTTGCTACTGGGTCATTAAACCATCTTAATTGATTTAGATAAGGTTGACATTCCAAATAAAATTGACATTGCTACAACTTTATTGAGTTTTATTGAACTCATTTTAAATGACCAACATATCCGCCATTTTGTTCCTAAAGGTTCACTTCCGTTCAATATCTTCGTAAGTGATCTATTTGAAATCCTGCCTGATGACATCAAATTGTACTATATGACGAATACCATCGATAACGTCTCACTGTTTCAATGGAATTTGCTCTTGAGAGTGGACTGGTTGGAAGCAAATAATTTATCATATTCTACCTACCCACCGTCCTATTACACTGGTTATTGTCAACTGTCGAAAGTATACTCTTCAAAGATGTATTTGATGTACACACAGTACATCAGTTTTCAGTTCTATTTGCAAAATCTGTAAGCTTCGTGTGTGTGCTTGGCCCGTATATAGGAAATTTACAGATCTGAACATGTCCAATACTCGTATATGATCCAAGCTTAAATGCATCTCATTCATATAGTATCCTTATTAGCTGTATCAATGCTTTAAGGTGGAGAACAGTTAAGAAATGGTTTCTGCAATAGCTTCACTTTTTGTCACGATTTTAATTTATGCTGGTTTCCCAACGACTTTTAAGCCTGTCAACTAACCCTTGCAAATCTGTACCACCCAGCGCCATTTACAAGATTCGACATCTTTCAACACGTTCGCGACTTCTTATTGGCTTTTCAATTTTAAATCTGTCTATAAAGTATTAATGTTTAATATATGTTACGTTATGTTTATAATTTAGTTTTAATTTCTTTGGGATTTCCGGTTTATTTTTTTCTCAGTTTTTTCAATAAAACCGCTACATCCCTGCATTTGATTGGTAGTGTACACCATATTACGCTTTCTGTCTAGTCCATTCTCTTGGTATATACAGATCATCCTCCAGGCAACACCCTATCACACACTCGGTAAATAAAAAGTCCTACATGCTTGCAAACTTACATATACCTTCTCTTATAAACCGTCTCTCTGAAGCGTTGAAGGTGTATGCGCTATTATTCCCGGCATGAATACACAATTTCTAGCCTATTTCGCTGAGCGTGCAGATTCTCACCGATCTTAATACGCCGGCTTTTAGCTACCGTAACTCCATCTATCTACACTACATATACATTTTTTCCTTGGCGACGCGACATTCCAACAAAAGCTCTTCGAGGACATCGTAAAGCGTTTGATCTTACAACCTACTCGCTTTTTTTGCTAGCGCTCGAGAAACAGCAACGATGTGTGCAGAACAGGTACGCGTACGCATATCTTTGCAGGGAAGCGCATTTTTAAAGAAAAGGGATTTCGTAGACGTATGTAGTGTGTTATATGCAAAAGGTAAAAAAAAATATTCGCAAGAATTTCAGTTTTATTTAAATCGTCTGGCTGTGAAATTTTCTTCAAACGATACCCCAGCAGATATATTCATCCTGAGCCTGATGTATCATTTAAACGAATTTATCAATCGAAAAAGAACAAGTAGCAGACACTAGACTCGTGTTTTGTCGACTCTCGAGGAAACCAGTAGGTAACACGAACCCATTCTTATGAGCCGAATAAACACGAGTCTGTCTAGTCTCTCCTAATTTCGTGAAGCGTACGGAAAGTGGTGAACTTTACTTACGAGTGATCCCTCTACGAAGGTTTTGTCTGAAGTCACTCTATGAACCCTATTCCTACTATTCATATGCAATCTCGCAATGTGTGAACGGCAATCCTTTTTCCGTCATAGCACGATTGTTGGGACAAATTCTTTTCTTCAAGTGGCTCCAAAGAGAAAGCCCAAAAAGGTTAAATCGTAAGACCTCCCCACAGCGGCCGATTTGCCCAAATACCCCGTGAGGTCACGATCAGGAAATTTGATTTGGATAAAGATCAAAGTTTCATGTGACTCCGTCCTGTTGAAACCGCATCAAGTCGTTGGATCAATTTAAAAAAAAGTCATTCGGCACTATCTGATTGGGGCAACAATTTCAAATACGACAACTATGTCGATTCACAAAGCCATTTAAATAAAAATAAGAAGGAAGGGAACGACAGGAGCAGTTAAATGGGCAACTTGGGTTAATTTTTTTTGTGAGAACATTGAAGATCCAAAACAAAGAATGAGAGATGTAGTTGGAACCATTTCTGCGAAGATTTTGACAGATTTTTTTATCAAAGTTTCAGTCTCTGCTGTACAACTAACTAATCCTGATCGTAGTTTCACGTTTAACAACCAATTGTTTAGTTATTTGAAACATTTCCGTCAAAAATTAAAATAAACATATGTTACACTTCTGAGTTACGGTTTCCAGACCTTTTCCCCACTCTGTATGCGACAGGTTATAAAATTAACTTAAAGCTTATCAGAATCGCAAAAGAGAAACTCAAAAATAAAATATGATAGTTTGCTGAAAGGTCTTAGTTTGTCGCATGTTAAAAGTTCAGTTCGGGGCCATTTCTTTTATCATCTAGGGTTGGCACTACTAAGGTACAGTGTGTATTTTAACCGAATTTTCCCATACCGCAATAAATCAAGCGTTTGATATAGGTCGTGCCATACTGAGGATTCGTCGATATAAAATACACAGTCCAATAGTCATATATTTAACTCATGCCTTACTTATATTTGTATTCTCATGCTTATCTCTAAGCGATACGTTTTTGTTATGGTAGTTTTTCTATGTATAGAATACATCGCTCTGAATCATCTATCAATGTCAAGGCGATTATCTACATATAAAATAGTCCTCGAGAAACTTCTGTTGCACGCTAAATCAGTTTAAGATTACGCGCTTATATCCACGATTTATCAAAAGAGGGGAACTAATATCCCATGAGATTGACTTTGTTCACTTATTTTGAGCTTACTGACGTTTTTAGGATTGAAATATCACAGCCAAAATAATATTACTGGAAGAAAAGAACTTGTTACATTTTAATCTTTGAAAAATTGAAATCAGCTAACTGGAGAAAACTTCGTACTTATCCACAAAAAGGGAATTAAGTAATTATTAATAACTACCGACCGATATCAATTCTGAACAGCGTATCGTAAATTTTTGGAAAGATAATATACAGCTATGTGAATATGTATTGGGCATCCCCAATTTTTCTTCGGATGTATAAAAATATATTATATATCAATAAAACGACAAAGTATATATACTATACAGGCTATTTTATTAATATTTTCAATATTTTATTGGTCGAGCAGCTGCTTTTATTAGAGATCTTTTAGCACACTACTAATTAATTTGCGGCATACATCGCTGGAAATTGAGATCCATTCGTTGAGGATTTGTTGACGAAGCTGCTCTTTTGACCCACACTGATGTTTTGCGATGTTTTTCTTCAGAATATACCATAAATTTTCTATTGGTCATAGGTTCGGGGACTGTGCCGGCTAGTCCAACAGTCGCACCCCGTTTTCCGTGAACCACTGCATAGTCGCTCCTGCACGGTGACAAGGAGCGTTATCTTGTTGATAAAAATATTCCACATTCTCATCTTCAAACGATCTTAGTACGGATGGCTCCAGGACCTCCTGTAGCATCTCGGTGTAACGGTTGCTATTCATGCGCCCTTCGCAAAGAAAGATTTCGCCAATGCCTGATGCCGACATGCATCCCCCATACCATGATGCTACCGCCCGCATGTTTTACCATTGGTACGATACATTGCGGGAGATATTCTTCTCCGGGTCTTCGCCGTACAAATTGGGCCCCATGTCGTCCGAAAAGCTGCAATAAGAGAAGAAAATACACCGAACATGATTAACTAAGACATTTATAAAATTACGTTTGATGTAGTAAACAACTATAAAAGAAGCATACCTCGATGTTAGATTCGTCAGAAAAGATTGCACGCGACTATTCTTCCTCTGTCCAATGCGTGTACTTCTTGGCCCATTCAAAACGTTTTTTTCGATGCATTGGAGTTAAGCACGGCTTCTTTCGCGCAATACGTCCATGTAAATTAGCTGCCTTCAGTCGCCTTCTTACCGCACTTGGGGTCAGAGAAACCCCATATCGCGTCCACAGATCACTACTTAATTCTTTCGACAATTTTCGTCGGTCATATAAAGCCATTCGTTCTTAAAGGCGATCTGTTCTTGCCGTGCTTCGCCGTTTTCTTCCTGATTTAGGTCTATTTTTATTACCCCCGGTTTCTTTATTACGTTTAAAAGCACTTGCACTTTGCGTTAAGCCTTGCGCACTAAGTAAAACAATTTGGCCGCGTTCTGCCATGGTTAGTCCGCGTTTTTTAGGCATAATTGCAAACGTTATCGTATGGTCTATTACTCAGTAACTTACCTAGATGGTCCAGCGAGGTACTGACGATTTATATGCGTTTTACTTCAATACGCTCTAAGAAACTAATAATAAAAATACAATATTTGCTCTGCAATGAGTAACTATTTTATTGCTGTCATAAATCTTCGTTTATCCACTTATTATAATCCCTTGTGTATACATCTGTTTATGGAATTACCCGAAATAAGCAGGGGTTTTATAATACCAGGTTTTCTTTGAAGTGCCTAATACATATTCACATAGCTGTACAATAGCAACCTGCAAACTGGCTTCCTGCAAGAAAATAATACGAACCGAGCAATCTACCAAGCTCTACATGACTTGTGATAATCATGAATGTTTGTATGTAGTACAGAACATTGCAAACCATTATTCATAAAATTAAGAATTCTAACAGATCCATCATTATTCATTTAGAATTGTCTATTATTTGCCAAAAAATGCAGAAAGCTTCGAAACCCAATCGTATGTTAGCAAATATCCAACTAAAGGCTATTTTGCGATGAGGCAAAATATCAGTTAATGACATTTTACAACAATTTGCAAGAAGACTAAAACATTGTATTATCATATCTTACCGTTACCATTATTTTCTTTAATATGCATTATTTATTTCCAATATGGTCCTTAATCTTTAAAATCTCAAGATTTTTCTGCATATATACAAGTTTCGGAATATAATTATTATTTATATCTTCAATTTCCATTACTTCCCTTCAAATCTATCATAAGATAGGTTTCTCCCTCTTTCTTAGAAAAATTATTCTACTATGATCAGAAAACCATTTAAAATAATCTTGCACCCAGCTAAACGATTTGCGTTTTTCACTATTTTCCATCGTACGCAACAAAATTTTTCTCAATTTAAATTTTCCGTAGCTATTGCGTTAATTTTCGCACATAGGTGTCAAAAGCCTTGCCCGACCGTTCATAATTTAAGCCCATTGGTGTCCGTCAACCGGCCGGCGTGGGAAATCGATTACGCTCATAAAAATTAAATGTGTCTACCCACACGCACAGGCCGAAAGGTCGACGTACATACATTGCGTAAACATATGCGTTTGTCGTGTGAGCAATTGGCAAATCGACGTTGGCGACATGTTAGGGATTTTACTGGGTCTTCGTTTAAATTTATCAATCTATAATATACAGGATGATTTATCTTCGACCTTCACCATGCCGATCTCGCTTATTATTTGAGAGAGGGCAGGTGTAAATTTACAAAATATGTTTTCTAGTCCACTTTCGATCTTCTATCCTATGACGCATTCGAAATTTTTATATGATCATCATCAACTTTCTTATTTCTTACCGGCGCCATATTGGATTTTGACACCGTTAGAAAGTCTCCAATCCAATTTAATGTTTCTTCACACATAACTGGTCCTTTGAGGCAATTTCCCAAAATGCCCATCCAAACATGTAATCTAAAACGATGTTGTGACAGCATCAAACGGATACCATATTTAGAAAGATAATGAAAGAGTGCGCTGTGATCACATATTTGCATACAACGGACAAAAACCTGTGTTACAGAGTGTAATTCGAGGCTTTTGATGAACCTCAACATTATTCTAGATTCTTCTTCCCCCAATTCAAATCAACAGATGTTAAAAATGATACAGATTGTGTTCTGCCATCTCCAACTCTTCTTGGCCTAAACAACATAATTGTTCTTCAGCTTTTCTCAACACTATTTTTGCTGCTTTTAAAGAACTTTATTGTCTTAGTATATTTTATCAAGTCCTCCCAATTTTACTTCCGTTTCTTGTTTTAGATGGCTGTTTTCAAGCCCACAGTAAAATTTTGAAACAATGCTTCTTTGCCCAGCTTATCGACCTCGCAGTTCCCTTGATTTCTTGGTGGCTTGAGACGCACCGGAAAGTAACGTTAAAACTTATGAGTATCCTGCTTGTATATTGAATTTGATTTCCAAAGATTTGGAAATCAAACTTAAAATTAGTTCAAATTGAAAAATATTTTTGCAATACCTATTCGCCTAATACTTGGAACAAAGAAAAAGAAGCCTTTCGAGTTAATTAAAGTGAATACCATTAAGGTTTCAAAGCATAAGTTTGAACGTAATCCCCTCTAACATATTAAGATCTAGATAATTTAGTACAACAAAAAATTAATATCACCTTCAAGACTACGACCAAAAACATATCTCGGATAATTACCAACGCTAACTATATTTTTTAAAAGCATTAAAGTATCCTCTTCACGGTGGCACTGTTATACAAGCAGACCAAACACAAGGTGTAAATTTAACGTCGTACGTATTATACACAAAGCTGCATCTGTGAGCCTAATCCCGATTTAGAGCCTGGCATCTCGCATACAAGGCCGGCTTTTTAATTTCCTGCCATTAGATTAGAGACACCTGGGTTACGAGAAGGGTCTCTTCTGTGAAATGAACGTCGTTTCCGCAATGTACAGGCCAACAAACAACGATTAAGCAAGATTGTAGAAAGATATACATAATACAGGTACCTAGAAATGATAAAGGCAGTGAACGGAAGCAATGGTAATGATAAGATAAAAAACAATAAGTTAGAAAAAAAAGTATACAAATTTAAATGAAGGAATCTAAAAGAAAGCACGTTTTACTATGATTAACACATCGATGTACCACCGCTTGCTTGAAATAAACATCCAACACTGAGGTTCTACACTAATTAAATTGAAGATCAAGACGCAGAACAATGAAATCTAACCGTGCACTTATTCCACAAAAGATAAAAGCTCCTTTATCGTTTCTAACTGCAAAAGATTTCACGAAGATCTCTTACCACTTCTCTACAATAAATATGACCTAGATATGTCGTTTTAAGAATTGATCGATCATGTTAGTTTTTTTGTGTTCGAAACGATTGCTTTGTCATGGAAGAGGCGATTCTTTACTGCCCAAAGGACTGTCAGCGAACGAAAAACGTCTCCGATCACCGCAAGTTCTATGATTTGATCTTGAAATCATAGGAATTTCTAGAAGTCTTTCTTTTCTTGAAGGAATAGACTATTTCACGTAGAAATGCATTTCTTTTCTCGGAAAAAGAATTGAAATAGTTGACCCACATAAAAAAATAAAATTATGGATCGTATTTGACGAATTTTCTCAACATTTAATTCTACATTTTGTTTTTCAATTAACTATATTTTGGGGATCATTGTCCATTTTACGCATCGTGCCAAGATTTACACGCACTACCCCTAGAACTAATCTGTTTTCTAAAGCTCCACTTACACACATGTGTCAGAATGCAATATGATTTATGCAAACGTTTTTAGAGTTAGCCTTAGGAATTAATTGCACTTACCTTTTATGTCACCTTTGTAATATTCTGGTTTTGAAATTGTACTAATTTTCATTACATTTGTTACCTATTTTTTATTTTTTATGTATTTTATATTTATTTTCTAATTGTCTTGTACTTGAGCTTTCAGCTTGTTGCACAAATAAACTGATATTATCATTATTATTATTGTTATTCCATTACGTACAGATCTGGCAAACAAGAACTGCCCACTGTAAAACTTTAGTGAATCAGATCTAATAAGAAATCAAGGAAAACACGTTTCATGTCCTGGGATCTCTCAGGATGACTTTCACAAACATCGGATTAAAGGAACCCTTACAAAAGGAAGGAATGAAGTCACAAATATATCGAGATGTTTCAAATTATGAATATACAAAAAATTATTTGTCCTTCCTATTTTCAAATTTTCCGTATAAATTTTGATAAACTTACTTAATAGTTCTGCCCCTTATTATATTGTCTAATACCCTACTTGGTCTTTCTTTGAATGTTTAATGCCCCCTCGATCCCCCACTGGAATGTTCTTTGGTTCAATTTTGAATTTTCTTCATGTTCAAAATGTTTCAAAGTTTTTAAGCACACGCCCGTAAAATTTGTTATAAATCGTTTGCAGGAAAAAAACTCTGCAGTGGAGTCAGATCAGGATCAGGATGGATATCAGTTGGAGATATACAACATTTGTATATCTCCACAACAAAAATAGGTCGTTACCAAACTCACAGGGTTTTATTCGTTTGTTTTCAGAAGGAAAAATTCGCGCCAGCAACAGATTGGAAGAGATTCCTGTTCTATTCCACGTAAATAGCTTAGCCAAACTGGGAGCGGCATGATCCTCGCGAAGCTAGGTGCTGCGAAGGAACCACGGCGAAGATGTTATAGGAATCAATATTTAACTTAAAGAACCTCCAGCTCGGTACATAAATCGACCAAGCTAAAGCAAGCTAGATAACCGTGTACGTGTAGCAAGATACGACCTGTTTGTGTTTGCATCTAAAGAACTCTTCTTGCAAAACAGAGCAGCCAGCATATGTTTTTAACGAAGGTAATGTCTAATCTCCAGCTTAATCGCTGGTCGATGTTGAGCCCCAAATATCAGACAGAGATACTTAAGAGTATTCTTCCGTTTATCAAGTCAATTGCCCAATAAATCTGAAGAAGTCTGCAGCCGTCCAATTTCCTCATCTTTACTTTATCAAGAAAACAGCAGTGTCAACAGCGCAGATCAGAAGCTCAACTGTGAGTGAACGAGGAATATCCTATGTGTAGAGTGTCCTGAGGAACAGTAGACAAGAGAGAGCTTCTAGAGGAAACGACCAAACCTGACCTAAGGAAATCCGCACTCGTCTTGATACAGACCTGACTGAACAGCCCCTAGTTTTTTTTATAAAAATTGTTATATATCACAAAGTAAATACTTGAAAATAATTGATGACTGAGTGTACGTACTGAGCCTGCAGAAACGGGTACACTTTCCGTGCGCTTCACGAAATTAGCAAAGACTAGACAGACTCATGTTTTGTCGATTCTCGGGGAAATCAGTAGGCAACACGAGAACCCATTCTCATGAGACGAATAAGCACGAGTCTGTCTCTCGTGAAGCGCAACTCGTTTCTGCAGACTTAGTACGTACTTCAGATCTCAAGGTAAACCTACAAGTTCCAATGCTAACCTTTGCTTTTTGTAAATGTATTTGCAATTATATCTTTTGGCATATCAACCCCTGTTCTCTCGCTCTCCCTCTGTTATAGTAAGCTCAGTATGAAACCTTTCTGATACTCCCTACGCCGAATACAATCAATGAAAATAGTGACTCTTCTGTATTTGTTACATTAATCTTATGTAGGTGAGCAGAAGGCTAACCATTGTGCATAATATAATAGTGTACGGCTATTTCCAGTAATTTTATCATTAACGTTTTTATTTATAGAAAATAAATGTATTTCAAATTAATTAACTATTAATATGCAATATTAATCCGAAAGCCGGCAAAAAGAGACAAAATTACTCCGCAAACAAATTTCCTTATGATCTTCGTTTTTTTTTTCAACTTTTCCTTTCCGCAAAATTTTATTCCGCTTACCTCTAGTGGATTACGCTAAATGTACTTTTAAATCGGGGATTTAAAAGTACATTTAGTAGAAAACAAGTCAGAACTGCACTCGAAACTCTTCCGACCTGCTCGACGTAAACGATACCGTTTCGAACTCACCTGAAAATAAAAGTAAAAACCAGCTGAATATAGCAACACGAAGAGAAGCCGGAGTAATACAATTGTAGATGGTAATTTTATGCAAAATATGCCGACATAATAGATGCTAGACAGTAATAAATATCGTAAAATTTTCGCTGGCTAGCTCGATATAGACGCTAAAAAGTTTACAACTTGGGAAAGTTTTCCGACGATTCCTAATGAGAAGTTGTATTAATTATGATTGTAAAATTAAATTGGGAAATGTTGTGGCGGATTGATGACGCTCTTTCCAACAATTAAATTATAATTAAAATAAGTTATCTTAATCCTCATTTTCTAGAAATCTTTGAAGAGCTTTCGGTTTTTGCAAGTTATCGTTAAATACTTCCTGTAGTTGCTAATTCTATTATTATTCGGATATTTCACATATAATCAATGATGAGTAATTGCGTACGTACTATACAGAGTATTTTTCCCCGAGACATCGCAATATTTCGAAAACTATGCATCAGATCAAAAAGCATCGTTAACGAAATTTGTTCGCCTCGAAAACGGCCAATTCTATGATACCAATCTCTAGCCACCTTGGCACACGCCAATGGGTAACCCTGGAGACAACTTTCAAATCTCAAATGGGAACTTCTTTTACTGGTGATTAGAATTCTACGGGAAAAAGTACGTATACCAATCATTTTATTAAAAGAATAATAATTGCACAAGGTATAAACCATTTAATGTACCATCAATTAACTTTTGTAACCACAAACAAGAAGTTAAAATTTCCAAATTCAAGATGGCAGAGCCAATATGGCGACGATACCATCCAGAATCTCGTACTAGCGCTTTATCAGCGTAACCCTCCTTGTCTCTCACGTTTAGAGTCTAATTCGTCGAACTAGAGAACTAATTCGTCGTTGTTGCCGTCATCATTTTGAATGTTATTCGGTTTGACTAAAATTACATTTCTGATTTCTTCGTTTGTGAAATGGTTCGTAGTTGTTTCGCTTAAGGCACCAACCAACAGAAGTCTGCCAGCATATTATCCTTGGTGCCTCTTCTTGATTAATGAAATCTCTTCGCCTTTGTTCATCACTAACATTCTCTAAGGTTCCTGGAAAATAATCCAAATGACTATTTGAAAAGTAGACTTTTGTACTCATCTTGCACCATAATGTTTGTAGCATTTAGCATTTTTTGTGCAATATCTCTGAACTATAGATGTCCATCAACAACGCTTTTGAAGACTAGCCAAATATCTTTCTCAACGGAAGTCATTGTTTCCTCAGAAATGATATTCTTCATTAATTTTCTAATATCCAAACCAATCTTCCTTGATCTTTGCCTCACTTATACCGGGAAATTTGATAAGTAAATGCTTTAATCAATGTCTACTTTCATCTAGTGCTCTCACAAACTGTTTCATTATCCCCAATATGCAGAGGATGGAAAACGTTCAACGACCCAGATAACAATTGTTTTTTTTAGGTGGCCACACTTTCTTTGGCAGTTCTATGTTACACAGAAATAAGTGACAAGCATTGTTCAAAAATATGTCATAGTGTAAACTGGGGTTCGTAGGAGTTCCATTTATAATCGACACGATTGATGGTAATGTGCAACGCGTTCTTGGTTTGGTATTTTATTTTCTAATAATAGATTTTTGCTAGCACCAGATTTCAATGCAGAGCAGCCTCAGAAAAAAAGTATTGCAAGCAGACACAGCACAAAAAAAAATTCAATTTAGCGACTCCAATAATTTGAGTATCTACGGCCATATTTTATTCTGGTTAGCAAATTCCATCAATATGACAATTTCCATCAATATTCAATATTTAATTAGGACTAGCAATCATTTTCTTTCGGTACAATAATAATGGCTAAGATTGTCGGTAACAATCTGTATATATTAAGTTTGGATCAAACAAGTGTACCCCGAGAATTTAAATTTACCTGGGTAATTCGACATACGCCAAGGTGATTTTCTTAAATTTAAGGGTTCAGTAAACATTCAAATATCGTCGCAACGCTAGCGCAACCGACAAAATATTTACGGATTGCTTATCTTCGGCGTTTCTAGAATTTATAGTACGCGCAGTCTAGCCCGATGTCTCGTTTAAAGCCCGCCCTCCATTGATCACCAGTCGATCGGAAAGATTGCCGTTAATATCTGTCTCGCTTCGTTTCTATTTGTAGACCGGTTTGATACCAATTCTTCATTCTTCTTTTGTTTTTTGTGTGGACTAATAAGAGTGACAAGGTCTTCAACAAGAATATATAGAAAAACATTAAAAACGAACATTTAAGACCTAAAAAATAAAGAGCGGTGATTTTTTTGTTGGTTCCGATTTTAATGGTGGTGCTATCTACTAATTATTTTTTAATTTTCACTAGGTTTATATTTAATTTTTAATTGTTTGTTATTAAAAAAAAACATTGGTGTTAAATCACAAGATCTGGCAGGCCAAGATATTGAATCTCCACGAAAAGTTAGCATAAATGAAATTTTGGCAACTATGAGAAGGCTCACCCACCATCGCGCTGCGACCACATATGGATTCTTCTGTAGGTACCCACAGCAGAGATTAATTCATTCATAAGGAAGTCTAAATGACTGTTCCCGGAAACAACCGTTGAAAAAGTATAGCTCAATGACATATTCCCCAAACATTTACCAACCACAAATTTTGGTTATTGGGACTGGTGGCGTAATGTCTAGTGCGCTGTGCTAGCAGTCTCGGAGTACCAGGTTCGAACCCCGGGCTCGTCACTCTAGTAGAGTGAGAGTAGAGTAAGGTTTTCTTGCTACAAATTTGTCGAACGCTAAGAGTAAAAATCTTAAGACGATCTACGGGCGTAGACGCAATAATAACTCATGGCCGGCCGATGCCCTCTGTAATTACCGAAAGCTCTTGGAGGATGTAAAGGCATTATTATTATTTACGTGATGCACCCAACCTGGATTTTTGACAACATAATAATGCATATTATGCCGATTGCCTTGTACTCCATTATTTTTAAACGTAATTTCATCAGAAAGTAATATAAATTTCCGGTGCTTGAATTTAGCCAAGTTTGGTGTTCAATTCTGAGCATCTTGTATATTTCAAAGGCACCTTTAGATAGAGCCGAGTTTAACATAGTAAAAATTCACGCTAAAATATATTTGCATTTGGAATTTATGGAAGGAAATAGATATCCCTACATTTAGGCTAGTCAGGACAAAATTATAGATTTCTCAAAATCTGTTAAAAATTGACATTGAAACCCATATTGAAAAAAAAAATCGCAAAATTCATTGTCCCAACAACATCTCCATATACCAAAACGGAGAAAATCGCATTTAAGTTCCAGTTAATTCCCGCCTTATTTATTGAAGATTCCATTTCAATTATTGCCGGAGATCCTCTGATAAATATTTCCATCCTCCTTGGAGAAAATATCGGAAATATTTATTTCACAACAAAACAAGAGGAAACGGAACAATTCTTTATAGGCGCATGAACCACAACGCTAATAGAAATTTTTTTTCTCGAGCACACGCGGGCCCCAGTTGTAGATATAGCACTCCTAGGATTTGAAGGTTTTTACCTTCTACGCGAAGGGAGATTAAGGCCATTCGACTCGTGGACTTGCGAGCGTATCCAACAACGATTTTCCAGAGAGGTAAAATGTCCCAGATGGACGGTATATTACGCTGTTACTATAGGGACAGTGAAACTGGGCCTGGGAAAATGGAGTAGGGGCAATAAAAGGGGAAACGATACAAAGTGGAATTTGTGCGTGTAAGGTTTAAAATTTAGCTCATGCTTAAACTTGAACAATGTACACTCGTCAACAAGCAGAATGACCATATAGGCAGCGAGCGGTAGACTGTGAGGGGTAGGAAGGTTGACTAACAAAATCTGTTTATTGTGTTACCTCCTCGATTGTGATGAACGTTATAACGTTCGCTTAGACAGAGACTATAACTACGAATACATAGTCTGACTATAGTCAGAAGGCATATTTTTTAACAAGATTTATTATTTCTTTGGTAATTATGTTTTATTGTTTTGTTTTGTTTTTTTTGTTTTGTCTCCTTATTAATTCACAAAAATTAAAGAAGAGTAAAAGGTGCAAATATGGAATATGTTGGTAATATGGAATACCAACGTTTCTCAATAATGTATGTAGCTATATCTATCAAACGAGTCATAAACATTTAGCTTAGGTCTACTATAATAGTTCATATAACTGAATTCGTTTCGTTTATTTAATTTCCTGAATGTATTTATTTTTTATATTTTACTTTTTATTTCACCCTTTTATGTTGAGTTCATCCTTTTTAAATATTTCATATGTAAAAATTAGGTAAGACCATCGAAAGGAAAGCCGCGAGCCAGGGCCACCACTATCACCAGAGTAAAAAGACACTGTCGGTTTCCCGCCAATGGACCGCGCCCATTTTGCACATATTTTCTTTTGTTTATTCTTATAATCATATTAGTATCAAACTTGTATTCCATATTATATTTGCACATTCTACTATTTCAAACTTATAAACCCTTTTTCAACTTAAATTGACCATCTTTGTACTAAGATCAAGTGAAGTTGATAACCATTCAACATTTCAGATTTGAGAACCTTTCAAGAGTTAATCACCACTCAAGTGGATACTTCAAATAACTATCAGTCTTAAATTCAACATGGTTTTTGAAATATTTAGGTTTAGCACCCACATAACCACCTTTGTGTGTAAATAAGTATCTAAATTTAACTCCAAATAATTGATTATGTAATACAAACACATTCATCACTCCACAAATTTAATAGTGTTAGTTATTCTTAAAAATAAAGATTATTATACTCTGCATGTGTGCAGCAATATTAAAACCATGAAGCTAATTATCCCATAGCCGTAGATCATTAATAAAACGATTTCTGAGATCCCAAAACGATTTTCGCAAAACATAATCTCAAAATCCTTAAAATATACTCTGTCAGATGACATTATCTCTCGACGTACGACATCAATTTATTAAAAAAACGCTCACACCATTATTACTTAATGCACCAATACGTGACCTTTGAAAGTCTGCGCATTATCAATTTCACATCGCAAACAATCGCGATGAATCATCCGTGGGTAGTTTACAGCATTAATAAGGCATAATCGACGCACCGCCAACAACGATAACAGTCCATATCGCATGGAGAACAGGATGGAAACTTACACGAACCCAGAGATCGCAAACACGATAAACTCATAACGGGACCCTGACCTCCAGATCGAATTGCACGAAAATGCTTGGGAGGAACCTTCGTAATACCGCGTAATCTTTGATTGTAGCTAGTGATCTTCGTAAATTTGTGACTTTTATTTTTTCCCCGAAGTTTGGTACTAGTTACGAAGGTAGCCTGAAAAGTTTCAACCCTCAACACGGAGATGGCTTACGCCTCAAAAATATTCGGGTAATATATTTGCGTATGCATTGAAAGATACTGTTGAAGGTTGGAGGCTGAATTGTTGTTTAATGGTCATTCCTGGGAGTCAATATTACACCAAATTCTTGCTTTTGATAGACAATATATCTACCCAAATTAAAGCCGAAATGGGCGTTGTTTACGAAGGACTCGACACCATCATTTGCCACAAGTTTTGAGCAACTGAATTAAAACGTGGCCGTCAACCAGCTTGGTTGACGGTGAATGTTCAGAATGGTCAACAACTACAGCCGCTACCGAAAACATCGAAAAAGTTCAACAAAAAGTGCCAGACAGCTGTCGAATTAAGGTCAAGAAAATAGCAGAAGCTGTGAAACATCTCGACAGAACAATGACTGAAGATTTGAGTATGAAAACAGGCGAAACAGTGACTGCGAAAAAAGCGAAGACTGTTTCATCGGCCGGGAAAGTGATGGTGAGTGTTTTTTAGGGATTGTGGTAGTCACATATCTTGAAAAAGGAAAAGCAATAGCGGGGGTATACTACGCATCATTACTCGATAAACCGAAGGTAGAAATTGCGGGAAAGCACCCGCATTTGAAGAAAAAAAAACTTTCTTTTTCAAAAACAACAAGCAACTTTTCTCTATTTCCTAAACACAAAGTTTAACTCGGATAACAAAGAATTTCATCAAATGAGCAGGCCAACCTATACGTAATACTTGAGAACATTCTTTGGAAATGATTTTAGTGCTTCGTTACCATCCACACAGGGAAAATATTATCCATAATATAAGTTAAAATAAGAAATACATTTTTTTTTAATTGGGAGTCTATACATTTACCCAGTTAAAAAGCAAAAAAACAAAACATTACACATACTATTAATTTTTAAAAGACTTATCTTATTCCTTTCACATTTTCTTTCGAGCAAGCTCCAGTTTTGCGCGAGAGTGAATTTTATGAAACCTTCCCGAGTTGCTTTACAACACGGGTTTAACTATGCATGTAGGTCTGTGGGTGAATCATAAATCCCAGGTCACATGTGAGCGTACGTCCAAGGTTAACGACTTCAACGTTAATCTTGCCCGGTGTCACAGAGAGGCTTGTCTTAATTAATATATACGCGACTCTCACATCTGATATGATCATTGTATTAAACCAGTTCGTGGTATATGCGCCTTTGTATCACAATGAAGTGCATAATTGCGCACATACATAAGTTTTCTTTTAGTATTCTTGTTAGCTAAATTTATCCGGCAATTTGAAGTGGATGTAATTTTAAATTTCTGTAAGGTATGTACCGGATTTTTTGCCAGAAAAAAAAATAAAACCAGGCTTCAAATTCCATATCGATTCTCTGGATTTCCAATTTCAATAATAGTGGAAAATTCCGTAATTTTAACCGGACACTGCGAATGAAACTGTCTGACTAGTATCAAAGATAATAACCAGAGACAGCGGGATGTATTATCGGTAGCGTGGCGACGTTGCGTGCAGTTTGTCATTGGCGTTACGTTCGGTGGCAGGCTAAGTCTCGCATGTAGACTGCTGTTCAGTGAAGTTCGGTCATACAATAAAAATCTATTATATCACACTGTATACAATTATTAATAC
>LR737380.1:21694927-21713088 GCA_902655005.2 Marronus borbonicus | reverse complement strand
TTGGTCGTTAGATGATTGGAAACACGTGCTTTGGAGTGACGAGTCAAAGTTTGAGGTTCTTGGGCAAAATCGACGAGTTTATGTCCGAAGATCTAAAACCGAAAAAATTATCCCGGACTGCATTGTGCCAATAGTGAAGCAAGGGCGTAGTTCTGTGTTAGTGTGGGGATGTTTCTCCTTTGCTGGGGCGCGAGATTTATGCAGAGTGCAGGGTGTAATGAGGAAGGAAAATTATTTTGCAATACTCCAGAATCATGCAGTGCCATCAGGATTGCGTATAATAGGCCGTAACTTTACATTCATGCATGACAACGACCCAAAACACACTGCGTTAGTGTGTAAGAACTATCTAAAGGAGTAAGAAGAACAGCACACCCTGATGACATGGCCCTCCCAAACCCCAGATTTGAACCCTACAGAGATGTTGTGGGATGAACTGGACAGGAGGATCCGAAAAATATGCCCAACTTCAGAAGAACATTTATGGAATATTCTGCAACATGAATGGATTAATATTCCACAATTCGTTTTAACAAAACTTATCGAAAGAATGCCTAGAATAGTTCGAGCGGTGATTAACAGCAAAGGAGGTTTTTTCAATAAAAAAAAAAATAATGTTCAGTATGTTATATTAGGCCAGAATAACTTTTTATTTATTTATTTTTGTCTTTTTTACCTGTACATACAATAAAATTGCATTTTGTTTTTTAGTTTCGTTTGTTTCTGTAACCTTTTTACTAACCGATCGAACTTCTCTGAACGGCAGTGTATGTAACGCGCCACGTAGGAGATAGAGCGATGGCAGTACTGGCCAACGAAACCAATTTAGAACGAACAATTTAGAAAAATATATCATAGTTAATTCCTATTACAATCGTATCGAAAACGTACCTAACGATTATTCAAATATAACTTTCAATTTATCTACGCTACTGCATATATCCGATCGACTCTTCGCTGACTAACACTCGCTAGCAAACTGCACTGAACGTCCTTGCTCTAATTATCGGTACTGTCACTGAAAATACAAGACTTCGAATCCTATCAAAACCAACCCTACAACGTTGAAGTCAACTAACATGGACCATCTGCAGAAAATATTATAACGCCAAAGATGTGTACTCGATGGATTGAAGAAGTGAAGAGATTTTGCTTCTTCGGGATATTATAAGGAACAATATACATTTTACAGTGCCCTGAAAAAGCCGCAAAATTGAGGGAGAAAATTTGGTTAGAAAGAACTAGTACATCGAATGTCTGTTAATCATTCTCTTTTCCCTTGATTGTAGTCACTGCCTGCAGAGTTCAAGGAATTTCAGTTCTAAAATAACAGATCCCCAATTCCCACAGTATCTCCATTTTTCAGCGGTGCTTCTAAAATCCATCAAACAGAATTCAAAAGAAAAGGAAATATATTTTCTTCATCAAGAAATTCAAAATAACACCTTTCGCTACGTTTTTGTAGGGAGAAAAACAACTCGTATGGCATGAAGTATTATGTACCTTCGCAGACACTACTCATTGTTACTAAAATAAAGTGAATTCGCCATATCGAGAAGATACGTAATACCGCATATGCCCACATAGGGAGATGAAAATTTAAAAATTTACGTGGCGCAGGCAGCAGGTGGATGTTTTTTACGTTAAATCTGTAGCTATTTTTCCTCCAAATTGTCGACTGTCACGCAACACAATCTACTCAAAAGCGCTTTTTTATGTGTATGATATGAAAGCTGTATATATATATCTATAAATATCTAACAAATATCGTAGTGCGTTTTTTTGACATGAACTGAAACATTCTGGAATATGTATGAGGAAGAAAATTAGAATAGAAAACATTACATCATGTAAATTTTTTGAATTGTATGTTTCTATTTTATCTAATAAAATTTTTTAAAAACCGTTGCATCACCAACGGCATGTAACGCTGATCTTTGTAAGAACTACCCTGACGATGTATACCATTGTCCTTGGTGAGGAGTCCCGTTTCCATCGGAAGTCCCATGAGTCGTATGTCTTAGCCTATGACGGTGTAGATTTTTGATTTTAGTTCGCGTTTAGCATCCGTGAGTTACTCTACCGAAATTAAATCTAAATTGTTTGAACGAAACGTTGATTTACTATATTTATAAATATCAACTCACATTGTAAATTTATTATCTATGTATTAATAAATGTAATAGACGCTAAGCTCACAAATGTATAAAGATAATAGAAATGTTTTTCAAACTCATTCGCTTCAAGCACTACAGCGACCCTTCATTGTTAATAATTTTGCATTTCTCGAGCCTGGATTAACTACTGGCGCTCTCTAATAGTGTTATTCGCAATCGCTCCGTTTTGTGCTATGAAATCTAGGTATAAATCTCCTTCTTAGCAGGAATTTTTATCAGATACTAAACCGTAATAAGCACAACTAATTTTTCACATTTTGAAAAATGTTCGGAAATTCTTTCTACTTCCAGAAAGAGCAAGTTGCAAAACCAACTGGAAAGGCCACGATCCAGTGGATTCGAGTTTCTTTATGGACGATTAAGATTTAGAAAGAAATAGACATCGAAAAGACTACATCACATTCAAGAAATCTACAGTTATAAAAATAGTATCATCATCAGGATTTTGGAAGATATCAACACTGGACAAAAATGGATTCTGATTTGTTGATCACTTACGATGTTATAAAAAAAATTACGTGCATGTTTTTCAAATAAGTATCATCTTTTACAACTATATGTATTATTTTAATGCAATGTTAAAACTTAAACACACAAAAAAAAGATGTTTGTCCATAAAGTTCAAATTTATAACATCGAAAAAGGCAAACAATCAGGAAAAAGAAAGACATTTTTTGAAAAAGGAATAAATAAATTCCGAAACGTATTCTTATTTAACCAGCAACTCCCCCTTTCCTCCCCAAAAAAAGAATATATTAAAGGCTGATGGACTTTGTAATTCAGATCTAGTTCCTTGCTATTATTTTTTGTTTCCAAATCTCAAAAAAGCATTAAGGGAACAAAATTTATGTACGACCACAAACTTATAGCGGCTCTTAAAAAGTACTTTTTTACAGACAAACCGAAGGAATATTTTTATAATGGATTAGACGTGTTATTGAAACGATGTAATACTTATATCCAAAAGCAAGGAGCCTATATGAAACGGCCCCAGGTGGTCCTGGAAGACTCCAACACTCATTCACAAAAATGTATAGATTAGAACAGAAATCTTAATACATATATCATACTTAAAACAACTAAATCGAAGTAACCCAACAGGAAACAACTGTTCAACTCCGAAACGGTAGTAGATGATAAGCATTGCCCAATCTTCCCCAACACGACAAACTTTCCCCGAAAAGGAAATAAGTAATCGAGCCTCAAGGACATCTGAACTCCTTGTGGACCTCCCCGAATCCTGTCACCGATGACTGTGATGTATAGCGCTCGTTTTGGAAGTGGTTGAATGAAAGTAGGGGCGGTTTATATAAATTAATCGATCGAGTTGTTTATTTCCTCATTTCCTCGTACCTCCTTAGTTACGTTGCTTTCAGAATATCGGCTGGAGACAAAGCTTCTCAGATAAGAAATTGAATATATAGAGGAGGAAGAGATACTCGTGGCAAAAACAAACTAATTCCATCAAGGTTGATGAAAGCGCTCGTGGCAACTCAGTTGACGAAGTAAGTTAAAGAAACTGATAAAGAAGACAATAATGGCGGCTCGAAAAGAGTTTTTAATTGAATCTCGTAATGGTTATGTCCCGATAAATCAAGACGAATATAAGACGTAATAAATTGTCTCTTTGGAAGCGGGTTTTTGTATTACTTTTAAGTCGGTAGGTTGTAAAAACAATTCAGCTATTGTGCTTTCCTCTATTTAACAATTATCCCATAAATTGTGAAATGTAATAGGGAATAAGCAGCAATAACAATATGTATTAATAAGAAATAAGAAATTTGCGAATCAAAATCCGGAAAAACTAGATTCAAAACAGTGTGAAACTCAATGAGAATTACATAATTGCTATTCTCTTTGAATTCAATGAAAACGTAGTTGCAATTTCTTTCTTAGTTTTAAACTAAAAACCGATATTCAAAATAACGTAGACAAGCGATGTCTGACCTGTGAGACACAAGGCAATAACATGTTATTACTTTTTGAAGATTGAGGATTTGGCTAACTGTAGCACCCATATCAGAACACTTTGTGGTCCATTCTCCCCTAGTAAATAAAGCCCAAACAATGAAGAAGAATTTTCTGTTTTCAACAAGAGTTCAAGCATGGAAAAGACTGTCAATATATGATAAATCCATATCTTGTGGTACCTGGTCTCATGGCATTTTAAACACAATCGATTGGTAAAGGATTTGCAGATTTCAATGGTCAAAGCGGAGGTACTTTAAGCTGGAAAAGACTGAATTCAATGAAAACGTAGTTGCAATTTCTCTTTCTTAGTTTTAAACTAAAAACCGATATTCACTACTCGACTAATAGCCGAGAGGAATGGATATCTAAAGCCATGGAGAACAAATACTAATGGTGAAATGAAAGAAAAGGCGTTTTCTTTTAGATGAAGTCCTTAGAATAGACCAAGTTAGAAATAAGAAGATACCTGTATCAAGTGCACTGATAATATATAAAACAACAGAAATTGCTGAGAAATTAAATACTTATAGTTTCCTCAATCTACTATGCTAAATTTAGTTTTCTGTAAAAATAAGTTTTCAATTGTTTTTCTATTGAGTACATGTTAATCAATAGTAAGGAGCCAGTTTACTAACTTAAACCGCATCGGTGAACCGATAATAACAATTGTGGTAAGTTCATGTGAATCAGCTTGGATATCGCTGAATCTTGGAATGCCAACATAACAAATTCACTCTGTACATAATCCCGGCGGATGCTGAAAAGTCTAACAGTGTATTCAACAAGTACAAAACCGTGTACCCGGATATCCACATACCCACCATACTGCAATACCAGAACGAAATATTCATTCATATTCTCCGCGATTCGACGTTGTTTTTCTGTCGCCGTTCCATACAGCGTGACCTACTTAGCTATTTATTACGACTCGTTTGCCCTTTATAAAATTTAAATCTACTCTTAATAAATGAACGTTGTTTAGGATTCGGTGGCGCTTTCGAGAACGTCGAATCTTCCTTTTTGTGTTTTTTTCTGGACGAGATTTAAAATCGCTTTTGTACTGTATGTTACATCTCGCGTTTCTTCTCCTTCACCCCATAAATCAGCCGTAAGTTGTCCTCTGCTCCTCAATGAAGCTAGATGATATGATGATGTCCAACAGCGATACACGTATTTGTAGTTAACCTACACTCAAATAATGTAGTCAAAATTTCTGGACCAATATTTACCGAGTTTCAAGTTCCATTACTTTGGATTGTAAATTTTCTCTTCGGAGGCGTTTCAGAATCAAACCCTTTGTATTTGGTTTTTTTTTTACCTATATACGCGGAAGTTGGTAATTCTTTAAATATTTGACTCATTTCATTTTTTATAGATTTCTTTTTTAGTTAATTAGAAAAAAAACGTATAAATATTATTCGCCTAAAGCGGAGCCTAAAAAATAAAGAATAAATCCACTATTCCAAACATCAATGCAATAAAAGAACTTGCGATGTTGGTATTTTATTTAACACCCAAATCTACACAGCGAACACCTTCAGTCAAGGAATTCATTAATGTCACCTCCACCTCCACCACGATCATCTATATTTCAGAATCGTACTTAATGAAACTTAGCGAACAAGTTTAATTAAAAAGTTCATCATCGCAGTCGTCCTTTTTTTTTCTTTGCGGATTTTCGGCAGCTCCCGCTAACACCGTCAAACAAAGGCTTCAAAGCTCTGTACGCGTGGACCTTTCCATTTTCCGATAAATAATTATTGTTGTCATTGAGAATCAGGTCAGGCGGATATAAATTCGTTAATTAGACTCTACGGTCTTCTTCCACTTTCCTTTCCCTTTCCTTTTTTTTCTTATTTTTCGAAGGGGGATGGGAGAAAGTTTAGAATAATCCTGTATTGTTCTTTGGAAGTATTAACGACTTTGCTGTTTGTGTTTTCGTCGCTTCTCCGAACATCATCTTAATTGGATTTTTCAGTTTACACTTAGAGAATTGGTACGAACGAAGAATAAACTTACTAGAGTTTGACGGATTCTTACGAGAATCTTGAATTTTAAAGTATGTCGAAACACACACTCACGTGCAGCAAATGCACGCGGTAAAATCTATACAGAGCAAATTGAAAACCGAATAATTTTTTGTAGGTTTTTTTATGGAGGCAAAGAAGATCATACCCTGCGTCGACCCTAACCACACCGCTTATGACAAGACCTGTACTTAAATAAATAAAGTCTAAATTCAACTACATTGGAAGACCAATATGTTTGGTTATCCTCCTACCTAAAAAACAGGTTATAGAAATATAAATGCCTAAAAATTAAACAGAGCAAATTTGGATTATCTCTGACGCCTTCCTGCAGAGGCTGATTCATTTTCGACCCCCGCCGTAGTCTCGCTTATTATTGGAGATAGAAGACAAGTTTAAATTTGTCGAAGTTGCTAAATTCTGTGTGATATGAATCCGCAGAAGAAATGGACTTGTGACAAATTAAAAAAAAAAAACTAAAATTTTACTTTCCTTCTTTTATCTCTAGCACCGGCATTTGGCCGTGCAGAGAAAAACTAAAAACACATTTTCAATGCAATTTTCGATCTTCAATTTAAAAGAGTAGAAGCCTTTATACGACGTTTCGGTTGTTTCTAGCCATCATCAACTTTCCTATCTCTTACCGGCGTCATGTTAGATTTCAGCACCATCGAAAAAACCTTTTTTATCTGGTTTCAACCAAATATAACATAGAGGTGTCGCACCGGGAACTGCATTGATCGACTTATGAAGGAGTATACATTGAGACGCTTCAAGATGTAACAATATGCCAAAGCGCTCAGGGAGTCATCCATATACAAAATTCTTTCCTACCAACGACACATTCTCTTTGCCACCTTAACCTTCAGACGTAACTGGCTCGTTTCTCAACGTACTGCATACGTTGGTATACTAGTAGACCAATGATTAATAACCAAATACCCCAGACTGCACCAAATAGAATGGTTCAATAGGCTACGCTCTTAAAAACGCTCTTTGGTGAAAACAGATCTAGATCTTACTGGCAGATTTCTTACTGCACCGGAATGGTGATGTGGTTCTTAGAGGAGCCATATGAAGAGCAGATCAAAAACACACCTTCAGTTTATCATTTATAAAATATTCCGTTGGCTTCTTTATTCAAATTCCTGTTTACAGAAACTTCACGCGGTTCAGTGAACGATCCATTCTCGACCAAGTTTCTATCAAGATTTAAAAAAATGTGCCACGATGTGGCTATTGGCGTTCTGAATGCAACTTCTTAATTATCTTGTAATCGCTATTGTTCCATTTTGGTTCGATGAATAAAAGGTACTTAACACCTCGTTTCTCTTCGTTAATGTACATTTTTCTATTACAAATGGATGATAATTGAGATGTTTAGCGGAGTGAAATTTCATGGCTACCTTATTTAAAAACACATCGAAAGATGTCTAGAAGCAATAACCAATGCCTTTGCCGTGAGTGATTCCATCAACACCATGAGTGAGCTTTATCACCTTATACCTAAAAATGCATTCTTCGTCAATTAAGGCACGATATCATATAACATCATAGAAAAATTTGCAGTTGGAGCCACGACGGTAGCATTGAGATCGTGTTTGTAGTTTTTCTCAACAGTGCTAAACAAAAGTATCCATAAATTATTATTGGAGAGAGACTCCAATAATAAGATAGATCCTCATGAAGAGAGTCGAAAATGAATTAACCCGCTTATGGAAAAAGCCACAACGGACTCTGATCATTATTCGCCCAAATATCACTACCTCTAACTTCTTCCTAATTTAATTAACACCTCTTAATCCTGACCACGGCAATTTGTCAAGAGAAAGTGTAGTACGGCGTTAACAAAAGTGGTTGTGTGCAAAGCGTTGGGCTATTACATAAATTATAGCGCGCAACGTGTCTATTAGCATATGCGAAACCTTTTTCGGTTTGTTAATTATATTGTTTAGAATGCTATCCGTTCACAGCAAGCTGAGTGTGTAATTAGACAATTGTGTTGTGCGGCTAATTTTAGTTTGCGTGTAACGGATCAGGTTTTCCCATAACAGACTGATGTTCATTAGCATGCCAGATTATTATCTTTTTTTATTTTTTGAACGTTGGAAAGTTGAACTACATTTGTTTTGTTTCGTAAACTGAAGTTGTATGGTGGTGTCACGGCATGGTGGCACTTAAAACAGTGATGTATAAGTTATGTGTCCCTCTTGTATTGTTTAATGTCCTCTTCGATCTCTCTATGGTTCAATTTAGTGTTTTCTTTATTTTTAAATTGTTTTGTAACATTATATATAGCGTGTTCAACGAGGAATTGGACGAATGTAGATTTTATAATTTTATTATAAGTGTCCGCTAGGGACACGAGCTTTCAAATGAAATGCGCCTTCGATAGTGGAGACTACTTAATTTCCTTTTTTTAGTGAAATATATCTAGATACTTGCATCAACGCTTTTCAAACGAATAGAGAAAAAATTGATAAATTTTACACCAAATCAACGATAAAATCTAAATAATACGACAATGTCCTCCAATAAAATGGATACCTAATTGTAATTATGGATTCACGTACTTCGCTCAATAACCCTACACTACAATATATTTATACTGTTGTCTGCCAGGAATTTAAATTGAGACATTTGCATCAATTGGCATATCCACTAGTGCTATTTGTTCATCATTCAGTTTTCGCCGAGCCAATGTGATGCCAACCTTCCAAACAGTTCTATTGACAATTACTTCGAAATTAACCAATTTACATCATCCACCTTAAAAGGGAACCCATCAATCGGCTTAAAACGAGAAGAACTGCTTGAATTTATATCATCCTCGATTTCGAACCCATCTCACGCGCCTCGCATCCAAAAATACGATCGCTACAAATCATATTTTCCCAAGGCGAAGTAGAGGCACCTTTCTTTCGCTTAAGCGGTCTTGGATCGTCTTCCCTACGCTTGTTGTTGTATATAGAAGAAATTTGGGGGTGAAACGAAGGAGAAACCCGGCCACGCTATCGTTCGATCGAATAACAGCATCTTGAAAGGGTTTCCTTGTTCGCCAAAAGTGTCTCCGACTAAGAACAACTTAAATCCGGCCAGCTCCTCCGGTCCCCGGAATTGCGGACTACAAGTGATGGTGGGAGAAAGGGGTAGAATGCGTTCGGCTCGGGCGGCAAATTAAATTTCGGGTATCTAGAATAATCTCGACGTGTTTTGCAGCAGAAATAGGGGCTGTTACTATTTTGCAAATGTAACAGAAAGGTTGTCTTCAAAAGTTCTAATTTTGTTGCTATTTGAATGGGATTCTGCAGAAAGAGACCAACCTTCAGATGTCCTAAAGTGAGAAAACACGCAAAATATTGCAGCCAAAAGGAAAAATAACGAAAGCTTTTGGCTGAGTAACTCGCGCTCTCTTCCGCTAGAATTAAATCTAAAAACATCATCAAAACGTTGCATGGGCTCTTGTAATTTATAACTGAAATGATGGACACCACTGTTCAGCGTACAAAATCGTTTATTGGACAACTTCGTAAGGATCGTAACAAATAAAGTCTGGATGGCAATTTCTTAGCTAGAAAATTTATATGATCTTCCCAAGCAAGTTTGTGATCCAACAGTACAGCTAGAAATTTAACAGATTGTCGAGCTAAGTCTTCATCAAGAGGTCGGAAAGCAAACAGCTGTGCAATAGATATAGTTTATCGCTTCTCGGCCCAAATTAATTATTTTTTAATAAATGCTTGGGCGCTGTGTTAAAGTTTATTTACCAAAATGGAATACGAATTATGGCATCATTTTTTCGGATGATTGATTCTGAACGTAGGCGGCCTATTTTACAACGTAACATCATTAGAACATCAGCAAGCCGTGAAATAAATAACCTTGGAACAGCGGTCAGACCAAGAAACCACTAGGTCGGAAAGAGAGCAACACATGTACATCAGGTACACCACTCCACTTACAACAGAACGTTGATGGACTAACCGTAAGTGTATAGAGTTGGAAGGAAATTATGTCGAGAAATAAATTTAGTAAATACAATTGCATTATCTCATTCTTTTTTTAATGGGAATTACATTTTAAAACAACAATAATTGTCGACGAAACAAAGGGTACCTGTAATGTATTCTTTTATTACCATAATAACATCGGTAAGACGATCATAGGAGATCTTTTACGATCACTTTGGCTAATTTTTTTATTTCGTTTCGCGTTCCCAACGCGACATTCTTACTCTTTCTTTCACAACACCTTTCCTCCCTCATCAACTTTTCCCATATAACGCTATTGTTTTTATTAAACCTTACGCACAGACCAGCGACAACGGTTGACCTTTGCTTCCCCTTACCATATTCTCTTATATACGGCATCACGATATTGATCCATGTCACACCGCAATTTTTCCCGGCACGACTTTGAAGCTGTCGCTGCTGCTTCCACCGACAAATCCGCATCATGTTTCTTGCCTGACATCGCCAATGTTTCGTGTTTCGGCCTTTCCCCCGGCGCGGGGTTTTTTCTTATATGTATTTGCCTTTCGTTGGTCTCTTATTTTCTCTTGAGGGTTCGGCTGTTTTTGCTTGTTTTTTGCTCTCGTCCCCGCTGGAGGAAGAAACGTGATACTTGTTTTATTAAATCGCCGCTAAAAGACAAACAAACAACTGACGCGAAACACGAAACTCGAATAAGGATGTTGGCGGGGGACAGAAAGCATGTATAGGGTCAAAGAGGAAAAAATAAGATTGCATTTTGGAACTAGGTTAACATATTCTTTCGATATTTACATGGATAAGTAGCCATATAAGTAAAATCTTTCTAACAGTGTGTCTCTGTCTGGGCTGATTAATCTGTCAGTTGTCAATCAAAAACGCTCTTAATAATAGGTTTTGCTTTTCTTCAAATCCCAAAATCCTGTAACTACTATGTGTTCCAAGAAATTGTTTCTTCCGTGTTTTGGGACTTAGGTAAAAGCGTTAAATGCTGAATTTCACAATAAAATATGAGTAAGCGAATAACAAAGAGCGCAATAGTAACATTACAGCAAAGGATTCATTTAATTCAATGCATAGGTACAGGGGAAGAAAGCTTCCGTGGAGTAAAGCATTGTTTCAAGAACGGTTTCCCGAGATCGATATTTCTCATGTCGCGAACTTGCACACGACAAGTTTGGTACTAAAATTGAGAAGAAGAGAAACAAGGAGGATGACGCTACGGTCCTTTTAACATTGGAATCCATCCTATCCAAAGTCAATGTATGGTGTGTACCACGGTATAGTCGGAGCTTATTTTTTGGATCTAAATTTAAACCGGAATTAATTTTACAACATTTTTTTATTGATAAGTCTGACAAGCTACCATTGGTCCTCTTTCTCTTTGTCCAGCCATATTGGCACAAAACAATATAATCTCCATCACATTAGCAACCACTCATTAAAGGCGCTAACTTTTAATACTTTAATTCTGTAGCAACCTCTTTGGCCTTGGCTTTTATTAATGGCCCCAATATGGGAATATGGTGACTTCTAGCACGACTGTACCATACTTTATCAATAGAGATGACCAAGGCAGGTGAAATTATTACTTTCTTACAGCGACTAGACAGACTCATGTCTATTCGTCTCATAAGAAAGATTTCATGTTGCCTACTGGTTTCCCCGAGAGCCGACAAAACACGAGTCTGTGTAGTCGCTGCAAAAAAATAATAACTTCACCTGCCTTTGTCATCTCTATTTATCAATCACCAACTAACGTTTAAAGCAAATCGAGAGCAATTTTGCCGTGGCGTGCATTGTCTGGTTGAAACAGATATCTTTTCTTCGCCAAATGCGGACACTTCTTTTTCACAACATTGTTCAAACGACCCAATAAGTTGACATAATACTCGCCATTAATCGTTTTGCACTTTTCAAGATTATCAACGTTGATTATGCCGCGTACACCCAAAAACACCGTGGCAATGATCGTGTTGGCTGATAAAGTGGCTCTTCCTCATTTGGACGACCTGGACGTCCTTCATCAAAAATGATCATGTCACCTTTTTTCAAGAACAAATATTTAATCACTGCTCTATATTTGACTTTCTTTCAACCTTTATCAATGGTTACTTTTATGAAAAATAGTTATTTCAATTCTAGCAGCGCCATTTCTTGCCCAGGCTAGGTCATTATCGAACTCTCCTCGTATATAAAACGTGGAAAACACTGCTATTATGAGTCAATCACGATACAACAAGAACGTTCTTCATTTAGAAAAAACAAGATGTTTCACAAGTTGTTTACCTGGACAACTTGTTTATTTAAGTAAATATAGCTCAGACTACCCAATTATAAACCTGAGTTGTGCAGAATATTGGTTTATTTTTTAAAATTATGCGATCACGTTTTAGAGGTTGTACATACATAACTCAGCCAGACAACGATTCTCTACCAATTTGTGTTCCGGAACGAAATGATGCCATAATGTGAAATATAGTACGCAGAATATTGGATTAAATGAAGTGAAAGATTGCTCTTGACGAAACATTCAATCAACCCGGTAATGTTTGCGCAATGTTTTATTAATATCCCACTTGGAATAAAATGTATCCAATCATCCAAGAAAGAGAGAAAAGGACGCCCTCGGCGGTTTGGTGTGTGGGAAGAGCGCGCCGTATTGTTCTCTGTTTCTTAGGTGTCCGAGTACTTTTTATTGTAAGTGTACGTTCCGCCTAGAGAATCAAAACTAAAGCTACAATTCTTAACAGCAAATATTATCAAGTGACAAGTATTGTCATAAAAGGGTAATTAGAAGCGAAAATATACCTGATTTAGTTTTGAGGGAAAACCCCTCTTAACAATAATAACATCTGTTTGGCCATTTAGAATTTTGCTTGTAAACCTTCTTTTATATACTGCAAGGCAAACTGTATTCTATAGATATAGTATTAATAAAATATTGCGTTTTTCTTTGATTGAGTGTAAGGAATGGTTCATCAATAGCATTCTATTGTTTAATTTCTTAAATTTTATTTTAATAGAAGAGGTTAAAATTCTATTCTCAAAAATCTCTATTATATGACCGATTGTTAATCCCACGAGATTCTGCATGAACGACCTATTTCTTTCATTTCATTATCAAACGATTACATAAAAGTATCCTGTTTGATAACCGTGTAGGAAAGTTCCTTATCTAAATCATCAACAGAACTATTTGTAGAAAAGGAAGTGGTTTTCCGATAAGATCAAATCTATAGATAACATCTAAATATTTAATATGACGTTCCAACTTTGAAGCAGAACAAAACGAAAAACCAACAGATTATTAATACGAAAAGATAATATAGTCTATATGGAGAAATATAAGATCTGTCCATGCCATGAAAACATAATGTGTATCATCATCAAGATATTTTTATAAAATACGGTTGGCAGATTGCCATAGCCCATAGGATGCACGTTATATCTCTGGGAGCTTTTACATATATATGTAAATATAAGGAAGTTTTATGCAAAATTATACAAATAAATATTCAAATGACGCATGTGTCTGCCAAGATATTAAAAGGGGACTTTATAGTGGCTTGTTTTTCTTTTATGCAATATTCCATGATCTAATGCTCCAAAAATAAACTCGCTACTTTTTTTTTTAATTGTTGTTAGATTACTACAACAAAATTTTCCTTTTTCTATATTTTCTATATTTAGTATTAATTCTGTTAGATGTAGACTTAGTTCGAAAGATGTGTTTCTTGTAATGATACTTACATTTGATGGCGTTTAAAGATGTCATTGGACTTCAATGACGCAATTTTCTAGTTTTTTTTTTTTTTTGCTTGGTTTGATAACAATTCTTCTAATTTATTTAATATTTGATGTAACATACCTGTTATGTCCTTGACACAATTTCCCGAGTCAATACAACTTTTTTTGCCACAATAATGATTTAGAGTATTCTTCTTAAGATTGCTCAAAAATTTTTCAAAATGAATCAGAATATTGGTGAAATGTGTACCTATCATTGGAGTCTCGCGATAAACAGTCGAGACAAAATCCCTGTAATGTCCTAAATTTAAAAAAATTAACAATTCTACGAGGAAAAAACTAAAAAATTAATTATGTGCTTCAGGTCATTTCATGTAAAAAAAAAAACTAATTTTACTGATTTCTATGCAATTTTTTTTAAATCGAAAAAAAAAACAGAAAGCAACTACTGAACTTCTATTTCTCTTCACTTCCTTCAGTGTACGATTTTCAATATGAACTAGCTTGGTATATTAGTCTTTCAGCTCTGCAGCAGACGTAAAGATCAATGAAAACCATTTCCGGTTGCATCGCTGGTAAAGAAATATGAAACGTGCTAGCGAAATATAAAAGAAGAACCAAATCCGCGTACTCTGTTCTCGGCTTTACGGGGATCCACCGGACTCATTTATTCTATTACCCGACGATATAATGTTTTGACACTTCCATATCCAGAGATTTATGGGTATCATCAAGAATTGCCCGGGTTTAGTTATAGGTGCCGCTTTGTTCCGACCGTACGTTGAAAGCTTTTCGCTTAAAAGTTTTTATTGCCACTTACCTTTCCGCATAAAGTTAAGCAATTGTTCTAAAAAAATTGCCGGTTGTATATAATAATAATAATAGTAAATCTTATTGATGCTAAAATAAAAGAAAATACAAGTTACAATTGATGAAGTTCAGCTAATACTGATCTAACTTTACCGAAGAAAATAATAGTACAAAAAGAAATAAAACTAGTGAGTAAATTCTACTTGCAACTATTACTACAACTAAAAGAAATGTGCAGAAAAAGGAAGAAAAAGAACATAGTTTACAACCAAAAATAAAACAATTTAATGGTTATATTAAAGAGACCATGCCCGTACGCATACGAGATCAGACCAACACACCGAAGGATTTTAGCAAAATATTATGCAATGAAGTCCTGAACACTTGGTATGAGCAAACCTTAGGTAGTGCACATCTGTTTGCAAAGTGGTACCTTCTGAGAGATGATCTTGTGAAAGAGGTCTGAGGAAATCGGCGTTGTTCCATGAACCACCGTACGTCTTACACAAGCTTATGTGTAAGATACTTTCGAATCACGTAAACACGAATTTTAAAGCTGAGGTATACTTGCAGCAGAGGCCAGGTTCTCCATAACAATGATTTTCGCTACTTAAACATAAACAAACATGGATTCTTGTTCATATCAAAAATCTTTCGACACACCGCTGAAAACTCTCGGAAACTCAATCAAATAAAATTTTAACCAAAACCAAAATTAAGGAAATAACAGCATTCCGTAAAATGTTAAAGAAAACTTACATTAACCAAAGAAACAGTAACTACGTGTCTATAACCATTGGTGATACGTAAGTACAACCGCGGCATTAAGAAAGTTGTGCCAGGTTATGAGAAGTGCTTCAATAATGCAATATATTAATAATAACTGATCGACACCTACACGTAGTCTAGCTGCATCCTGAGTTAGAAAGGTAGTCGTTGGGGACGAGAAAGAGATGGTAGACGGGCGAAAACAAGGAAATATGGGGAAAAGTATGAGTCACTAAATGGTATCTGAAGGTCTCGAAAAAGATGCGACGGCATTTATTATGATATCGAGTAAACCTTCTTCACTTTCTAGACGACCCTCGTTTAATTCTTTTTTGTTTATCCTATTGATCCCATACAGTTTACCTTGTAATTCACGCGATATTCAGCGAAGACACTTAAAATCGTAAAACTAAAGCGCAGCCAGCCAGGCAGAAAATAACTGTGTTCGAGAGACCCTGAGATGGTGTTCCGCTTGTGGCATATGGTAAATTCGTGACTTTACCTATGAAAGGGTACCGGCATGATGCGATCGTCACGAACAACGTGGATGCTTACATTACACGAATACGCGGAGCTAAGATGTCGTTTCGGAAAAAAATTATAATCAACGGTTGCTCTTGAAATGGGAGATTTGAAGAAGAGAACTAGTCATCAAATGGAGCAAGAAGAGGATGTTTGCGAGTTTACTTTCATTATACGAAGGCGGCTAATTAAACGTTTAATGCATTTAGTCCAATGCTGTTTTAAGAATTTCATCCCATTTCGAAAGCCATCTGTCAAGTCTGTAAATTAGCCTTCAGCGGTGACTGACTTTTTTAAAATTTGAGAACATATTGAAATCAGACGGGAACAAATCTGGAGAATAAAGCGATTGCGCAAGCAAATCGTATCTCAATCTTTACCATTAAGAGAGCATTGGTATACGGACATACATTATTATGGCGGAAATAGATTCTCTTACGCGCTAAATCAGATCTTTTTTGCTCAATTTTTTTCCTTCAACTTGTTCAAGCGGCCAACGTAGTATTCGCCACTTATCGTTTCGCTGCGAGGAAGATAATCAATAAGCAAAATTCCGTTTGCATCCTAGAATGATGCCAAAACATTACTCGCTGATTTCACGGACATTATTTTCTTCGGAGTCAAGCAGCCAGGTTCCGTCCACTTTGAATTGAAGTACTGTAATAATGTACCCAGATTTCATCAATTGTTACAAATTGCCTAATGAAATCCACCGGATTTGCCTTAAAACGGTGCAAACGTTTTTGTGACAATACTATTTAAACGCCGTTTTGATCCATTATGAGTGATCGTGGCACCCATCTTTCGGACATATTCCTCATAACCAATTGAGTGGTCACAATATTGCAAACCCGCTCCTCCGAGATGTTCACTATGTCACGAATTTTGTTAATCCCCTCTGACGTAATGACTTTTTAGACGCCCACTCCGGTGCTCATCAACAGCACTCGTTCTGGCACATTTAAGCTCTGCCACCCACTTTTTTATAATAGCATATGATGGTGCACTATTACCTAATTTCAGAATCCCTTCAGGCCCTTCAGGTATAGAAAACTTAAGGACAGCACATTTCTCAGTATTTTCGATGATTTCTTGAGATCAAACCAATTAACAAAAGTTGATATTTGCAGTGTTACCACCAACCATTGAATGAAGCGTAGAAACTATAACCATGCAAGCGCTATCTACGCGGAGACTACGCAATTATTATCTCGCCCTTGCAGGCTTTAGTTTATTCTCAAAATACACAACACCAACAAATTTTTGCAAAATAATGTTTATTAGTATAATAAATGCTCATACTACTTATAAACAGCACAACCAAGAGTCCTTGTAAGTGTCCCCGAAGCTGCTCTACGTACTTTACCTTGATTTTCAATCCTCAAGTTCCAACACCGCAATACAATGGAATGATTATGATCAAGTAAAGTTCGCCACTTTCCGTGCACTACACGAAATTAGCAGAGACTAGACAGACTCGCGTTTATTCGTCTCATGAGAATAGGTTCGTGTTGCATACTGGTTTCCCCGAGAGTCGACAAAACACGTGTCCATCCAGTACAGCTTCTGCTAATTTCGCAAAGCGTACGGAAAGTAGTTTAATGATAGGCAATCGTTTAAGTTGACCTTCAGAAATGCATGCGATTATAACATTTTAACGAAATATTCCAAACGATTTAGGAGTGGTGCATTATTAGTTGCAGCCAGTGTATTTTGATGTAGAATAAATACAATAAAAATTATGTTTGTTTTAATCCACACCTTTTCCCAACTTAATGGCTTATTGTTTGAAACTGTAGATGTTTGCGTGTATAAATTTTTATGAAATGTATGGTTTACAAAGATTAATCATTGGTAACTTCCCAATATTTTTTATATAATTTAACAAACGTACTATTTATTAACTGAAAATCATATTTACATTGCCAATGTAAGTTTTTCCACAAAAAAAAACAACTTTTATATCCTCCAGTTTTCTTTCCGAGATATTTTACTGCGTATTGAAAATACACAATGAAAACTTTCTTTAAGCAAGAAAACCAATTATTTACGCCATATAAAACAAACTCTAAAAACTAAAATTTCATATTTACCGATTCATTTCTGGATGGTTTTTACCATATTTGCGACATCTAAATATGTACATA
>LR737380.1:21586490-21689927 GCA_902655005.2 Marronus borbonicus | reverse complement strand
GACGGGAGATTTATGCAGAGTGCAGGGTGTAATGAGGAAGGAAAATTATTTTGCAATACTCCAGAATCATGCAGTGCCATCAGGATTGCGTATAATAGGTCGTAACTTTACATTCATGCCTGACAACGACCCAAAACACACTGCGTTAGCGTGTAAGAACTATCTAAAGGAGCAAGAAGAACAGCACACCCTGAAAATAATGACATGACCCCCACAAAGCTCAGATTTGGACCCTATAGAGTTGTTGTGGGATGAACTGAACAGGAGGATGCGAAAAATATGTCCAACTTCACAAGAACATTTACGGAATATTCTGCAATATGACTGGATTAATATTCCACAATCCATTTTAACAAAACATCGAAAGAATGCCTAGAATAGTTCGAGCGATGATTAACAGCAAAGGAGGTTTTTTCGATGAAAAAAAAATAATGTTCCGTATGTTATATTAAGCCAGAATAACTTTTTATTTATTTATTTTTTGTCTTTTTTACCTGTACATACAATAAAATTGCATTTTGTTTTTAGTTTCGTTTGTTTCTGTAACTTTTTCATGTTTTTTACCAACCGACCGAACTTCTCTGAACGGCAGTGTACATACAAAGTGAATTCCCTCTTGTTCCATCATCCTCTAACAGGTCACATCGCCTACTGGCCGCTTTACAAAGTGTGTAGATAGGAGCTCATCTCATAATGTTTGTCCTTGTGATTGGCAGAAAGAAGCTACTATCATATCTTGAATTTAATCGTGATACGTAGATAACATAAAAAGGTTCCCTTGTATCATTCATTTATTGCATATTTCCGTTACCTATTAATAAATACGAGGAACCGTTGAAATATGCTACAGAACAACCCAACACAACAGCCCGTTTGGAGATATTTTGCCCCAGTCCTTTGGACTGTGTTCCACCGTATGAATCAGTGAATGACACGTAATGGTGACACAATACGGCGATACGTAGCAAATGGGTACCGGCCTTTAGAATTTGAATGTTAAATAGTGTTAGCCTATTCTTAAGTGTAAAAAAAAAGAAGTTTCAATTACGAATACATTTTTGCTTGTTTCTATCTATGGTATGTGAAGTTCTCAATAACAATGACGCAAGCCACATAAACAAATAAGTAGCCTATCACAAACATAAATCCTAACCGTTTAATAGAAAAAAAGCAAATAGCTGATACTGATGACAAAGGTAAAGATAACAGATCAGGGAAAAAACATGAAATGCAAACATACTCTTTTATCTCTTATCAGAGAATAAATAATATAATACAATAAAATGCAACTTACAATGCTTAGATTGTAGAGTACCTCATAATTTGCAAACACATGCACAGATATTTACTAACTATGACAAAAATCCAACAAGCTAACAAGCAAACAGTATGAGGCGATGATGTCAACAAGGTCGAAGCATAGTAAATATGTATAAACACAATTCATGATGTTATTAGTTTATTCCATGAAATAATAAAATCGGGACAACATTACAAAGAAATTACATCAAACCTTTAAATATTGATAGATTATATAAACAGGTAGACCTAGTATATACATTTTTAGATCAGATTTAAACCTATTATAGTCGCTGATTTCTAATTGAATTTAGTAACTTATTATACATTTTTGGTATCACTATGGGGGGACTATGCAATAATATACATTGCATAAAAGGATAATTATTTCAAATGGATTATTAAAAAAGTCACTTATTGTTAATTCTAAACTTATTTCAAACATTTGACGGCATTAAACAAGTGACCAAGGTTAACCCGATAAACACTTACCTGGTATGTACAAGGGTCGTTCAATAATTTCCAATAAGCCCACCAAAAAGTAGGACTTCGGAAGGTCCCCAAAATAGGGGCAATGACTTCTTGGTTCGATGTGAACCGTTGTCCGCCGAGCTATTTTTTCAAGTTTGGAAATAAAAAGAAATCACTGGGGGGTCAAATCTGGTGAATACGGTGAATCTTGTACTAATTCGAACTTTAATTCCATAATTTTAGCCATCGAAACTGCGGAAGTGTGCATCCATGCATTTCTAAATGGAAAAGGATCATTTTCTTTTTCAAATGAGAACGTTTTTCTCGATTTCTTCGCTCAACCGGTCCAATAACGACGCACAATACTTTCCAATTATTGTTTGTTCCCTTTCCAAGTAATCAGTGTAGATGATTCCCCGTACATTCCTGTACATTTTAAGAGCTAAAGATAAAGCCTCACAGTCGATCACACGATTGCGTTTATTCTCCACTGAGAGCAAACGCGGCATCTTACCGAGATTTTTTTCACACCTAATTTTTCGTGCAAAATTGAAAAGGAGACAACTAATTCGCGCACTTTGATTCGTCGATCTTTCAAAACCATATCGTGGATTTTCGGAGGTAGTCACTTCCATTCGACGTTCAGATTCATATTTCGTGGATATACGGCCATGTTTATTTACCCAGTTGTAAGCAGTTACTAACACGGTAGCAGATGTGCCATAAACTTCCAACTTAGCTTTGATCTCTTTCGGTGTTAAGCTTAAATAAATGTTTAATCGCCGCTCGAAACACACTTTTTCCATTTTTCTACATAAACAAAAATTCGTTGCTTAAGTCGACAATGGAAATGAAACCGTGTGAGGGATATTGACAGACGTAGTGACTAATAGTGACTAATGACCCTTTACTAGAAACAAACCATTTTCGATACTACGAGCGCCATCTCTTAGATTTTCTAAAGACTTCTTAAATCACCCCCGTACATCAATAAAACAGAGAATTTAGAAAACTTCGTGCTACCAGCAGGTAGTAATTGACATGTTGCCAGGTTATTAACAATGAAATTATATTATTAACATAAATTTATTAAGTAGCTAGTTTTTCATTTTTAATTTAATAAACAACTAATAAAATTATATGTTTCAAGTAGGTACTGTATTTAGTGCTCCGAGTCCTAATATCTTGGCTTCAATTGGTAGAAAAGCTCTCCACATTTCATCAATGTTGCTAACCTTATTGTAGTATAATGCGCCTGCGCGTAACGATCTGTACATACGGCAGTATAATGCGCCTGCGCACAACAGGATATACCTAATTTATGTATATGTATTTTCGTGTAGAGAACTGTACTGTGTTCTGAGTAAATTAGTAGGTTGATTGTATTAGTTTAGGCATGTGAATAAATATGTTTAAGGGAAAAAAAATAATATAAAACTTACTAATATATATTGAAATGTTAAAATAATTTTAATTAGAGTACAAAAATTCAATAAATCATATAACCAGCAATTTCGAAACTCATTACAAGACTTTTTCTTTACAATTTAAAACTTGGATTTTGATATATGCCGCAATTAATGGAAAAAAATTGTTTTAGCAATTTTAATTACCCACTTTCCCTTTAAGACATTGCGCATGTTAGTATGTATCTAGATTAAAAAGTTTAATGCGTTCGAATCTATTACACAATTTTGAAAGCCACTTCTTGATTCTTAGCTTAATACGTATCAGGAATACGCAGCAGACAGACTCAATTTGTTTCAATTTATCAGTAAATAATAAACAGTAACAATAATATTTGGAAAATAGATAATCGCTAATACCCAATAGGAAATTTGATAATTTATTATGTCATAAATCACGGATTAACGATTTCTGAATGATAGGATTTATGCAAAACGGGTATTGAACTCGTCAGTTTTGGTTATAAATCGTATTCAACGTTTAGTTTTACTCGTGTAAGGAATTTTGAGCATAGGAGGTTGGCGGCGCTGAAGAAGCAGCAACATATATGTTATTTTCCATGTTTTTATTAAAACAAAGAAAAATAAACAATGACGAGGTTATTTAATAAGAAAAATTATTTCTTACACTCCAAATACCTATACAAATGATCATATCTTCCACTGAAGCAAAACCTATAAAACCCAAAATTATCAAGCGTGAAGTTAGCATGGTACAGAAATTACATAAACCACAATACAACTCAATTCAATGTATTTTTTTCCTAATAACTGTGGTAACAAGTGAAAGTCCCCGTAACTGTCATTTGTAATTTAAAATAGCCAATATATCTCAGCTCGTTATAATCTCATAGGCACTAAATGCTATTACTGAGATTGTTTCTTGGTTCCTTAATCTTTCAAACCAAGTAAGTGAAAAAAAACTGATTAAGTGGGCAATTCCGATGCACATATTAGTATTTTTTGAACATACCGTATATTTAAACGCCTGACATATGTATTGACAGTATTGCCAACCTAATTCAAATTTTTAGTAATAAATCCCTCAACAAATATGAAATCATCAAATCTAATTTACTCATGACGTTAATCTAATTTTCTTAATATTTTAAACGTAACACACAATCTATATTGAAAAAAAAAGAAAAAGAAAACGGTATGATGTAAGCCCGAAAACATGCGTTTATCATCATTTCAATAATACACAGCGAAATTAACATTTCTAAACACAGTGCCGTATGAAAGTGAACGCCCCCACGATTCTCAACATTCTCTTGGCATTCAGCTTATACAATAACTTCGTTATTCTTGAAGAATAGGCGTCATTTAAGTTAACTAACTTGAAAGTATAATGAGAATATATCTTTTCCGGTCACAGAATGAAATCTTTCAGTTTATTTTCATTTTTATAGCATCCGTTTTAGGTTTCTTCAGATGATTAGTTTGATTACTTTAACGAAATGTTTCTATAGCGTTCTAGGACGTTGCAAAAGTATTAACCTACCTTTTCTTCGTGTTGACGATGAGTTTAGGGACGTATTCCAATAACACCAACACCAAAGAAGAAAGTGAAAATATTTTCAAATAATAACACTCAAAATAAGAACACAATTTCTCAAAGCTCAAATAAAACAACAACAAACAGAACGATCACAAAATTCAGTTTATCCCTTCGAACACAAAGTAAAATGCAATTAAAAGAATAAATCACAAAAACAAATCAAAGTCGTATATCTCGATTGCGGTAATTCCTTCACTGTATCTTATCCAAAAAACGTTCACCGCGTGCTTACAACACCTTCTTTAGCTCCTAAGACCTCCCTCAATGTCTTTTAATGCTGGAATTACCGATACACAATAAACAGCACGTTGTCGCTTCGAAAAAAAAAAACTATATTCTCACGTCTATATGCTTGATGAAGAGAATGTTACTTGCGCGTAACTCTCAATGAACGTACACGCTGTATACCAACCGTGGCTGCACTGATTCGAATCCTGTTGAATTTTGATCGAAGAAAGCATTGCTGGTTGCTTGGGACAGAGCGCGCATGTTTTTGAATCGACTCTTGCGCTTATTTGCGCAAAGGAACGCATTTCTATCAACGACTACCGAAGCGATTCAACTATTGGTTGAACGCGCTTTTTAATATCAGATTGTACGATACTGTTTGCTTTTTATATTTTTAAAATGTGATAAACGAAACAGATGTTAATGCAAACAATATTTTATTGTAATCACAATCAGTATGTTACTGAATTTACGCAAGCGAAATCAATGAGAAATTAGCTGCGTTTCGATACCGCTTTTATAAGAATACCAATAATAATAATTTCCCTCAAATTTACCAGAATTTTATTTAAAATTAACTAAAGAGCATTGCTATTGAATATGGATGGTTTTAAAAGCAAGGAAGATCGAATTTTAATTAAATTTTGCATAAATTTGAGAATATGTAAGTAGTTTATACAGATAAGTAATAATAAAAAGTTCTTCCTAAGTTTGAATAAGCATTAATAAATGCATTACAGGGTCCATCTAACTAAATATATTTCGTTATACCACAATTTACAGCTTTAAATAGAAATTAACTTAAGGAATATTTTAATACAATCACTAAAGTTCGCAACTTTCCGGGCGCATCGTGAAATTAGCAGACTAAACAGACTCGTGTTTATTTGACCCATGAGAGGGAGTACGAGTTGCCCACTGGTTTCCCCAAGAGTGGACAAAATACGAGTCTGTCTAGTCTCTGCTAACTTAATGAAGCGTCCTGAAAGTGAAGAACGTAATATTCATAATCAGTAAGCTGCTTTAACCCAAGTATGTTTCGTGTGAAATTAGTAGGGTTTCAATCACTTTCACAGGAATACCAACATGGTCTTCCTTGATTTTATTAAAATTTTATTTAAAGAATGTTCGAGTAAATCTGCCAAAATGATAGCAATTTATACAGATAAGTAATATTTCATCTATAATTTAAATAAACATTAATATACCTATTACACGCTTATACAATTTGCAGGTTATAAATGACCCCATTCACTTGTATTCAAGTTTCCACTTCTAGAATAAAGCTTGTTAAATAGGAAAATAGAAGCACTGCGCAAATAGGAAAAACAAAATTTAATCTAACAGGCATTTCGCGTTTATTTAAATGCAAATATTTCGTAAATAACAAGGCAAGTATTTCGAAAACAAGCTATTGTTTGTTTAATTAGTCCTTACGTTAAATTAGTTCGTATGCATGCTTTACAGTTTCATTTATATTGAGATATTTTATATAATATTGGCAATTAATTATTAAGAAGTTTAACGTGATTAATTTGAAAATTCATACGTTTATTCCACATAATTGGAATCACTTCTTCAAATACTAGGCAAACGCTTTTAAGCTTTAACCGAATAAAAATATTGCTAAAGCAGTGTAGTAGTAGTAGTTAGCGAACAAGTAAAGATATATGTACATCAAAAAACAAAGTTTCAATTTTATTTGAACGTGTTTCCATTTCAAGATAAGCAGTGTTACCAACTAACTTAATAGAAAATTCCCTCTTTTAGACAAGAAATTTGGCTTTTTTAAACAAAATTCCTCCTCTTGCCTTTTTTTTTAAGGACTGTTCAAACATTTATATTTATATTGCTTTACAAAATAAGATAGAAGATGATATGGAAATTTAATGTTTATTTGAAATTTTAGAAAATGGATAACAAATTGTACTCAATTGTTAAAAGAGACTCTATTCTTTACTATAAAATTTCATAATTTTATCATATCTTGAATAAAAAAATCCCGTTTCCAATAAAACTCTAAAAAAAAAAAAAGGTAAGTTATAGTTCTGACGTGTTAAATGCATTTTAAATTTTGAACTCGAGTTAATTATTCAAGTTTAGAATAATTTTTATAAATTTATAAATCTTGTAAAGTTTATAGCATAGTACCATCTCTGATACGCTGTCTCCACTAAGATAAATACAGAAAACTGTAATTCTGATCATTGACGTATTTTCCAGCAGATGACACCACCCATTCAATAATTTAAATTTAGAAATGAATACAACTTTCTTTTTATTATTATCATATATTACTCTATTGTATAATTGATTTTTTTTTAAATAATTATTGTATCTAAACGTATTCCGGGTCCGGACCCATCCTGAAATCCGGAACACGTTTAATTTTAACAAACTCTGGCCGTGGGAGCCTACGTTATTATTTGAATTATTGCATCATTACACTTTTAATAAATAAAGCAACATAAATTGCTATAGCATGTAGATACAACAAATAATAAAAATATTATTATCTTATAAATAGGCAACTCTTGTAAAGGTGACATGTAAGTTAAGTTACTACTGCTATTAATATTAATATTAACGATTACGCGCATATCTTTACAACTTTTTTCTCCGTTTTATTCAAGATTAAACATTCACAATGCAGTTAGGAATGTTAAAGGTAATTCCAAGCTACGTGTTAGCAAATAATCTTTAAATAAAAAAAGTAAATATGTACAGTGGCCGGTTTATGTTTTGTCTCTCGCTTGCCAGGATTAAATATCGATACTATCTTCCCCGTGTACTTAGCTTCAAAAAACAAAAAGCACAGAACCGCGTTTATTGGGAATATCGCAAATTAAAATGGGAGTAATGAAATCTACCTTACAATAATCCAAGGGCACGGCTACGAGTGGTAAAAAGTATAGATACATCGTGTCAGGGGGAGACAAAACATAAAAATGTCACTGTACATTACAATGTATCTTATTGAAATTTAGAGGCAAGTAAGTAACATTATCGATGTGTTTGAAGACCATTTAAAGGTCAATAAAATCTAAAATATTGTTAATGATGTCACAAAATATCACAATCGCCTTAAAGTGAATTAAACGTAATCTACGTTTTATGCTTCTGAGAAATGTAAAGTTTAATTGTCTCGTTATTTCCCTGACTTGTTAAGTTAGTTAGTCATCACTTGTTCTACAAGAAATTTACTGTAATTTTCAAATAAACTTTCTAGAAAAACAACAATCAGATAAATAAGATAATAATTGGTAATAACAGCAATTTTAGTTAATTTTACGTTAAACTTTTTGACATAAACGAAAATTGCAAGCAAGTAACACGTTATAGTCGTAATAAAGTAAAACAATTCTATTGTATTTCATTTTAATATTTTCCTGGGGTATTTTTATTAGTGCGTATACACCGTTGTTCAAAATAATTTGGTCAGGCTATTTTACGACGCTCAAAAGGAAATCGCTTTTGAGTATTAAATTAAATACAAATATTTGTTACTTAATTCAATATTCAAATACTCATATGAATGGCACCGAATTTCCCGATCAATAGAGAAGGCTAACATAAGGAAAAGACTATATTTCACAACATTACATAAGTATAATTAGTAATTACGTAATAAATACAATTTAGATTCTTTCGCTTCTACATAAAAAGAAATAATGGAGATAACTTTACAAACATAGTAAATAGAAATACATATCCTTACTTACTTCCTTGTTGCCAAAGAGAAAGTGCACATATCTTCTACAAACTGATTTTTAAATAAATAAAATTCATTAAATATGCGATAAATATTCTAAAATTTAAAATAAATTACATAAATAGGAACAAATATACAAATTCGGTACCACCATGGCATTTATATATTTTTTGGAATTGGCGTCGCTTATTTACATACTTCGTAATAATTCCCTAATTTACGGCCTAATTGTTCCTAATTTTTGTGCTTTTTGCTTATGAGTACCCCGTTTCCACCACATAGGTTCATTTGGGACTATCACGTAGTCGACATATTTGTATTCAATTGATAAATGATTTGATAAATCCTGTACTGTGGAATCTAGAATGAAAATGGACTTGCCGATTAAAAAAATTATCATTTAGACTTTGAATAAACATCAATTTACTTACCACAGTTACGAATAATCACACTTAAAATAATAAGCAAACAGCACAAGCTATTGATCTTCGATAAGCACTTCATTTTCTTGGAAGATTCTTGGTTACTACGGGATGAAACTAGCAAAATCTAGAAAGCTATGAAATCTCCATACTTCCATACGTATTCTGTTAGATATTGAACGCTAATATTGTACTGTGTAATAATTTAGAATGAATCTCCTTGTAACATTTATGAAATGATGTTGACAATGAGGTTCAAATTTTAAGTTCCCACTTTGCGCGTAAAGTTGGTAGCGCATGCGTAATGCGTAAACGGTTGTCGCTTTCCTTGTCCTACGCCCACTATAATTTGTTTTCGCGCCTAGCTTACTTGCTTGTTGGGAAGAAATGAGTTTGCAATGGATTAAATTGCATGTAACTAATGCATATTCATCAGTAAACCTGTTTTTTCTCTATTTCAATTTACTCCAAATTTTTTCTGTGATTTTATAGCTTACTTTCTGTAAATCTCGTGTTCCAGAGACAATTTATAATCAGCGATCCCAAAAAAAGATTGTAATTGAGAAATATAGTTATAAGTGTGAAATTAGCGGCTACAAAAAGGAATGAAGGAAATTGCCATTATTTATAACTAGGGAATATTACTTGTTTACCTGTTATTAAAAAAAAAACTTCATTTTAGCGCTATTTTCTATGTTGTTTCGTTATTATAAAATAAACTATTATGATTCACAGACTGGCTTTTACAAATGCAATCAAACTATTATGTTAGAATTTTTTGTTTGTTAATCATTTATGTACCCACCGCCGGTTTATAGCACATTAACTTAATCCTGAATTAAATTAATCCTCGATTAAGATTTAGCACGTGATTTAATTTCTGTTTACACATGCATTGTAAGCTTGATTTAATTCGCGATTAGAACTAAAATTACATTTGACGCAATTGCCATCACAAAAGTAGGCTAGCCTGTATCAACTACATAAACACCTGTGTTATTGTAAAGGAATTCTTAAATTGTTAAATTTATTCGAGTAACAGCTATTTACTTGGCATTTTCCTTTTTTTGAAATTAATGTTACCAGACCGCAAACCGACATTTGGTTTTAATCAGGAATTAATTTAATCGATGATTCAAGTTGTTTATGTGGCATGTGACAATTGCATTCAACTAAGATTGTCACATTCTACTTGACATTTTGACTTAATCGGTGATTAAATTTTAACTTATGTTGGCGCAACTGACCATAGAGGTTAACGTATTAATCTGTAGTTAAATGTTTAATTTATTTTATAAATCGGGGACCAATGTAATTGGTTCGTTTTGCACAATCAATTTTAGTCGCATTTTTTAATGTATGTTAAAATACATACATGAAAATATTAATTTATCAATTGCCTATTTGCAAGTTTTAATTGTAAATAGTAAAAAGTAGCAAATATATGTATAACAATGGATGCCAATAATTTAATGTCAGATTCATTATTATTCTTACATTTTAGCGAAAGAACCCGACTTTAATCCAACAAATATAAACATCAAAACTAAATGCAAATCTAAACATACACTTAAAGTACAGAAATTGACTTTATAATTAAATAGAATCGATTTTAAATTAAATTCCTCCGTTCGCCCATAGATAAACAAGGATTAAGCAAAAATAAATTAAAATCGAGCATTAAAATTCACAGTATGGGACGTCAACTTTTTTCATGTATTTACATTAAGATTTTTCAAAACACATACATTAAAATTAACCGTGTAAAATGGGCTGTAGGTACGCCAATAAAAAGAACCTAAATAGAACTATATAACGGCAATCAGAACCAAAGACTCAATGGCAAATTAATTCAAAGTTCCCGTAACCTAAATCACAAGAAATTATCAGATCTAGCAACACTATTATCTAGGTATTCTCTTTAATACTAAATAGTTCTCTGCGGCGTTGCCAGATGGGATTTTTGAAATCTAGGAAATAAAAGAGAAAAAAAATCAAGAGAGACAAGTAAGTTGTTTTGAATTAGTTGCTTTTGCTAACGGTGAAAGAAAACACACAGAAAAAAAAATAATTGGCAACATTAATACAATAAAATGTAGTTAGAAAGTAAACAGAAATTTTTGGGAGAATTCTGTAATAAAAATTGTTTTTTCTCTTGATTTCGTACTTCAATACAAAATTTCTGCGGTCGGAGAGAAGAAAACAATTGATTTTAATCTTCAAAGTTAACTTTTAATTTAACAAAAAAGCACCAAAACACAACTTTTCGATGAATGAATAAAACATTTTAGTAAAAATCCGGAGTTTTATGTTGAAAATCTGTAGATCATGAAAAAATTTTAAAAAATCAGGAGATCTGACAACACTGTTCTGTATGTTATGCAGTGTTACCAATTCGGCGAGTAATTATAAGGTAACAATCAACATGAATTATGTAGATTAAATGTATGTGAGCTTAGACATATTTTTTGTTGCCCCGTTGCCATACCTTAAAGCTTAAACACCATTGTAAACCGCCATACTAGTTAATGATGAGTTGGACCTACACGAAATTTAATCTAGAATTAAATTAGAGACGGGTAGGATCTGACAATTGCAGTCAATTAACTTTTTTCTTTTTGACTTAATTCGAGATTAAATTTTAACTTATGTTGGCACAACTCACCATTTTTGCAATTAACCAAGGTAGCTCTGAGCACTTCTGAGGAGTTTGTCAATAATGGTAATTTCGCTTCTTGCGCAGATTTGAGCAAATATTTTTGCTTGATTAATGAAAACTTCTTTATTATGTTTTTAACGTAAAAAACTAAAATAATTGTAATCAATTAGCGGTTGTAAAACTATTTTGAACTGTGCAGCTAGTTACGTATACTTATTTAACTGGCGATCAGCTGCTTGCGTTTGTGCATACGCGTCCTAACATTCCATCGCTGTTTAACATTTCGGACTACTAAATTACCTCCAACCTCCAATAACACTACCGCTTACAGCAGTGCGGATATGAAAGGAATGTTGATGTTTGGATTTAGAAGCGCGTTGTGTAGTAATAGGATCGATACCCAGCCTAGGTAGTAGTCGCAGAAGAACGCGAATTAAATTACGAGCAGGTATAATACTTCTGACTCGGTTAATAAACGAATTTTGGAATGTCTGACCGAAGGCATTCGTACAACGATCCTAAAAACTCAAATGATACGCCACCGAATTCAAGATTATTCATTATTGGCTCCAAGCAACTCACCGAGGAGGATTTTCGCGAGGCATTTTCGAAATACGGTGATATCGAGGAAATATGGCTAGTTAAAGATCGCGCTACAGGTGAACGCAAAGGTAAATATACTCAAAAAAAATTCACGTAAACAATGAATTATGTAACGGGTATCGTTATACAGGTTTTACCTACGTTAAATTTAGCAAAACGTCGGAAGCAGCAAGGGCTTTAGAAGCATTAAATGGTAAAGTTATTGGCAACACAAGTAGACACATTAAGATAATTATAGCCTCAAGGTAACGGTGCATTTTTTCATTATTAAAATGTAAATCATGTGAATGTAACTTGCAGGAGAGATCAAGGTTCCCGCCGCGAAGAAAATGAAGAGGAAAGAAGCCAACGCTTGTTCGTTTTAATCCCGAAAACTATGACCGAAGATGAATTACGTGATTACTTTAAACAGTTTGGTGATATAGATAATATAGCCATAATACGTGATAAAGAAACTAAAGAAAATAAGGGATTCGCATATGTTAAATATTTCAAGTAAGTTTACACATATCTATTAATTAACCTCTAGGTTATGTTAACATCGTATTATTAGATTTTCATCCGCCGCATTAGCTTACGAACAATGTGATAAGAAATATAAGGCTGTGTTTGCCGAACCTCGTAGCAACAAGAGGAATTCAACAAATGATTACTCAGATACAAATAATTCGTATGATAATTTCAATAGTAAATCATCGAATAACATGTTACCCTTGCCCGATAGTCCGAATGAAGGTTATAAGAAATTAAACGTCATCGCCAGTACCTCATTAAATCAAGATCAGTTATGGAAATTGTTCGATATCGTACCAGGTACATAATAAATTAAGTTTGCCCTATATTTCTATCACAAGACCAATATTCTTTGTTATTCTAATCAAATCTTGTTCTATGCAGTTTTTATAACTCTGCAGGTATGGATTATTGTCAATTACGTACAGAAGGTCGTTTTCCGTCCAGAGGCGTCGCCACAGTCGTCTATTCTCACCCCCAATGGGCTTCGTATGCTAGAGAAAAATTTCATGGGTTTGAATACCCTCCAGGATCTCGATTAATCGTAAAGCCCGATTTTGATGGCTCACGACCGTTCACAGATAGAAGTAGGAGTACAGATTCTACAATTAATATAGCTCAAACACCAGATATAAAACAATTAGCGGAAACTATAGCTCAAGCTACGAGTATCATACAAGCAGCAGGTCTGTCCACAGGTTCGTTACAATTCATGTAATTACTTTTTTGTTATTTTAAATGCTTCTTTTTAGAGTTTCTACAAAATAAGTTAGGATTGTCGATAAATCGTAATGATGAGACTTATTGTAGTGTTGATTTGCCAGAAATTCAACCACTATTACATGTAGATGATCCTGTTGAAGCGAGGTAAGTGTTATCTTATTGTCATTAATGAATAAAATTAAGTAGGTTGCTTATGTTCAGTTTGCTTCATAATATTGCATCACTTCTTCTTTACAAAACACAAGTTCTTCTGTGTATCGATCTTCATTGCAGCTTTTTAAAATTGACATTTCCCCTTGTCGTCTATTACTGTTTCCAGGTATTAATCTTCTAAAGAGTGGTTTGCTATTCTAGCGAAGATATAGTCCCAAACTCGGTTTTTGATATACAGCATACACAGCGATGCGGGTTGGTCTTTTTCTCCAATGAAGTGTTCATCCTACAGTTGTACTTTAAAAAGATAGTTTTGTTTGACCTTATATATCTTACAGTTTTCTGTAAGATCGTCATCTACGAACGATAGCAGCAGTTTTTAAAAAGATTCAAGAGTATTAAATAATTTTGAAATTTTGTAGTCCTCTGTACTAGTCATCAGAAAAACTGAGACCCACTTAGTCATGCGCTTGTATTTAGCAATTCAGCCCGAAATCTTGTCTGGAATTAAAATCCATATTCCCAATATATAAAAACAACGACGGAAACCCATAAAGCTTCTTCTTTTTAGTAATAATGTACGAATAAAAATGTGGATAAATACGTAGTGTCCAGTAGTTAAGGTACTAATTACACATTGATTTCGCGTTGTCACTTGCATTAACCCATTTTTATGGTTAGTCACTTAGAATAGTCCTGGAGTTGATGTCCTGTGCGCAGGACACGATGAGCGAAAGGTTAACATAAAACCATATAGGAGGCACATATGTATCGCCAACCTGCGCCACGTTCTACCATGAGAGATTTAGTTTGCTTTGAACAATTCAGTATTCAATGAATTCTTGGCTATTGCCTAAATAATATGTTGCCTTACAGATGCTTCTTCGTTTGTTCACCACACCCGCCCAATCCAGCCACCCTAAAAGACGTATTTTGTCGATTTGGCAACCTTATTGAAGTGTACGTCCTACAAAATAGAAATTGTGGCTATGCCAAATACGGGAAAAGAGAATCAGCAGAAAATGCAATCAGAGTAAGTAGTACAGGGAAGGCCATAATGAAGTACTGAATTTGAGGTGGCCGCCATCTCGATATCATGACGAGCGCTATAGAGCGGTGCTGGAGAAATTTTGCGTGAACTGGAGGATATGTGGCTGCAACAAGACGGTGCAACGGCGGACGCATGCAGACAGACAATGGCAGTTTTGAGCAAGATGTTCTCACGCACACTTAGTTTCTCTATTTGGTGATTTAGCATAATCAACTAATTCGCCATATCTGACAGGTCCTAACTTTTCTATGGGTCCACCTCAAAAAAAAGATATACGCTAATAACCATTATATCATATGATATATATATATATATAATATCCATCAAGAAGTAGCAGCTCTAAGGCACTCCAACAAGTGATAATGTCATAAAAGCACAATCGTGCCTCGCCGCTAGGGATGGTTATTAAGCACAACATATAATGTACAAATAAATGTTTAAACCATAAGTGGCGCCCATCTCAAATCACATACTTCATTATGGCCTTCTCTGTATTTATATCAATTTTTAACCTTATTGCTGATTTATTTGACAATCTAGACGTTGCATGGCGCTGAAATCACCGGAATACGACTGAAAGTCTTGGAAGCCGAAGAGAAAGATGGACAACGTAAGAGAATGAAACTCGAGTCTGGTCCATCCGATTAGCTCATGACGTAAGTGTGATAGTAACCTGTGATATCTTTTACCAGTATTACGATTTTACTAACAAGATGTAGCTAAAAGAAAGCATCGTCATTAGATGTAAGTACCAAGTACTAAAGAATGAATATATTTTTTTAAGATCGAGAGATTTTTGTTTTTTGATATACATATATATATATATACTTTTGTCACCTCTTTTGTTTCGATTTGTTTTTCTGTGTACTGTCTCTCTTATTGTAGAAATATCGACTGGATTAATTGTGTTTTTCCCCCACAGTACAACGGACTAAACTACACTACATTATTCTACTACGTTACGACATGGACAGGACAGACGGAATAAAACGAACAAAAAAAAACTAACGATAACGGTAGTACTGTTTATGCACGTTCCTCTTTTGTTTTACGTTATTTTGAGATTAAAAACAGTACAACTTCGACGTAGTTACGTTTAAGTAGATAGACATCACTCCACTAATACAAATACTAAACTTGTTTACTATAAGTTGACTAGTTAGAAATCTTTCTTGTGTTGTATGCATTTTTACTGAGTATCACTTAAGTATAAATAAAATTAAGTTTTTTATGACAACGAAAAGTGTTTTATTTTCGAACTTTTAATTAATTCGTATTTGTTACCCATATATTCGCAAATATACGACAATTTCAATTAAAGCTACCACCCTCTACCAAGGTGCACTAATGAACCGTATTACGTTAAAACGCACGTCTGCACATGGTGAACGTTGGTAGCTTGTATCATTATTATTATTTTATTGTTCGGAACATAGTAACATGTATTTCAGTAATAGTCGACATCACAGCACGGTCATGGTAGAACAGAATACAATGTTTTTGTTATGTACATACTTCAGTCACTTGTCTGCTTTTCCATGCCCACATCTAGACAAACAACACAAAGTCCCTTTTATTGCTTTTCATCATAAAGCTTTACCATTTCATTAGGGGGTGGACACGTTTTCCGTTTCGTGTTACATAAACGTTTGAATCGTCGGTCCCCAATCTAATCATGATAAAAACAAGCAATTGTTCTCTATGCAATTTTCTGTTTTATTTCAAAAAAAGTGTGTATATTGTTATATATAATACAGTTGATCATTTATTTTATAAAATAAATATGTTACACCAGAATAATTTAATAACATTTTCTCAATACATCCGTTACCTTCATTTGTATCTTCTCTCATTTTTTGTTTAAATTTAAAATATATAACATACTGAGCATACATCTTCCTGTAAATCAACATAATGTCTAGAATAACTTAATAATTGTATCGCACCACAATAAATTATACATCGTTATTATTCTTTTAAAAAACATACTCTTATTTTTTATTAATTTTTGAAATTCAACTATTGTCTCTGATATCTATTACAGAAGCATTATTATTTTCGTTTTGTTCCGTTCTCTTTATTCTCCTTGAAGATCTTCGATTTGAGGTGCTCCTTGTATTTTAGGATGTTGCCTTCCCACTTTGTTACGGTACCATTTTCACATATCCAGATCTCTTCAGCAACCTAAAGATGAATTGTAATGAGAAATTAGTGAAAATACATTGCATAGCTTCACTGTGCACCATAGGGTTTTAAGAATATCTTATGACGCCTCACCTGACTAATAAGTCTAAAATCGTGGCTGACCAACACCATACCACCATCGAAGTCATTTATAGCTTGCGCTAGAGCATCGATGGTCTCCATGTCCAAGTGATTGGTTGGTTCGTCCAGTAATAGTAAATGAGGAACTTGCCAAGCTAACCACGCGAATACAACTCTACATCTTTGGCCATCAGATAGTTGCCTGATAGGGCATACCTGTTGTCTACCAGTTAAACCATATCTACCGATAATTTTTCTCATCTCTTCTCTTTCTTTAACTTCCGGAAAGCATTTCATCATATAATCCAGGGGTGATATGTCGAGATCAAGCAATTCGTGCAGATGCTGATGATACCTAGATATTCTAAGATGAGAATTTTTCCTAATCATTCCTTCAGTTGGTACTAACTATAAAGAAAATATGCAAAAATATATTCAAATGAATAGAATTAAGATATCGCCATCTCAAACGCTAAAACACAATCATTACGTCTTAGCGGTAATAGATGGCGCTTCAAAACTTACATCTCCATACAACAGCTTCAGCAACGTACTTTTTCCAGCGCCATTAGGCCCTACTAAGGCGATTCTGGTATCTAGATCAATACCAAATTCTAAATTCTTGTAGATCCATGGGCCTTTATCGTGATATCGGAAGCTGACGTTTTGTACCATGATAACAGGGGGTGGCACCTTACCACAACTCGGAAAATAGAAGTTCAGTATTTTATCTGTGGAAACCTTTTCTGTGAGCCCGGAAGCGACCATTTTGGCAAGAGTTTTTTCCTTGGATTGAGCTTGTCTTGCTAATTTTGCTGAACCATGACCAAATCTTGCGATGTAGTTCTATATGTAAATGTTAGGGACAAAAGAAAAGATTTATTTTAATCAATGATATCACATATGGAAGTAAAAAAGAATAATAGACAATAAACAATTAAATAACTGTTCAATACAGTAAATAATGAAGCGAATGTTCTTGTATTATTGGTGATTCATGTAAATGTTTATAGTATTGAAGAAACTAACAATGCTAATTATTTAGTATATAAACGATAACTGTGATAAATCACCAATTTTTTACTATATTCTATACAAACTTTTAATATTACGTGTCGAGAAACGTACCTTCATGTGATTGATTTGGTCCTGTTCCCAATTATATTGCTTCATTTGGTTCTCCAACAGCTCTAGGCTGGTGCGGACAAAAGCATCGTAATTTCCAGTATAGTATTTGAGGCGTTTCTTATTCACATGGATAATATTAGTGCAAATACCGTTCAAGAAATCTTGAGAATGTGATATAATAACCAAAATACGCTTGTAACTGAAATAAATTTATCTTTATCATCTAATTTCAAAAAGAAATGATTTAAAAGCAACTTACTGCTTCAATTCTTCTTCTAACCACACACAAGCATCCAAGTCCAAGTGATTAGTCGGTTCATCCAGCAATAGTAAGTGGGGTTTAACGTACAAAGCTCTCGCCAAGGCGATTCTCATCCTCCAACCTCCGCTGAAGTCTTTGGTCTTCTGCAGTTGCATCTGCCGCGTGAACCCTAGACCATGCAGGATGTTCGCAGCCCTGGCTTCCGCCGTATCGGCCGATATTTCGTCTAACCTCTCGTAGACATCCATTAGCTGCTCTTGCGATTCTGAAATGGGGATGTATTAAAGCATTTTTAGGACTGAAGGAAGGATTGGACCCACCGTCATCATTGCAGCTAACCAGTTCTTCGGCAAGTTTTTCAAGGCGGATCCTTTCTTCGTCCACCTCCATGACGCACTGCAACGCTGTCTTATCGGAAGCGGGCATTTCTCTAGTCAGATGGAAGATGTCTATGTGATTTGGAATTGGGACTTCCCTGTTGCCCAAGACGGCTAACAAAGTGGATTTACCTATGGGAAGATCCGATAATTTTAACGCAATGATCATACGGATCTAATTTCTTTTACTTAATTTGATTAAATTTTTACTTTCATATATTTATGGGCAAATTTTCTTATTAAATAATTCATTTTCATGTTGTTATTGCGATGTTTCCTAAATATAATGGATAAAAGTTAATTTAAGCACATAAATAAATTAGAAATTTGGCAGTTTTCGGCGGATTCTCTACATACATACACAGCGGTATATCCAACCCCGCCAAGATTGTTAATGCCTTTATATCTGTTAAATACGATGTTTATAGCATGGCCTTTTCCAATTTCCGATTGTTTACTACCATTGAGTAAGATATAAATATTTTCTTCAACATTATTGTAAAATGATTTATTGCGAGACATCGTGGGCAGAATATGACACTCTCAATATCAACTCATATTAACTCCGAATTATGACAACTTGTTCGGTTATTTTAATTGATCAAAACTGGAAACTTTACATTTTTACATATTAAATTTTCTACAAATTATTTTTTTCCTTTAAAAATACCATATTATAGTCTGTAATATACCATGCGAGTTCGCGATCTAACGTCTATCTGCTTAACATTAGCGAGTATCGGCGACTGTAAAACGTCAAATATTATCGGACTTGATGACTTATTACATAATCCAGCAATCTTTTATTTGCGAAATTATGGATGTGAAATGTAAAGATAGTTAAGCCTACTATCTACTCCAGCCGCTCAAGTATTTGACGTAGAGAATAGCTCATCGAAGGGGAGACCCCGTAAATATGGGAAACATGATAAAGATGAATGCTAGTGAATATTCTAAATAAATAAATAAACTGTGATAACTGGTAAATTTAATATATCCAAAATGTAAGAGTTTGAATTACCATTTACCTCAACTATATATTAAAGCTAATCAGTCGGACGCTTCCCGCGTTACTGAAAGTCTTGACGAGCGGGAAGCATGAAAATTTCAGCAGTATAGAGGAACAATAGGATAAATGAGTCGCAAATAAACGTCTACGGGGAATACCATCGGAACGCGGAATCGACGACGAAGGCGGAAGTGATCCTTCTTATTCCTCGTTTAGGTGGAACGGTCAGTCCCAAAGCTGCCGGAACCTTCCCATGAATTTTTTTCGAAGACTACGCGACGAATAGCGTAGGACTTTGACGTGGAAGAAATCGCAACTGGCGAAACGTGGCAGAGAAGATAATATTCACTACTCACCCTCAAGAAAATGAGGGTGCTACATGTGACTTAAGTAGAGTGGGAATTAAGACATATTTTATTCTTCTTAGAGTTTGGATAATCTCTCATTTCAGTACATAATTTATTTATTTCGAATAGACATAAACAAGAATTTATTTCAATTACACGTGTCTAAACTAAAAAAAAAAAAATGATAGTTATACAATCACACAGCACTAAACAATCCTAAGATACCATATATTCTAATAAAAAACGTATGAGGGAAACCACATTGAGAAAGCTAGAAGTATTGAAATCTCTGAAAAATTTAAATCTAACAAAATAAGTAGTGCTTGTAAGTTATAAGTATTAACTATGAATAATAGCTTTAAATTGCATAATTATTACCAGTGCTGAGTTGATTGCGATCATCAACAATATAAAATTTGGTCTTGCAAGAGTTGCTTGTAATGTTTCAGAAAAAAATTAATAATATCTTCCATTACCCAAGCTTACAATTCTTGAACGTTGCTATCATATACGAAGAAAACTTACCACATCCATTTGCCCCTAATAATCCATATCTCCTTCCACAATTCAACTCCAACAAAGCATCCTGCAACATCTCACTACCATGGAAGGTAATTGAAAAGTTAGCAATTTTAATATCCCTAGACTTGGGATGAACGGCCGATGAACCTGTACATGCTCGAGCTTCAGCGTTCAATCGTGCATCGTCTTCTAATTTCTGACATAATGCCTCTATATAAATTAATTATTAAATATTTAGTATTGCATTACAAAGAAAAAGAGGGATTAAACTAACCTTCGGCACTTAAATCTATTGAACCATTCTCACTGACTGCACCATTACTTTGTTTATTCAAAACATCTTCTTCTTGTCTCGCATTATTATTACTATTACCTTTTTTTCCCCCTTGTCTAGCTTTCGCAGCTTCTTTCTTCCGTTGTTGCTCGCGTTTTTTTGCATCAGACGGCATGGTGAGTTAAAAGAAATTAATCGTAGTCGCTGATTAATCTGCAAGAAAATTTGATTTCGACAACGTAATTAAACGAAAGAATGATTCATACGGTTATGTTGCTAAAAAAGTAATAATCTTGAACACGATTCAATTTCAGTAATCCAGACTATTATAAGGAATTAACCGTGCAAGGTCACGTAGTACGATGATTTTTGTAAATTTCAAAAAGAAATACATGTGGATAGTTCATGTATGTTAATTCAATGCGTTTACGAAATATTACCTACAAAAATATGGAAAAAAGAGAGCCGAAAAGTACTCACGTGTAAGTAATCAGATACCGCTAATTCTAAAGAATTTGACAGTAAATTTTCCTACAGCGATTCTTGACGTCGGAACAAGAATGTGGTCATAGAAAAACAGAAAACTGCAAAAATTCCTACTTCTCCGAATTGTTTCCAATATTCCAACCGTATTTTTTTACACTGCAAAGATAATCCAATATTTTTCTGCTTTAAATTGCAATTGTTTGAATAAATATTTACTTTGATAAAAAAGTTTTGCAACTTTACATTAACTTATCTAGGAAATATTAATGAAAATGTACAATTATAAGATGCGGTAGCAACTATCAACGGTATAAAAACTGCGAAAAGGTGCAATTTCAATATATTTTTCATTAAATAAACGCGTATTCGTTTTAAATTTGAAATAATTTTAGAAAGGTTTTAATTTTGTTACGGTTGGTGCTCGTAGCCTGAATCCCCAATGAGAAAGTAGTCAAGATCAGAATAGAACTAAAAAGAAAACTTCTCGGCCCTCTAATGGAAATACCGTGAACTAAATTATTATTATTTTTTTTTAATTAGTTTCTAACTAGGGTTTTTGCATTTGTGACCGACCGTATTGGAAGATCGGTGAATTTGTCCATAAATTTCAAATAAATTTAGTGATTCTTTAAGGCCATTTTAAACGGCGACGTTTTGCTCATAATCCGTGCTATAAAACAGCCTTAGATATCATAAATAACATAGCTAAATCGTCTGCGAAATTGAAAAAAAATTTGTAGTTGATATAAATAAATACCTTCGGATTTCAGGTTTTTTTTTAAATTTTAGTGATTATTTTCGAACCTCTTTAATGAGATTTTATTGGAGATGTATGTATGACTATATGGTGGAGTAAAGTAGAGCTATTGTTTTAAAATTGCCTCTAAAGACGATTTTTCACTTTTTTGTTTCATTACCAACCCAATAACATAAACGTACTTATAAATTCTATTTTTTTAAGCGTAAAGTGAGGATAAATTTCTAAAAATTGCGACGATTATGAATAATTTGAATTAACTAACCGAAACTGAGATAATCAAAGCTAATCTGTGCCTATACCAAAACAGGTTGCCAAACCATTTTATTGTGGAATGTAAAACAGCATACCGATCTACCCCTTTGTTGGTCAACAACTTATTCAATTAATTAACCAATACATCGCGGCGTGTAGAATATGATTAACAATTGTTTCATGGAAGGTTGGAGAAATTAAAAAACATCTTTTATTAAAAGTTGTGGAAATGCCGATATTTAACAACATACGAGTTCTAATCTCTATAACTTACAATAATAACATGTTCTAAAATTTGCTTGTAAATTCAGTTGGTAGTTCTGTCAATAAAGGATATTCGCCAATTTCTGAATGTTCACATTAAATACAGAATACGATAAAAATTGAAGAATATTTGAAATAAAGGTTTGTTCCAACACTAGTCAGACGTGATCTGATTAGCTTAAGAAAATCCGAAACTGCTTTCTGATGGATTTCAAGGTATGTCTCTGACTACTTTGTAGTCTGCGTTGGTACAAAACTTAAATAAACCTATCTGCTGGTAGTATGTCGATATGTCCACCAGAGTTGTTGAAGTAGGTTTTGACATCCACAGTTAGAGTTCGTATTCTATTAAATTATTCTGTGATCTTCAATGGATGTAAAATTCGGCCTGAATACAATAGAGGTCACCATCTACAGGTGTAGTGTGGTGTGGTTTGTGTACGTGAACCCAACCCATTTGCACGTAAATTTTTTTGATATCTTAAGATTTCCATAGTTCATTTCGTAAGTTATCCGAAACGTTTATTGTTTATCTTTTTCAACGTTGAGGCGAGCCGACCGAACACATTCGGTATTATAACGTTTCAAATTAATATTTCCGGGTCTAACATGTCAATGACGCTAGTACTAATGCTAAAAATGGCCTCTTTTTGATAAAAAATACTGTTTGTTTTCGCTATTTATTACGCTAGAACACGTAAGAGATACGCTTTTCCAATTTAAGCGGATTTCCTTCGCCTTTGATAATCGAAAAATCGCTTCCTCGTTCCAGCAGCGATTTTACAATTTTGTCACTTCATAATGACATTTTCAGCTTAAAAAAAATGTTTTCAGGTAATAACACAACATGCAGACTATCAAATGTGTCGTTGTTGGTGACGGAGCTGTAGGAAAAACGTGTTTATTAATAAGGTATGTAGTTTAACATTGTGCACTTATTAAATAACATCTAAAGCTCTATACCTTTTCATTTAATAGTTATACAACAAATAAATTTCCATCGGAGTATGTACCTACCGTATTTGATAATTATGCAGTTACGGTTATGATAGGTGGAGAACCTTATACTCTAGGTTTATTTGATACTGCAGGTATGCAATTTAGATTCCATTATAATTAAATTGCTCAAAAAATCTTCATGAAATTTCTTTCTTTTTTAGGGCAAGAAGATTACGATAGATTAAGACCATTAAGTTACCCACAAACCGATGTCTTTCTAGTATGTTTTTCAGTCGTTAGTCCTTCGTCTTATGAAAACGTCAAAGAAAAGGTGAGTGTGATTCATCCTTCTTATCAAGTATTATATGTTAATAATATCTCAATGTATGGGAAATTTATGACTAAGTAATAGATAAAAGATTTGCATAACCTTATAACAAAATGTAATTTAAACATAAACAAAAATTTTCATTTTACTATTTACGTTAAGAGTTAAGAGAAAAGAAAATTATATTTTTCTCCCATCAAATATAAATCATTAATTTTTTTTTTTGAAGGAAACTACTACGTTACCATATTAAATCATTCATGCAGAAAATTGCCTCCATTTAAACCTGTAAATTTAATTAGGAAATGCTTTACGTTCATATCTATGCTGTATATTAATTATGTCCAATTATTTTTTATTTCACAGTTAGTTGGTTATTGCTGTTTTAATTTCCTTATTGCTCATTTGTTTTTTTAGCCTTTTTAGACGAAACTAACTACCTTAGACGTACAAGATGTTGGAATTTGTAAGACTAATTACAAATTAGTTATTTTTACAATTTAGATTTTTATCTTTTGTAACGTGAAATTTGCAATTTGTCAACATTTCTTGTTAATTGTAAGATTTAATAGCTCTTATGTGACAGTAAATTTATATCTAAGCGTGGAATTGAAAGGGTATTCTTTAGATATGTGTATACATCACGCTTCAAAATTAGTGGTTATTAATACTCTACAACTGATGAATAGAGCGCAACATGTCGATTGCCTAACAGTAGCGTCACTGCCTTCGGTTAACCGAAGTAAACGTGCGCGTTATTTACAACAAAAAACAATAGAATGGAATTTATGAAAACGCGAACATAATTTAATAAACAGCTTGCCGAATATGCTTAGATGGCTGAAAAGAAATCCGGAAGTGAGGCCTTTAACACCTATATCACAGCGTACGTTTCTACAGTGGTCTCTTTGAGACCCGTCCGTTGTGGTGTATATATCTCCCTATCGCGATTACTAAGGGAGTCCATTTGATGCCTACAAAGCAGATCATGGTAAGATATATCCCAATCCGGATAAGTTGCATCAATTTTCCATTATAAAAACTAAAAAAAAACGGCGTTTAATTCGCTGGACTGGAAGCTGTTGAGACATAAAAAGGATACCAAACAACACAGGCGTATTCTAATTTAGTGACGACAAGAGCATAAAAAGGGAACTTGGAACGCTGGAAGGCAAGCGAGAATGTTGCGCTCTACTGATGAATTAATTAGGGATAGCCAGCAACGCGCTGACCAGGGTTGCCACCAATCGTGGACTCAGAATTGCCCGCGCGTAGATATCTTGCCTTGATCTGACAATAAAAGTTCTCGCAGAACAAACTCGTCAATCTTTTATTGATGAATAAATAATAATTCTTGCAGCATTTATCAAAGTTATTGGCATTGTAAAACAAAATTAACAAACAATTTCGGACAAATGTGGCAACCCTTCAGATAGGCTTGTCCTCGTAGGTGGCAACGTAATGAAATATACAACTAAATACGCGGGGAGTTCGATAATTACCTGGTATCGGCAAGAGATGGTGCTACTATAATTTAAATAACAATTTTTCGTAAAAGTAAGTTAGTTTGTGAATGACAACCATGTAAAACGAACAACTTTCGTAATTTAACCATAATGGAGAAAATCGAATATAGAGCAGTGATTGTTTTTAAAAAAGAAAACGAATGATGAGATAAAGATGGAGCTTGGGGAAGTTTATGGAGATTATGCAACTTCGTTATCGGTCTTACGAGCATTTTCAATGAAGAACGTGCAGGGGCCCGTTGAGGATCAGCGTCGGATAGACGAATGTTACCGGACAAATTTTCTACCAGGCCTACAATAAATAAAAGTCCCCGGTGATTGTGAACGGTTGGTGTGCGCGCTATTTGATTTGACGTGTATGGATATGAAAATTAAAACGTTTGAATACCGGAATTGGTCGTACCGTTATTGAAATGTAAACAAAAAAAGGAGTACTAGCTTTTAATTATTGCGATAAAGTTTTATTCGATTGTTACTCTTCCGAATCAGACGATGAAGATGACAAAAAATTGTGCGAAGTAATAATTTTGTCGTCGCAACGGCATTCTATTGACTTTTTCGTAAGCTTGAACATAAACAGGAAAATCTTTTGTGTGGACCAAGCACGATCAAGCCCAAGATCAAGTTATTAGCAACACTTTGGGTTTTAAGTACACCAGGCAGCTGCTGAATGTATAAACTGGACATCAACAACTTCATGCAACTATCGTTTGCTTCCATTAAAAATGCAAACATGAACGTTTACGCGACGAACTTTACCGCAGCTCGAAACAGATGAAAAGTTGTCTTGCCCAACGATGCTGCTAAATTGTATTGCCAAAATGATAAAAGTATCATGTGATAATGATCATCATCTGAAAAATTAAATTCATCATCAGAAGACTCACTTTCCAAATAGTGAAATCTTCTCAGCATGTGTCTAGTATATGTTCTTTTTCTATGTAATCTTTTTATACTGATCACACCGCGTTCTTTCAAGATGCTCACAGTCTTTGCTCTCTCTAACCTTTATTTAGCGGATATCTAACACCATTTGTTGAACTTTTCCGATGTTATCGGTAGTTTTTAGCCGTTTCAAATATTTAATTGCTTAATTATCTTTCCAGTGGGTACCTGAAATAACTCATCATTGTCAGAAGACGCCCTTCTTACTTGTCGGCACCCAAGTTGATCTTCGAGACGACGTGACGACAATCGAGAAGCTCGCGAAGAACAAACAAAAGCCAATCAACCTCGAACAAGGCGAGAAGTTAGCGAAAGAACTGAAAGCTGTCAAATACGTGGAGTGTTCCGCTCTGACGCAGAAAGGTTTGAAGAACGTTTTCGACGAGGCCATTTTGGCGGCCTTGGAACCACCGGAACCAGTCAAACGTAGAAAATGCGTGTTTTTGTAAGACCGAATTTCATTTTAAAAGTAAAAAAAAAATGAAAGAAACAAAAAATTATAAAACCCGATTTTTTTTATTTTTCTTATATATGAGGATGTACTGCAACCAGAAGGACGTTTAGGTGTATTTGTTTTTTCGTATTCTTCTTTTTCGTTTGTTTTCAACGTCTAATTTTTAATTTCGTTTACATATACATATATATTATATAATGTATTTAAACACACAAAGGATTACTATAACAACAAGAAAGTATTTGAAGCACGCCATTGAATGTAAAAGTAATTAACGTTAGTTAAAACCATTCATTACGAAAGCTTCCAGAAAGACAAATTCTGCTTTCACTTCGAGGATACGGACAGATGATGTTACGTATTACATCGAGGACGTAGCGAAATAGCGGGGAATTTAAAATTTAAACATCAGTGCTGTATTCTTATCGTGAACGCATCATTATATCATTTTTTGTTTATTATTTTTTCCACTAGTAACAATTTGTCATTAAATATATCAACAACAAAATAAAATCTGTTAAAGGAGTTGAGGTACTGAATCAGATGTTTCCATATACATTTTTTTTAATAGTAATAAATTATACTAATAACTTTTTTAACATTTTTTTTTCGTATATAATCAAATTATTTTCCTCACGTCCTTTTTTTTTCGTTATTATATTTGATCGTATTATCATCACATGCACTGTTTTAAATTCACATACTTTTATTTTTCGTACGCTTTTGTCACATATATTGATGTACCGCGCTGAAATTCTTCACGAAGAAAGATGGTGCTCTTCTGTATCAATCTACGCTGTAATTTAAATCGATATTGTGTTATAATTATAAAATGTGTGTATTTATATAAAACCTGGGGGTCGCTCGTAAATTTACCGAGTTTCCTTGAAATCGCGTGACTTTTTATATATAAAAAAATTGGTTGTTATTTTACCTTTAATATCGATTAAAATCATATAAAACCGTTTTAAAAACACTTTATTTTCTATGGCATAGTATTAACGTTGGGAAAACGTTATGAAAGCAATTTATTGAAAGAAGAATGTTAAAAGGTTTCAGTCATCCCGGAATTCTAGAAACCTAAATGATGAAACCAATCAACCGACCCCCAATATAATAAAAAAAATACAGTGCAGAATTACTTTTAAAAATATATAATGTAAGACAAAGTAAATCCAAATACAAATGACAAATTTATTAATTCTATTGTACTTTATTATCAATCTGTGACGTTTAAATAACAAATAAATTTAAACCTCACCACCAAAAGAGTATAAAAAAAATCAGTGCGTAAAAATAATATCTGTCTGATTTGTAATAATAATAATAATAATATTAAAGAAAATATATCTATAATAATATAATAATTAATAATTTTTGTACGGATAAGGCATAAACTGTGTAAATATTGTGAGAACGGATAGTGTGCCTAATTATAATATTATTATTATCTATTATCTTGCATTATGAAACCTTTATTGCATTTATAATAAACAAAGATGTAGATGCATACTCTTCGCACACCTTTTTTCTCTTAAGTTTTCCTACATAATTAATAGTTCATTTTATCTTTTTGTTGTACATTTTTGATTTTCCTTTCGAAAGTAACAATGCATAAATGAGAAAATATATATCTATTATTATTATCGATAACAGTAATTATTAAATTATTCTAAAATAAAAAAAAAGAAAATATGAGAGAGAAAGTGTATATCTTGTAAGATAAAAGAAAACTTTCAATGATGAGTATTGGATATATATTTCATTTCTTTTTCTTTTTATGTTTATTTTATTTTTTTTATTAAGCTATTATAATATTAAGCTGTGCATAATGTGTTTGTTGAATGACTGTATAGTTTTAGAACTCTAATTTGGAAGTGTAATATTTAATAATAAAAGAATAAATATTGACTGCGTTGCGTTTATTTATTTCGTAAATCCTTTGGATGGATTTTTATATATTATTACCTTTTATAGCCGCAAATCTACATTTACTACATCATTATTATCTCGAACTCCTTCATTTAAGTGATACGCTGATGCAATATTATTAATATCCTGTATGTTACCAAGATGATTTTTTTCAAATTCGCCATCTACACTAATCTTTTTTAATATATTAACTGCCAGTATATCTGCAAATTAATGTAATATTTCCTGTAAATACTTACAGATAAGATAGAATTTTCAGTTCCTTATGAATACGTAGGCAATGAAAACAGCAGTGATGACGAGATGGCAAAGGCAGGTGCATTATTACTTTTTTGCAGCGACCAGACAGACTCGTGTTTTGTCGACTTTCGGGGGAAACCAGTAGGCAACACGAACCCCCTCTCATGAGACGTATAAATACGAGTCTGTCTAGTCGCTGCAAACAAGTAATAATTGCACCTTCCTTGGTCATCTCTACTGATGACGTAAAAGGGAAATCAATTTTAACGCTTCCTCGTACATTTCCGTCATGTATCGTGTACATTGTAACGGAAATCCCCGAGGCAATCGAAGGGTTGTAAAAGGTTATAATGCAGCTTCGCAACCACAATGCACTATTCCCTATTCATAAAGAGAAATCGTAAATGATGTATTTTATCCGTTTATTTTGAATTAGGGAGCGTTTACAAACTCCTTTCTTGTTTTTTATTGGAGCATTCTAAAGTAGGCGTGTTAACGTTTACATTACCTAAATACATTTTAAAATATTAGTGTGTCCTTTTAATGTAGGAGGATTTATATTATTTACTACATAAATAAATATAAAAATACGACCTACAAAGGCTACACCTAAAATTTAAAAGCATCTCCGTGTTTTTATACTTGCTTTCGTAGACTTATATACAAAAAGTAGGCGTGAGATACGAGTTATTTTTATGTGGGCGTGTATGCACGAGAATTTGAAACTCCTTTTCAATATGCCTGAATGTTTAGCATTGTACTTGTGTAAATAAAAAAGGGTATCATTTTAGAACCTTCAAAGATCTCCCGATTGCTTTTATTGGTCGATATTTAAAAAGGAAGACGCTTATTTGTTATTTACGAATATACAAATAAATCTTATTACTTAATATCTTATACCTTATAGATCTTAATTGCTTATTTTTTCCATCAGTATTCAAAAAGCAAGCCTGTTATGCACGTTTTGAACTAGGGGAAAATTCTTCCTTTTTAGGGGAATTTTATTGTTAAAAATTAAAAGCGAAAAAGAGGGTGTTATTTCAAAAGAAGGATTCTTCACCTAAGTGTAGACTGTTTTTACATCATAAAATTAGGGATCTCTTCTTACTCTGAATAAAATTGAGTTTCAAAAATTATAACAATTTCTTAGAAAGCCCAATAATTATTTTTGCTAATTTTTTATTCTTTAAGTGCAGCTTATATTCCGTAAATTTATTCAAATACGGTGATATACATATATTATAATTGGTAGTAACCAGAGTTGTTCCAGGCCATATTTTGTTGTACAATTTTATTACAATCCCACATCACCACCTATCAAACCGCGCGGAATTTAAAAATGCGGCTGCCACTGAGTTAGTTTACTTACTAAATTCCAGAGATGAGCAGTGGCTACTTTCTTACAGCGACTAAACAGACTCGTGTGTCGTCGACTCTCGGAAAGCCGGTAGGCAACACCAACCCCTTCTCTTGGGACGAATAAACACGATCTCATCGCTGCAAAAAATGAATCGCTTCCACTACCTTTGCCCATTTTTGCTAAATTCCGTCCCACTTTTCGAGAAAATAAAAAATTACCAAAATAAGGAAGGAATATTTACAGATATAATTTTAAAATGTATGCCTTTAAAAATACATAGACACATGTATTTTTGTGGGCAAAAATAATATAAATATTTTTATTTATATTATTTTATATATATATATATAAAATAATATAAATAAATGTTAAAAGAAGAAACCGGGGAGAATTTTGTTTAAAACATTTGCCTGGGGGAGAGAATTTTTCTATTAAGTTGATTGGCAACACTGTCTATGTAAATCATAGAATGATTTATCATATTTCTATTATCAACTTAATTACTTAAGAAATTTTATACAATTTTTTAATTAAGCTTAATATTGATTTGGTTGTCGTCAAATTTAAATTAATTTTAAGTTTTATACTAGCTATAAGTTATACTTCCTCCTTATGAGATGGCGCCACAGTATGTAACGATTAATCTTAATAATACTAGATGGTACTAATAATCGTCATCATTTCATTTTTAATTTTAAACTATTTGTTTTAAATTTAATAACTAGTTACTAGAGATTACATAATTGTAAGAAAACGATGAATTTGTACTGCAGATCATTTATTTACAATCAATTTATATACATTATAAATATCTATAGTTCTGAAGTTAAGCAATCCGTCATTGGGTTGACTGTGATGTTCGTGTTTGGGGTGTCTTTTGAGTATCCGTCCAGGAAGTAAGTCTCCATGATGCCTTTGCCTTTCACGTTGATGGTTCCCCTGCACGTCAAGGGGTATCCCCTATCGTTGAGGATTTGATGAACTTCTTTCGTAACCTTGAGGAAAATAGAATGTAACTTAAAAAAGGAAAACCTTCAAGAAAAAGAAGTGTTTGTCGTACCTGTATCTTATCTAAAACACCCGTACTATCCATTCTACTAGCTACGTTTACTGAATTTCCCCAAATGTCGTATTGGGGTTTTCTGGCGCCTATCACTCCTGCTACAACTGGCCCAACGTTGATGCCTATGCGGATTCTAAAGTTATTGAAGGAATGTTCGTTAACTTCCATTAGTTTTTCCTTAATTCGCAACGCGTAGTCTGCCATTGCCGTCACGTGACCGAAGTTCTTCATATCGCACGTAGTTTGCGTTAAGCCTTTGCAATGAAAAGAATTAATAATTAAAATCATAGCAGTTTTAGATGCGTACATCAAAAGAGTATCTACATAGATAGATTTGGAGCTTTTACAAGCATCAGATTGATATTGCATTTTGAATAGGTGTATATCAATAAGCAATTTGACAGCTTTCGAACTTGTCAAACTTGACGTTTGACACTTTCAAACGCGTCAAAGTCACATGACAAATGAAGAACGTTTACCTGAAGCTGCCATATAGGTAGCTCCTGTGGATTTAATTTTCTCTATGCATTCAAATTTGGTCTCCGAGAGAAGCTCGTCAAAATCTGCTATAATTTCGTTGAGTAACCTTAAACATTCCACTCCCTCGTTGTTACCTTCTAGTTCGATGTAGAATTCCGAAAAATTTGGTATACTTGCAAACATTATGCAAACAAAATCGCATTGTTCGTGGTACAGGTCCTGTAACAAAGAAAGCTTACTGAAACCGCTTGACAATAGAACTTATACTTACATCATTATTTTTGTCACTACTTAAGAAGTGTTCTGCGACATGTGCTGGTAATATGTTATCTAATAATTTCCTATTGTATGCTTCCAAGTGTTCCATATCTTCCTTTTCCTCTAAAGGCACCAATCAATTTCATAAATTCAACGAAATCATGGACGTACCTGTAGCTTGCAACTTCCAAACGAAATCCAACCGATAGGTGGCTTCGGTTTGTTGTCCGTGCAAGATCAACGCGACCAAGAATCCCAAAGAAATCACAGTCGTCAGATATTGCATCATAATGGTATCATCGTGCCCTATACTGCAAAATGGTATAGTTTAAGTTCAAGATGGAGATGACGTATTGACAAAAAGCACCGGATGTACCTGTGGAATTTCGTATAGATCAATTGGAGCTCCATGTTGAAGTTGATGTATACTACGATGTAGCCGATCATCGCAAAAAGAAGGATGATTGTCTTCAGTAAAGAAATAAGTACTTGGTAGACAGCGCAGGCAATCATCGAAATTAGAACTAATAATAAAAGATACTGGAAAGGAAGACGGTTTTTATTAGAATCGTTGTTGTGTATAAAAGCTTTGCCATATTTTTAGAACGTTTTGGTCTTTTTTGTTTAGTTTGTCGTAACAATTTGGAACGAATAGGGGCCTGCGATACGGAAATCCGTTATCGCTAATCTTATTTAGCATAGCGTTGGAAAGGATGCTTCAATACCAGCGGAGTGATGTAACATAGAAGACATCAATGTGTCGCTTGCGCTAATGACCTGATATTAATGACCAGAACGAAATAAGAATTAATGTTTTCCATATATTGGAGAAAGCAGCAAAAGTATGTGGACTCACTATTAATGGTAAAAATATGGAAATGAACGAAAATAAGATCAATATATAGATACCAGTCATACGACCCAAAGTAACTGAAAAAAATCTAGATATATGGGAAAAAAAAGATACCTGCTTAGAGAAATATATGGCGGTGTAAACGAGAATTTAGAAGAAAACAACAAACACTGAAGTGATGGATTAATATAAATGACCCACGAAGACACTAGAACAAAAGTAAACATGCAAAGATTCAAATGGACGAAGAATGCCAATAGGAGGAATAATACATGGTGGAGAGAAGAATGAAGGGGAGAAGAAGAAGGGATCCTCCAAGAAAGAAGAGACTGGAAGCGATAGAAAAAAGCATGTAGAGCTATTATACAGTGATGGGCAAAAATCTGGAAATATCTAAATATCTTCATGATATTGCTATGAAATTCAGCATTAGTAGGTAACTGATTATGAGGACTAAAATTTAGAACTTTAATTTTATATTCTGATGAAACCCAGTGTTCCAATTTCAAAAATGTAGTTTTCTACGCCTTTCATGATTTTGTACGAAGATATTAATTTGAACCTGTTAAATTTTGACAACAATCGAGATCTCAGTTGCTGGGTGAAACCCAAGAAAGACAACGATTAAATTGAAATTGTAGCCATCATTTGTGAGTAATTATATTTGTGTGTTTGTGCATTAGTTTGAGTTCGTTTAAAATGGTCCAGCTGACTTGAGTTTTGTCAAGTTGTGATGGAGTTAGTGTAATTTTGCAAGGCGTTTGGTACAGGAAACCCACATTTAATAGCCCCAAAAAATTACATTTTGGGTTGGGATGTAAACAATGTTAGTGAACCCTGCCTGTCTTAATGGAAAATCGGTAGTTAGCAGTTGCCACATGGTTTCAGCAAAATGAGACCTAACCCCGTTCTGCATTAGAAAATGAATTAGACGAATGACCCTCCAGATCTCCGGATCTCAGTCACTTGGATTAATTTCTTGTGGGGCAGATGCTATTTCAAACTTCACTTCCAAACTTCCAATTCTATCACAGATTAGCTTATTGTTAAAAAATCGGTGTTCGCCGGTTTGAAGATCTGACATATTCTAATTTGGACAATAAACAATACTTACATCTAAAAAAATATACGGGTTGCAGTCTTCATCGTTCAATGGCAAACTTTCAGTATTTTCTTGAGTAAAGTTCTTTTGGTGAAGAGTAATATTGCAGAGGCTAATTTCATCTGGTAGCGATATCTGGAAAAGCAAATATTTTATAATCATAAGTCCGCCATATCATATCCATCTTACTAACCGTTTGTACAATGACTAAGGCGTACATTGAAGACGCCATAATGAAGGAGACCAATTGAGCAACGTTTCTATTCCGATGGATAATCCTGGAGATTTTAAAGTAATTCGTTTTGGTCTGTAATGTTAAAAAAAAATCGATTTTTAAAAGGCAAAATTCAATATTATGTCTACCTTTGAGTTTTCCATGTATACTACGATCGGTATTAAGGTTAGAATTATCGTTAACGGTATAATAATCAATATGGATAATAAATTTCTGAAAAAAAAGACAAATGAAGTGCAATGAATTTTGTGGTATTCAAGAAAAATGATACTTACATGTACATGTTTAGAAAACGTATGACTAATATCGTTAGGAAACATATCACTGAACAAAAAAAGTACAAATTGAGCATTCTATCCTTTTCTTTAACATACTGAAACAAAAAGGTTTTATTAAGGTCCCTCTATCAAAAAATAATAAAGATTTCGAACTAATATTGGTAATTAAATTCTTTTAAACATTTTTAGATTAATTTTGACATTTTTAATTGTGTAAATTATACATTTTTTTTAGAAATATTGAATTAAATTTTGTAATTTTATTCTTATTATGATGTTAAATGAATAACCTAATTATATAATCGGGAACAAAACTGTTGAATAGTGTTTTAGACACTTACAATTTTTATAAAAAATTTCTGGCGCAGTCAAGAGGATCCTCAAGGAAATATAATACTCACAAAAATCAAACAACTTTTTAACGATTATATATCAACATTAAGGTAATTTTGATATAATCAGTTTTGCTCCAAATCATTATCTTCATGAAACAAAAGAATTCGTGTTGAACAAGATCAAAAATCAAAAAACACAAAAGGAACAAAATCGGAAATGTACAATTAATTAAATAAAGCATATTTACAACACATATGTAGATTAAAAACCTTTGCTTCTTTCTGGGGATCGCGGAAGTTCAGCAAGAAAGTCCTACAATGTTCTATCCGCAGTCTATCTATACTTCTGGCATCTATGGCACGCATCAGATACTCGTTTACTTCATCCTCCGGATTCTTGACGTCTACGCTATCGTGAAAACCTAACCTGAAAATTAATAACTCAGGAAATATAATATATTAATGGTTTGAGACGTATGCTCAAAATAAATATGAGAATTTACATCCAGTTATGGGCGGGATAATACTTTCAAAGACATTTATTCCTTACAATGGGTTCAATCAGTAGCTTTGGAACTTCCTCAAATCTCATTGGCTCAATAGCCAATCCAGAATCCAGCCGATTCTGGAACCTTCTAATGGAAGGTTCCAGAATCGGCTAAGACGTGCCAAAGTCAGAGCGTGGATTCCATAATACCCTTACATGCACATACATCAAGCTGAATGAGGACGTTCGTTGCGGCTTGTCAAGTTCAGAGGATGAATCGTTTGAGAGACATGTCAAGATCGTATGTTCCCACGAGTCAAGCTTAATGCGGAGGTTCTATAATTAGTTGAGGCGTGTCAAGATCATAGTTTAGATCGTTGCTCAAGACTAAGACCGTGCCTCAAGGCTGAAGATTGAGTACAACAGTGCAGTAGCAAGCAGATGTTAGTATTGAAAGTGGCAATCATAGAGTGCAGATATAGTGATGGAAAAGAAGTTTGCGAATTGCTTTATATTTCTTTGTTACGAGTAGTTGTAAAATGTCAAAGATACCATAGGTGACTTATTAAATATTGGAATTCAATTTTGATATGTTTTGTATTTTTGGGGCGCCCTGTACACTACGAAAATAATTTCAAAATGAACCTTTAATGACGCCTATCTATTCCAAAAATAAAATTTTACCAAAATAAAATAATCCTTCGCGTCGAATAACGTGAATAGCCCGGTATATTTACCTAATTATTTTTTAATTATCTAAAATACAGAGATATACGATGCCATCGATGTATTAGTAAATTAAAAAAGGAGATGCTGACAAAAAGGTAAATATGAACATCAAAATAGACAAAGGAAACGAGATTTTAATTAAATTCATCTGCTGAACTCTCCGATATTATGTTTCGTGTTTCAAAGGGAAAAAACTTCGAGTTGCATCTTTGTATAGATAGCCTTTAGGGAAAAAGAATCGCATCTCGCAATCGGTGGTAGGATACATTAGTTAAATACTATACTTACTTTGCGTTGTGCTTGTGTTGTGACCCATGGCCCATTACTCGTAATTCTTTCGAAGACATGTTGCCGTTAATGGAAAAACTTTGAAGCGGTTTGTTAGACTGTAATTATACGGAGAAAAAAATTTATAAAAATACGGACGTTATGTTCTGTTCGCTTTAGCTTACGAAGTATCCATATAAATTTAATAAGATACTACATTAGATGGCGTATTTTGTCTTACTCCGCGTTTTGCGGTACCTACCGTTAATAGTTAATGGATTTTGTCAGACGTGAAATATTTATGTTGGTGCTGTGAATTCCAAAAGGAAAAAAAAACAAAAGCAGTAACTTAATCCTCTTTTGTTTTTCCTTAACATGAAAGTATATCGATTATAAACTTATTACTAGAGCTGGCAAATTTGTCGGATTACAAGGGCAGGTTTCGCAATCGCATATATGTACACTGCCGTTTAGTGAAGTTCGGTGATACAATAAAAGTCTATTATATCACACTGTATACAATTATTAATACATAAAATTAGAAAAATATTAAGCATACACTCTTTTCTAAGGGATTAAAGCCATAAATTATTATGTAAAGTAGAAATATTGCGACAACCACAATAAAGTCCCTTTTATTATCATTCCAAGAATTTCTCGGAAGTATCGATCTTTTGAAACGGGTCGTTTGGGGATTACTAACGAACAATACATTTAGGAAATATACCGCAGTATCATTCTTGTTTATTTATCACAGGCGTAAAGATATAAATTTGCTTCATTTTACTGTTGAACGTGTGTTGGTGTGCATCTGTCGTTTTTGCGCGAAAGTTTTAAGAAAATTTACTTCGAAATGGCACGTGGCAAGCCTACCAGTGTAGAAAAACGTTCACGCATTACTACGCTGTTTGAAGAAGGATATTCGGGGCGACAAATTGCTGAAAAAATAAATATGAGAAGTTCAACAGTAAATGACATCATAAAGCGATATCGGACAACTGGAACTATAGAAAATCGTGTTCGTCCTGGAGCGTCTAGGAAAACAACAAAAGCTGAAGATTTGAGAATTGTATTATTAAGCAAACGCAATAGAAAATTAACAGCGCCACAAATAGCAGCCGAATCCAATCGCGGCCGTGAAGAACAAGTTTCAGCGAGTACCGTAAAACGTCGACTTCAACAAGCGGACCTTCATGGACGTATTGCCATTCGAAAAAACTTATTACGTCGGGGCAACAGAGCAAAACGGCTACAGTGGGCCCGTTCTCATCTGGATTGGTTGTTAGATGATTGGGAACACGTGCTTTGGAGTGACGAGTCAAAGTTTGAGGTTTTTGGGCAAAATCGACGAGTTTGTCGATGTCCGAAGATCTAAAACCGAAAAGTGATCCCGAACTGCAGTGCCTACAGTGAAGCAAGGGCGTAGTTCTGTATTAGTGTGGGGATGTTTTTCCTTTGCTTGGACGGGAGATCTATGCAGAGTGCAGGGTGTAATGAGGTAGGAGAATTATTTTGCAATACTCCAGAATCATGCAGTGCCATCAGGATTGCGTATAATAGGCCGTAACTTTACATTCATGCATGACAACAAACCAAAACGCACTGCGTTAGTGTGTAAGAACTATCTAAAGGAGCAAGAAGAATAGCACACCCTGACAGTAATGACATGGCCGCCACAAAGCCCAGATTTGAACTCTATAGAGTTGTTGTGGGATGAACTGGACAGGAGGATCCGAAAAGTATGCCCAACTTCACAAGAACATTTATGGAATATTCTGCAACATGAATAGATTAATATTCCACAATCCGTTTTAACAAAACTTATCGAACGAATGCCTAGAATAGTTCGAGCGGTGATTAACAGCAAAGCAGGTTTTTTCGATGAAAAAAAAAATAATGTGCAGTATGTTATATTATGCCAGAATAACTTTTTATTTATTTATTTTTGTCTTTTTTACCTGTACATACAATAAAATTGCATTTTGTTTTTAGTTTCGTTTGTTTCTGTAACCTTTTCATGTTTTTTACCAACCGACCGAACTTCTCTGAACGGCAGTGTACATACATAACATGCATTGCTGACTAAATTTCCATATTTAACAGATAATTCCCTGATGCGAGCGAAGCGAATCAGAGAAAGAAACTGTTCTAGAACATTTGTTTTATTTCCCTACACCTTCATGTAGTCTTTAGTAAATTTAATTCTTTAAATTAAAGTTTTTTGTTTAAAAACTTGGAGTGCTGCGACCGACACTTTTGGTCTACAAAGATAAGATATTGGGTTAGGCAGCCAAGCATTGTTTGTTCAGTTCTAAGCTTTCGCAGTTAATTTATTGCTTTATCAGGGAAACCAACTGGAAAAAGATTAGAGCATTACAATCAGTATAATTACGTATGTCATATATTCATTTTCGTCCGTATGAAACAAATCGATACATCTGAGTCATATTAAAAAGCCGTATTATTAGTTAGCTTGAACATAAATTTAAGGTGTTGCAACACAAATCATTTTGCAAATTTTTTAAATTTTGCAACAATAAAAACAAGAAGTTGTTTGCGAAGGATATATTTCGACGTATAAAACTGAAAATCTATCTTTGAAAGAGAAAATATCCAAAAGCCAATTCACCTCTGATGGATATCGTTTCTTCGCGTTATTTTCTTTTATTTTTCCTAGAAAAGCAATTCATTCTCACTGCCAAACGCTATCCAACTAATTATCCGCGGTCACTCAACATATACCCACGCTTCTCTCTCATCAATCATGATTACTTACACCCCTGTAAGAGCTGGCGACTATCAGGTAGGTGTCGATGTTATTATCTTTCAAGTAAGAGTTTCGTTCACCTCCGTTTCCAGGCTCTACCTCATAATCATCTCCTAAACATCGTAGCGTTTCTTTGGTTATATGAACTCTCCTGAAAAGGAAGAATGGTGTTTGGAAAAGGGTATTATGTGTCCAATATAAATACATATAAGTAATACAAGAATTTTTGTGTATTGTAGAAAACGATTTTCGTTATCTATTTTTTGTTAATTCAATAATTTACAAGGAGCAAAAAGAAATTGTTATTCTGTGTTGAAAATGCAAAATTTGTTGGTAATGCTGTCGACAAAGGTATAGTTGACATGTTATATTACCAATTTTACGAGGATAATCTCTGATAAGTTTCGAGCCAAAAATACTATGATAGTATGATGAATATCTGTGCTAAGGAAGACAATGGAATTGTTTTGCATTTAAAGTTATAACTTTCTTGCAGCTTTATATACTGAGCCTAGCGATGTTCCAACTACTTTATGCCATCTATAAATATTGGGATTTGTCGAACTGTGCAAAATAGGCCTCCGACTTCTTCATTTGAGGTGAACCGTTTTCCCTCAAACCATTTATTCAACTTTAGAAAAAGTTTTCCTTAGTTCCGCGTCGAATCGGCCCAATAGATTAGCATAGTACTGTCCCGTGCTTGTCCTTTCCTTTTTTAAATAATCAATTCAGGTAGTCCCTTGTGAATCCCGAAAAGGTTGTCGCCTGATGCTTTCCCGCCTGATGAAATCATCTTCCCTTTCTTTGGTGCACGTTCGGCAGGAAAAACCCATTTTGCCGACTGACCTTCGCTTCCTGACGTATAGCGATGAATGCGTGTCTCATTTACAATCACATAATGCTGCAGAAACTCAATCGTATTGCATTTAAACATGTCCAAACATTGCTTTAAAGTTATCAAGAGATTTCCTTTTTTGATCGATCGCCAGCAGACGTCGCACCCATTTCGCCAATAGCTTCCTCATACTAAATTCTTCGTGTACCATATTAGCAATCTTTCTAAACTTGGTAATATAATTGCGCATGCTTTGAAAGATACTTTTGAAAATTCAACCATGTTGGGTGCCACGTTTGTTCACTTAGGACCATTTTAACTTTGTCCTGCTCCATAGGCTCGAAGTTTCGCTCGGAGGACAGAGATTTTCATGGAATGAGGAGGCCATCACATTCGTAAACGCCTATTTTGCACAATAAGATGCTCATTTTTATTTCACGGATTAAAGAGATGGAAGATCGCTATTGAAAAATAAAACTGAATGTGATCAACAAAATACTTGCTTTTGTATTAGGCGGGAAACTTTTCAGACCACCCTCGTATAAAATGTTAAATAAAAGAAAGGATTATCACATTAATATTACATACCCTGGTATACCTCCACTTTCCATATAATTTGCCAGTGTCACGTCGTTTGACCACACGTCAAATTGCCATTTTCTTAAGCCTAGCACTCCACAATGCACTCTTCCTGTGTGAATCCCGACCCTCATGTTTACATTCACTTGCATTACTTCCCTTACCAAACTGTAGAAAAGTAATGTTACGGAATTAATTTACATAATGAAATAAGTTACTCTATTACAAGGAAAGAATTATGGAAACTAACGTTGTATAATAAATGTTCAATATACAAACAACAGCGTAATTTTTTTTGTAGGAAAGATATGAATTTCTTAGCTACATCTCGTTGTTTGTTGTCCAATAAGTTTAAAATGCTTAAAATACTATCAGTAAGGACAAATTTTTATGTCATTCGCAATGGTACAAAGAGTATAGTGAAGAAGCTACTCTGCAAGGGGTTTCGCATTGTCATCAAATTGTTTGCTGTTTGATGTCTAATTTGAACTATGAGGGTCGTTTCAAAAGTAAGTTGCACTCCTTTTATTTAATCCGCCCTGTAGGCGGGAAAAATCCGGGAGTAGCAGGAAAGTGTTGTCTGGGTGTAGTAGTAGCCCTGTAAAATTCTCATGCGTCTAACTTTACCGCTCGGACAGTCGTGTGCCAGAAACAATGGAAAGTCCATTTATTCATACCGCCAATTGTGAAGTTTGTATCGTTATTCGTCTTTTTAAGGCAAAAAATAAAAGTATGACTGAAACAGGATCATTTTTGAGTGTTCATTAAAAGTGTGTGCAAGATCTGTTTCCAGAACTATACAAAGAGCAGAAAGTGAACGGTGCATTGCAATTTTTGCAGTTTTTTTGAATATAAAGGAGATCAAAAAACAGGGTAGAATGACGTGGAAAGAAAAGGACGCTAAAAAAGGCGAAATTGCGGTGTTTAGGGATTCCAAGGGATTATTGTTGATCAATTACCTACCCCATGAGACCACGATCACAGCTGCTCGCTACTGTGAGGTGTTGAGAAACTTCAGAAGGGCGATTCAAAGCAAAGGGAGGGGAAAGTTGAATGAGTTGATTACAAAAAAAAATAGTTTGAAACAACTTCCGTAATTCTGTTGTATTCCAAAATTAACGGACGTTTTTGAGATTACAAACTTTCTAAATCCAGACAACATTGAAAAGATTACTGGGAAAAAAAACAGAGAACAAATAATGTTCTTTTCTCTTGACCTACCGTGTAGATGAGGAGAACAACTATACCTTCGTTCTCATCCTTTTAACAGCATAAAACGTCAGTTTAGTTATTTTTTTTTCTATTTTTAAAAACACGCAGATTAACTGAATTTAATTACCTACATACACAAAAATCGGGTTTTATTGCCTTGGCGAACGATTCGAGCTAGAAAGACACGTAAATGTATATAAATTGCATTTGACGTTCTTAAGAAACTCATTTCAAATATTACGCGAAATTCGCATCCCTGGAAAATAACCTTAATCGTTGTCTAAACGAATTCTTAGCTCGAAAATATATAATTCCCTCATTCCAGATCACAGATTACGTCAGAATGTTCCATCGTTCATTTTTACCTTGCCATTTTCGGATGCTAATAGCTAGTAACTGAAATAAAATCTGACAGGCTCCCAGCGGTTCTCGGAACGCCTCGTTTCAACGGATGTTCCTCTTGGAACAAGATTAGTCGGGCTAATTTGCGGACAAATTGATCGTAACGGAGGAGATAATAACGGGTTGTATTCGAATGAAGTAGATTCGGTAGGTCTTTCTCCGACGTAACGTTGTAATTAGCTTTTAACGAGAATAAGGGTGATGTCATTAATTAAATCTCGAACAACGGTAAGCTACGTCGCACCCTTAGCGGTGCAAAAATACCCGGTTTTGGTTTTAGAATATAATTACGAGGAACAGGTTAGAAGGTAGAATGATCCAAATCCTTAATTCTTTGCTGACGACGAAGGCTTTAGTTTGTCGGTAATATACTCAGATATTTATTCTTCTATCGCATCGTAAGGCAAACTATTTTATTTTATTCATTTATACTCTTTACCAATAATAAATCAGTTTATGACAATTTTTAGAGATTTGACATCTATAGCATCATGGGCTAGTTTTATTATAAAGCATCTCGAGCCTCAACAAATTAAAAATAAAACCCATTAAGTCTATTTTAAGTTCTACATTTTTTCAAAAAAGTATATTACGCCCTCATACACGGTATCAAAGAGTGTCCCATACATGCTCTACTGGATTTAAATCCTGGTTTCGAGCTTGCCACTCCATAACAGGTGTCTCAGTTTCTCTAAAGTATCCTTGAACTATTCGAGCTATGGGAGGTCGACCATTATCATGCATATACACAAAATCTGGCATAATGAATGAGTCGTTCAGAATAACATGATATCGACCTAATATGTTAGCTTTTCGTTTTGGAAAAACACCAATTGGTGGTGTGAGAATTTTTGTGGAGAGTATCATTTTCATTAAATGCTTACTTGTGCCACACTTATGTTGTTTTTTTTCTTGTCAGAGTGCGTTTCCAAGGCTTGGGAGGTGAAATGTTGTTCAACTATGAAGCCAGGATGGCTTTGAAGCTGATCTATCAAAGTAAGGCGTAACTTGAAAAGATACAATTTCAAAAAGGCAAAGAAATGAAGATGTAAAATCTTCATCCTCTGTGGTACGAATTTTGAACTGAAAATGTCGAAGAGTCCGGAGAGCTAGGTTTAGGTGCTGCATCTAACGTTATCGTTAGGTTGTCATGAGATATTCCAAAGAATCAAATCTGATTTTCTTGACAATTACTTTGCGTGGTTTTCACTCTTAGAACAATGTATTCTTAGTCTTGGAACAATACGAAGAAATGGACTACCTAATTGCAAATTCGCAACGGATAAGGAACTGTCTAAAAAAGAACGTGGACACTTGGTGGAGTATGTACCGACGCCTGAAAGGTCAATAAAATTGTTACTCTTGCTTTTTCTACTGTTTTATTATCACAATGAAAATCTAAAAAATGTTATTTTCGATTTTCTGGTACTTTTATCATTTTGAAGATATTTTGTTAAAAAGTTAAGGCAACCTACACCCAAAGTTCTCTTCTTTCATTTACTACCTTCTTCTAGTAGAATTGATAATTATTGTCTTCAAAAATAACATATAATCAAGTCCAACTTACGCAATCGCATCAATCATGTCCAAACCCATTTCCACCGTACAATGTGCATGATCCGGCCTCGGTTCTGGAAGTCCAGACACGCAATAATAACAGTCGCCAAGCAGTTTGATCCGCAAACAATGGTATTCATTAGCTAAACGGTCAAATCTGCAAAATCCTTATTTATGATGGCCCGTGAAGCTGAAAAGCTGCTTCGACCTACCTAGCGAAGAGTTCGTTCAGTATCCTAACCAATTCCTCTGCTGTACACTGGGCTGAAAGCGTGGTAAAACCGCAGATATCGGCAAAGAGAATGCTATGAACAAGAAATACATAGTTTAGTATGAGATTGTCACGGGTATTGAAGAAGGGAGTTCTACCTAACGTTATCGTGTCGTTGGATGTAGATTTTGTGGAATTGTGCTTCCTTAGGTTGACCAGCGATGTCGGCTTTCATTTCCATGGCTACGTGACGTGGTAACACAGATAGTAAAAGTCTTTCCTGTAACGGGATTTACAGTCTTAATCATATAAAGGATTGTTTCCTGGGTAGTTTGAAAAGAACGTTAGAATCTCCACTTAACATACTTCTGGGAGCGTAAACCAGCAAAACATGGTACACGAAGGTACTAATATTCTAGCAATATGCACATACGTTAAAAGATACCTTTGAATATTGCATGCTTAGTTGTTATTTAGCAGTCCTCGAATTCTTGCATTTGAAAGGCAAAATACGCCTACGTAAATTAAAGCCGGGCTGGATGTTATTTGCGGGAAATCTGCATCTGCCACAGTGGCAACTGAATCTAAACGTGGTCGTACCAGTTTGGTTTACAATGAGCCTTCGGGATGCATCCATAACATCGGAAAAGTTCACTAAATGGTCTTAGATAACCCTCGAGCTTAAGATTAAAGAGGTACCAGAGACTGTGGGTATCTCAAAATACCGTATTGATCGAAGATTTGGGTATGAAACGCGTTGGAGGCCAAAATCGCATTTGAATGAACATTTCCAAAGGCTTGTTGAAGTAATTTAAGTAATCTTGGATATACAGCCGCCGACCACGTAAGCAAATTTTAAAACACTGGAATGTAAGAGGCCAAAGAGATTTTCAAGAAAAGCTCCAAAACAGAAGTGACTTGATCCAACAATTTATAAATATGTAGTCTGAGTATGAAATTAATGTGCTTAGAAAGCTTAGAAATAAATCCTGTAAAGCTTGTAAAAAAGCTTGTAAAAAAGGGTCTCCTTCCGGTTAGAAGTTGAAAACAATTGAATAATATATGTAATTTGGAAGCAAATAGTTGATCAAAACGAATTTTGACAATAAACATGAAGAAGCTAAATCTAATTTAAAGTACTCAGAGGGATCTCTTTGTAATTAACGTTTGCCAGTTAGTTAATTAACCTCAAATGTTTTCTATTTTTTTCACACCAATTAACTAAGTTTATCACTACGTCATCATTTCGACCAATACCCATTTTTCTCTCCCGTTAAAGAGAGATAACGCGAACAAAAATGGTGACTAATAACCAAGAACCATCGAATTCGACTTTGCCACTACTTTCCGCACAGTTAGTGGTAATTAATCAGATAACGCAAGCAATTTAGCGCAGCCCGTGGACATTCCCTCTAAATTTATCGCGTTGGACGGCACCTAGGAATTTACGATTGAAAGAAAATCGTTTAGAAGCTCTATAGTTTGGTTTAGCGCAAGCCGGCTTTTATTGTAATTATTTGGGAACGTTTCTAGACAAACAAAGAGTGTAATAGGATGATAAGATGGATTTTGTGATGGATTGTAATTAAATACGTCAAAAATTTGAGCGACAGCGATTCGAAAATGTATAATAAATATCACGACGGATGGCTTTAAATTGAATTTTGAAGGGGATTCGCGAATTTAATTAATAATCCAATTTGCGAATTTGTGTTTGATGGATTTAAATCTTTTGAATTTTCAATAGATCCTATGGAACACTATAAAGTTACCATAACCGTTCAAAAAATCAATGTTTTTTTTACTTTTAGAAAAATATATAATGCTTTATGGTATCATAGTGTAGTGAAGAGAATTTTAAAATAGCATTAACATTTTTGGGGAATAAGAATAAACGGAAGCTTCACTTCAGGAAACACATTTAGATAGGGAGGTCCGAAATCTATAAAATTACATGTGATGGCTGTAATAAAGCCCATATTGGTCAAGACACTAGATGTCATGATAGTAAGCGATACCCAGTATAATATTAGACCACAAGAATTAAAGGAGGATGGTGTAACAAACATCTGCAATTCATCGCTCATGAAAAGCCCAGCTTGGATCGTTCTTTGGTTTCTGGTGCGCTGTGAACGAATTCATGAACAGTTATGAATCGACGCCAAAAATCATTCGGATTGCGCTTTAAGATCGTCAAACATTCCTTTGAAGTTGACACACGTGCGTGTTTATGGGCAATTGTGAGTAATCGCGCCACCCATTTTGCGGAAAGCTTCCTTACATTCGAATCAATTGTTAGAATGTTATGCACCCGGTCAATTGAGATGTCCACAGTCTCGGCAATCTCATGCACCTTCAATTTCCGATAGTTCATTACCATATCGTGAATTTTTTCAATAATTTCTGATGTGGTGGCCTCATTTAGACGACCTGGACGTTTACCATTAAAAATTGCCGATTCTTTGTTTTATTAGATGATTACCGTTATGTACCGTTTTTTGAATTTCAAATAAATGCATAATGTAGTAAACACCCGCCCAAATTGGCAACGCTGTACGTGTCACATGTTAAAACTCGTATTATGTTATAAAAGCTCCGATAGATGTTTTCTTTTATTCTGGAATTACGAGATGCTATTTCATTTTTTCACATCCCCAAACAGCTCTTTTCTACCTATCTCACGCCGAAATTCCAAGCCGATTTCGTCTCCAACCTAATCTGTAAAGCTACGTCGTAAAATTCTTCCCTCCATCCCTCATATTTCCTTACATCCACTTCAGCGTTTCCTGGGCTTAAAAAGCGACCTACCTGTTGTTGGTTTTCTCGTTGGATTTTCAGACGTGCCTCGATACACTGCCGTGTCTCAAGGAAGGCCTTTCGCTGCGCAATCTCTCGCGGATAGTGCGTGCAGAAGCCGGCGACGTTGCCGCATAGCAGTACTATTACGCAGCTGAAGATCTGATTACCCTGATCCAATATGATCAGTCCGACGATGTTCGTTAGGCTGAGAATGGTACCGGCGACCAGGGCATCTTTTAGTCGGATTGGAAGCAGGGCGTATGTCAAATAGGTGTAGCCGAGAGCGGCTATGGTGGAGACCATAGGCCGCTCTATGCCGCCGAAAACGCATATGCAGACCTGGAAATTAGAATTATAGAAAAAGTGAGTCGTACCTATAAATTGAGACCACACAAAATAGGATTTAAAGTAAAAAAAAAGGTAAAGATGTCAATTAAAAATAAGTATCAGTTTAAAATCTCTTGCTTAAAATACGTTAACAGTGCCAACTCTAGATGATAACAAATTTTTCGTTAATTGTTAACTGTAATTGTCATTATTTTATAGCAATTTTGAGGCAATATGCGATAAAATAACAATATAAACGTTTTGTAGACTCTTTTTTAATCGATATTACGTTCTGGACTCTGGGGTGGCTGCTATATTGTTTCTAATACGCTTTCTTATGATTTTTATTGCAAATATTTCTTCACGGTTCCTTAACATATTTGGGATTACTTATCTTGCTGCTGCATGAAATTTGGGCCAATTAGTCTTATTGGTGTGACTAAGTCTGAAAAAAAAAGTTAAAGTTTGGATTCATTCAATTCTACATTTCGAGAGTCCAATCTTTATATTTCTGCTCATATTCTAAATGGTTTTGTTTGCTTCCTAAAGGAAGAAACGGTTTCCAAACAACGACATGGCTTATTAATTTTTATTAGACATTTTCTTACACACAATGAATATATTATTGCACCAGATTGCGTTTTGGAATTCGTTGGTTAATTTTATTTTTAATTATATTTTAAATAAAAGTCCCTATTATGGTTAAAATATAGAAATTCAAAGTAATATTTTTTCCAAGGAAAATATACAAAACAAATTTGTTTCGCACATAAAAACAAATATTACGCATACACGAAGCAAAATTCCTCTAACGAGAATGTTCGCAATATCATCAGAAACTCTGGATATCTTTAAAATGGAAAGTGATTCTCTCGTGTGTGTGCCTAGATACACAGGCGTACGGCGCGCCAACATGGGAGTCTCACGTAATTCCGGATCAAAGGGAAACACCACGCACAGCAGCGTACTCATTTTTTAAACTCGTCAAAGCTAGGGGTCTAATGCTTACCTGCAACGTCAAAAATGTGATGATGATGAAGTAGGATATTATTATCAGATGTACCTCGTTCATGGCCGGCTTAGAAAGTACTGCTAGTAATACTGTAACAGTAAAAATGAAAAAGAAAAACATTGAGGGAAAGTAATGAACACACACACGATAAGGCCTTAATAAATGGATTTACTTATCTTATCTACTTGTAGCAAGTAACTTACCCCCGTAGATGGCTACGCAACACCCCGACGTTGACATTAACACGACCAGCTTATCTAGACGCTGTTGCGAAACGATCTTGTCCGCGTTATGGTTTTGAATTAGATCTGTACCGGCTACTATTATTATACTGATGCAGAATATAAGTAATAGCGTTATCAAATTTGTCATATTGCTTTGGTTCATCTTAAGAAAATATCTTTGATATAGCATTTCTACCTGAAAAGAAACGGTTTTGTGAACGGGCCTATATAGGTGACGATAAATTTTAAATTTAAGACCATTTTCCATCCATTTGAAGTTGTAAAATTAAATTTCCACGTCCAAGTTTTTTTCAAAAAATTGAGCTTAACTTCAAGCTTAAGAGCCAAATCCAACCACATCTCGATAAATGGTCTTAAACCGACAATAACAATGTAATGAACCGCAATTTTTTGCGAAACGATTATTTCGAGAATCCAAAGGTAAAGAACAAAGACAAGACGTACCTGCTCATTTTTAAATTGGTGAGTACTGCATACTTTACAAAGGAGTTTCTTGCATTTCATGAGAAACGTGAACTGTTCAACCGGAGCGACACTGACCAGCAATTCTGCTTCGGCGTCATGCCTATCAGCTTCTGGACTCGAACAGTGAAGATTATTGTCGTCTCTCGTAGGGGGTGATCTGGTTACGCTACCTACCTGTAAATAATTCGCGTTAGCTGAGGAATCTGTATATTAGGTTTCGGTATTGTATTCAATGTTATATTCTGAATAGTCTTTTGTTTGGATGCATTATACCTTAGCCTAATAGTTTTAGAGATATTTGCAGTTTCTTAAAAAAATCGGTATTGCAGATGTTTATAAAGTTCTTTATATCTTATGGCAGTGTTTATCAAAATTCCTTGTCCTAGGCAAGTTTCACTTTCATAACGCTAACGGGGTATATCGTTGTCTAAGTGAGGTATCCCGACAAATACAATGCTGACGGTGTATAGCGCTGCTCTGGGCAAAACCCATCCTCACAACGCTGACGGCGTATATCGCTGTTCTAAGTGAAAAATCCCATATTCTATTTGCTTGGTAATTTATTATCATCATAGCCCAGTCTTCTTTTTAGCCTAGGACGCCGAGGTTTCCTTTCCATGGATAAACATCTTCTACTTTTTCCTGTCTCTTGCTATCTCTTTCGCTGAATTCCAACCTTCTATTTTTTTTTGTTCAGTATCATTTCAACAGTTTCTGTTTCTCTTTTGTTTGTTCTTATTGGCCTCGTTCCCCAGATGTTTTTTGCTTGTTTTTCTTCCCCCATGATTACTAGATGCTCAAACCATCCTAATTTGGTCTTTTTCAATTTCATTGAAAAAAAACAAAATAACTTAGTTGGCTCACTTGCAAGTCAAATTTAAATTTATCTTTTGTTCGGTGGATAAACGGACTTTGATTTACCCTGTATTACTGTTTAGCTTACCTGGACAGAGCAAACTCAATTTTCAACATATTAACCTATAATAGAAGGGAGAAAAGAACAATAATGCATTAGATACGATCATTATCCTTTGAATAAGTAATTTTTTAATTCTTGCTGAAGAAACTTAATAACCCAGCGTATAAAAATATCCAGATTAACTTTTAGCATCAACAAACCACAGCATGTCCCGATTCCATAAACCAATTTCAGGCCACGTTTATTTATTTCGGATTTACCTAATCACCGGCCTATCACATGACCAATTTCCGTATTTCTCAAAGCAAAAACAAATTACCTCGTTCTCGATAATTGCAATACTTCATTATATTATAATTGTGTGGCTTTTAAAAATTTATATTGAATTAGGAATTATAAGCGCATATTTTCCTATACAAAGAAAATTAAGACCGCCGGATATCTTTCGAACATGAATTAATTATCAAGTCGAACCATTTGAAAACGGATCGTTTTCATTATTTACGTTAATAAATGACCCATATCCCGCTTTGTACGTCCTCTTTATTTATATACGAAAAGGTGGAGTTAAACTCAAACGTTTCGAGATTTCCATTTGTTTTCCTATTGTTTTAAGCGGTCTAGATTGTCGTAATTGTTTCAAGGGAAATAATAAATGAAAGGAAACAATAAAACGCCGACGACTTGATTCCTCGCTGGAAATTCCCTCCATCGATCATTTGCTTATTTTAATTTCAGGCCAAAACAATTGTTCCTAGATTTTTCATTAGCTGAATTTAAAGCAATATGGGAGCTAATATGGATAGTTACAGGGTATGTTTAAAATAGGAATTAGTACTGTATCTACGTGCTATTTATAGATATAAGAAGCTGATCATCTAGATCACTAATAACGTACATATGATCCCTACTACTCTTGTCAATCGTTTTGTAATGTATCTTAGCATTCCGCACCCACACAGTATTATCACCAAACTTTTACGCAAAACTTCATCTGGACTGAGTTGGATGTTCCATAATACAAACGGCAGATCTTTCCAGAAAGTCTCGGCTCTGTAGGATCTTCAGTCGAACAGCCGGCTTTACCAATTTAACGGTGATGTTTTTGTCCTTTCTGCCACCTCGTCCAACACAATGTCAGATACTTATGTCTTGACTGGTAATATTTAACTTAGTGGCAATTAGACCGTCATTATTCTCTTGATTAACTCCTGAAATTTTTATGTTGTAGCGACGTGTATATCGTTCCTGTTTTTATCTATTTGTGTATGCAACATAGCATCGACATCTGCTCCATAGACGCAACTTTTTCTTGTATGTCAGATTGAATATACACCACGCTCTATTAGCACCGACAACTGTTCTTTTTGGTCTGTCGCGAAGGGCATTATATATGTCGTTGAGATTATCCACTAATAAGTAAAACAATGGAAGGAATAACAGGTTAAACTTATAACTTGTGAAGAGCAAGGCGAAGCGCACGACATATATCAAGGGATATGTGATAAAAAACAATATAATGAAAAATTACATTAAAAATTAAAACTATCTATGCTTTGGGCTTTGCAATTTGCACCAATTTTCTTTTCAAATTTATTGCTAATACGCTTACAAGTCTTCCTTGGAACTTCTATTCCATAGTACTTCAAATTCTAAGAAAAATTAACATCATTTCCTCATTTTTCACATCGTAACAAAAAGCATCATAATACTTCGTAACTTATTGGACGGCGTAAGAACTCATTCTCCGTGAAATATTCGCAGTTCTAGCACGACATACGTAAGACGTTTGCCTTTGTTACTTTTCGTCTGCATTTAAAATACGAACTGAATACCCAATGTTGCGCGATTACGATTTTCACCTTCCTCTGTGCTTTTCGTTCGACTTTTTTAGCAAAGCGAAGAAGGATCTCATCCCTTCTCAAGAAGGATCTCCTTTGAATTTTTTCTGGTACCGCCTTACAGACGTCTGCAGTTTGAAAACGAATCAATCGTTTTTTTTCGTACGACCCTTTTTCACACCTGTACACCGGCGATCTGTTTCTTCTTCGATTGTTAACTTCCGTCTAGAATTCATAGCTTAATCGTGCGTATCAAGCTTGTTAGGGACTGCGTAACGGCGCGAATCGTAAGAAAGTATTCGGAGCTTTTAGAAAGGAGAAATCTTTGTTATTCCTTTAACAAAGGTAACGCGCACTTTGCAAGAACTAGGTTGCTCGGGAAACCTAATAAGGTGCCTCGGTCTTGTAGACTTGCATAACGAAAATGTCGTAAAAGCGCAATTGCAAATATTTAAAAATGTCGTGCAAATATGAATGCTGGCGTTATTGTTTACACGCAACCTCAAAAGATTGCGCAAATGTAATAAATTGTTCCACTATAAATAGATTTTTATATACGAGGATAGCTTAGAAAGTATTACCGGCTTGAACGAGGAGATTTAACGCAAAAAAATCAATATAAAGAACGCACAACAACCAACTTTATTTCCTCTATTGGACAAGTTCTTACGTTTAAGAAAACAGCTAAAAACATTTTTTTTTCAACAGAACACTAAAAAGTAATTATTATTAGTAAAGTACAATTCAGCAAAAAGTCTAGAGTGCTGAGAGCTGCTAAAGAGTGATCCAATCTATCTTGAAAATGTCTTTATTTATGTTTGTTAGTTCTTCTCTTCATCATCACTTCTGTTCATTCAGTATACGGCCTCTCTTTAGAAGTTGCTGAAAGTTCTGCAGTTTATAGTACTTAAATCGTTCTTTTTTCAGTCTTGTGGCAACTACATCCAGGGACTTGGAATTGGTGCGATAATGTTGTCACACTGGAAGGCTCCTCTTCATTTGCCAAGCACAGGTTTCTTTTGAGCACTTCAGTTCAGGTTTCCTCGTTTTTATTCTTACTGTGTTCTCGATTTACGCATCCATGAGTCCTAAAATTGTTGTTAAGTTCTCAAAAAAGTAGTTTTTGACCTGGATATCTTGTTGCAAAATTGTTAAGTATAAAAAACATTTAACCCTTAATTACTTGTGTTCTCAACGTTAAAATAAAATCTCCACTTAAAGACACGAATAATTACAAACGGGTAATGAGCATATGCAGTCGGGAAAATCTATACAGCTCTAGCGATATAGGTTATGGACATATGTTGCCTAGAGCAGCTCTAGTCGTCAACGATGCAAGTGAGTTTGCGAAACGACATTAGAGAACTCCTGCAGAATGTAATTCTTCACGGTTTTGTATACCCAAAATTCGTTTGACGTATCTTTTATATGACGTAGGGAGAAAAGAACAACATTGTTCACCAGTAACATACAGCGGCGTCAGAAAATAAGTGTGGCACAACAGAAGTTAAGCAAAATTGAAAAAATATTTAGGCGGTATTTTGCAATATTGCGTAAAGATGAAGCTTTTATTAAAATGTTAAAACTTGATACCCTCTTGAAACATGTCCCATAAGTCCCGTAGAATCATGTAATAATGATTGTATAACAACTAATACTGCAGACGCTGTCTCAATATTCATCCTGAAATTCCGTAAAAGAGAGGACATTTCGCACATTTTACGAATTCATCTATCCGGGATACCAATTCAGAAACAAATAAAGAACTGGGATAAGAAACATGTATTTAGGTAGACTGCTATTACCTGTCAAAATGAGAAAAAGGACTACCACGTATGCATGCGAAATAAAACCGACCTGCAGTCGCCGTCTCCATCATCTAAGATTCCCAGACGAGATTGGAAATAAATTGCTTTCGTCGAAATTGAAATTTCAATTTGATTTTTACGTGCATAGATGGTATTGTACGGTCGCCATATTGCGACGCTTTTTTAAAGAATACTTGAACACAAAGACGAGTTATGTGTTGACGTTTATCACTTTACTGAAGGTATAATAATGATACTACTACGCCTATCGACTTGCAGCAGGCATTTTAGTGATGCAAATAGCATTAAAAGTACGCTCGCCTGTAGCTAAAGGACGCATATAGCGATAATATTTGCATGCATGCTTTATGATGATGCGAAGGTGAATGCTGTAATAAAAACACGGTATGGCGTTTTCGGTATCGTTAAAGAAGGTAAGCAAAACGTGTCGGAATGGTTGTTTAACTTCACATAATGCTGAAAATACGAGGAGTAGTCAAAAATAAGTCTACAAAATGAAGCAAATATAACATTATTAATACTTTGCGAATCAGTTTATATGTTTACTTTTTAAATTTTTAACACAAGATTTACTGAAAAAATTGCATAGAGTTAAAGGGGGTGTCCTGTACACAATATACCATTTTAAATAAGCCGTCTTAAAATTTTGTTTTTAAGATTATGTTGTGTATTTGAATTTTAGCGAAAAGATACCAATTATACTATTGGTGTTAAATAAGACAGTTGGCAATAAGATACAAGACGGTGAAGAACGTCGTTCCAGAAGAACTATTAGGTAATAAAGGGTTACACACTGAGTAATTCTTAGAAAAGATGTAGGTCACAAAGCTCATGCAAACACATTTACATTTCTTAACGTAGAGGATCTTTCCGTAATGAGCCTCAGATAAATCAGATCGTTTAACGTAAGAGTTGGAGACTCGTTATCGTCCACACGTCCGATCGGATCTGGAGTTCCGTAGGGCTCTACGGCGCTAGCAAGAGTAATTTACTAAATTACAATCTGCTCTGGACAACATAATGGGTTGGGCTGAGAACAAGGTTGTTGCGATGTTGTTTACTACAAGAAGAGGACTTCTACCAGAAGATCTGGTGATAAATAATTGGAGTGAAGTTCCACAGTTAAATTTTTGATATTCTATCATCTACAATAAACATATACAAGATGTTCTGTTTAAAATTACATAAATATTAATGATTGAACATATTTGGTCGATAAACACCGACAGCCTCTATAGTATTTTTATAAAAATGGAAATACTGTTCAATAGCGCACAATTATAGGTTATTAACTCGTAACAATCATTAATCAACATATCGCATATAGAGGAAATAGGTGATAGAATGACTTTACTTAAATTTTCATAAAAGCAAGTTAGCTTTAGAATGACCTACCGAAATACATCGATTTTACGGCAAATTAATTGCTGAATTCAAATGTTTTATAAAAATTAGGACAATCCATTTAAAAAAATTAAAAGTACGCAACTTCCGGTTGAACCGAAGGTCGAATAAACGTGCCGATCTTTGCTAAAGGTTGCCCTTTATATTTTTACGTTTTTTAGAAGTAGGTGATTCAAACAAAGAATTGAGGAATAAGAGGCCAGGACCCCTGTGATATCTCAACGATATAAGAAAGTGCTGAGAACAGTTTTGAAAATTCGACGGAATTCAAAATATATTGTAGGACCTAAGAACTTTCAATCAATTTTTCTTCCAGGTTTCTGGACTTTTCTGTTAATCTATCTTCTATCTTTCTCGAGTTTTCTGTTAATTTCTCTTCTATGTTTCTAGTTAATTTGTCTTCCGTACTTCTAGAATGTTCTGTTAATTTATCTTCCATCATTTCTTTAAGTTCCGTTAGAAGTTCGCTATTTCCACCGGGCACTTCAAACAAGTATTTCTCAGGATCTTCTCCAGTCTCTTCCGTGGCTCTTTTCAACCACAACTGGAGCTGGGGCTTCTTCCCGCTTGTATCTTCATCCCTTTCTTCAAATTCTCTTTTTAGGTCTGCTACTTTCAAGTCCATTAATTTACAGAATTTTGCCATTGTTTTCAACAGTGCACAGTTAGTCCAGGAATTTCAGTTATTCCCAAATATATCGCCAATACCACACACCTGACACCAATTGTAATATTTTTCTGCCTTTAAAAACGTTGTCGGGGCTCAAAGACAAACAACTCAGGCGATATATTCAATATAAAATGGATTTATTCCACACCTAACGTCTGTCAACATTAAAAATAAAAATCAACTGTCTAACTTTTAAAAATAGCAAACTAGATAAATTAAATCCAACACTATTTACAAACTACCGTACGTAACAATATTAATAAAACAGTTTTATTTCCGTAACGTAGGCTTTCACGGTTGCCATTGCGATTTATTTCTATTTACTATGAAATTAGCTAACCCAAGATTCTCTCTATCCAAAACATTTGCAAATCCTATAACTATAGATGAAGAAAGATTCCCCAAAAAGTACAACAAAAATTCTCGAGAACAACCATCACTTACCGCAATCAAACTAGACGACAGCGTGTTTTTATCCTTGGCTCCGAAGTGTTCAATGACCTGCCAATTGCTCTTGCGCGGCGTCTCGTGCGATGGACTGGCGGTGATCGTGGAAGGCGTCGATCCACCGCTGACCAACTGCTCCGAACAGGACATGGGGTGTTGTTTTAGGCTAGCCCATCTTCGACCCGAACCCCGTCTGAAATTGCCGCTTTCCTGGAACAAACATACGCAAAATAAGCGCGGAAAGAACGAATCTGAATTAATTCTACGGTTTTAATCTGTTAAGTCGGAGTTGGAATATAGAGCGAAGAGTAACAACTGCAATTGGAATTTCATTTAAATGAATCTGGTTCAAAATATCTATAAAAGTCTGTAAATCGATCAAAAAGATTTTATAAACTGTACACTGAAAAAAAAGTTGTAATAGCTAGTTCGTAGATGTAAAGGACAATGCGTAAGGCGCATCTGTTAAGGGGTCATATTGTGAATGGAGTTCAAAACATAAACAACCATTCGTTTTGTTTATGCTTCTCGCCATTTTTCGTTTATTGTAGCAGAACATTCATCTTATTGTTAGTAAAGCTGAGCACAAAACGGAACTATTTTTAATCTCAATGAATACCAACTGATTCTTACCTAAAAGCTTCGGTTAACTTTGAAAAGCCCTCAATGGAATATTTGAGTCTGTTTGACGGGACAAAGAAATTCAAAATTTGGTTCGATGTCGGAATGCTCGAGTCTTACATCAGGTTTTGCATTTAATCTGTTTTTGTATTTGTATTTCAGGTAAGTGTATGTTTAAAATCCCTTCTTACGTAGATATGTTATTGTACTTAACAAAACGAGATATTCATTTCTTATCTCATATAGATCAGATATTGATTCGAACTTATTTTCTTTGGTTGTTTGTAGACTTGATAGAGACTTTCGATAGTGTTGAACATAGTATGTTATTGATTAAATTAAAAAAATACGGAGTAAAAGGTATTTTGTCATGGTTCGAAAGTTGTTTATCTAATCGGAAACAAAAAGTAATTTTGAACAATTATCAACCAAAGCTTCCTTCAATTAATAAAGGTGTACCTCAGGGGTCTATCCTAGGGCCAACTCTTTTTTAATTTTTATACTGATCCGATTGTTTTGATATGAGATGGCCATTAGTCACTTTAGAAACGTCGAAGTGGTTTGTATAGTTGTTGTGTATAATTAAATGGTTAATTTTTGCTTAATTTTTTTCCTTCTAATCTTGTTTTTATTTTTATATTTTTTAGTTTTTACAATGTTTAGCTTTAAAATGACAAATTATTATTATCGTTTTAAGTTGTTATTAATGTTTTATTATTTTATTGTAAAATATACATTCTTTTGTTAATCTTGACTTCTTTGCTCAATATGAGACATCGCCTCATATTAGGAGTATCTTATATTAGGCAAACCTTGTCCAAAGCAACCGACGTTGAAAAAATTATAAAATACTATTTTTAACACATTCAGGATGCCTTTGTTAAAAAAAAAACACTTTCTTCTAAATCTTAATGGCGAATATTTTGAAAAATATTAGAACGATTTGAACCAATCTTTTATTGCTATGTAAAAGCTTAAAATGTATTCCTCGTAGTACCTCTCAATTTTCTTTTAGGGCAATCAATAGGTTTTATTCTCATGTTAGGGATGTTTTGTTTTGAGGTGTTTAGGAATAAGATCTAAAACTCCGCGGCTACATTTTCCGGCGAATCCCATTTATAAAATTTGCTCCTCTGGAGCTTGGCGAATCAGGGATTTGGACTCATCATGGTGTCAAAGTTATCAATAAATTTATTTACAATGGATATTTAATAATGAATAAGTTTATTGAATCTTATCATATTACAGCAGCCAGATCTTAAAAAGACTATACAGACAAATGTGCTAAATACTAGGGCGTGCACAGATTCGGCCCCATGGCCGGTATTCAATTCTTCCAGTTAATAATATAATACATATCAACAATTCCGTATATATCCAAGAATTCTCAGTGTTTGGATGTCGACCAATTTCCTGCTGTTTATGAATCAAGTAATCTATTTGCAACGCCACATATCACGTCCGGTGAGGGCGAATAAATATACAAAGCATATACGTACGTATGATCCATGTACGCGTTAGGCATGTATATTCTTTCTTGCTAAATGCAATATTTGTTCATGGATTCCCAGATAGATAGGAAGTCGCTATTATTTAAATTGTATACATACACATATTCTACGCAAGAGATAAAATTCCTAAATCAAATATTGATTTTGCTCGGCTAAATTCTGATGGTTTTCTTCATATACACAAAAATATTTTTACCTCTTGATAATGATTTTACATATTCTGTCCTGTGATTTTAAAGATATATTCTGCATTTCCTCTTCTAACGTGGCATGTACTTATACAAATTCAAAATATTTAAAGGACATAATCTAATATATTTGAAGGGTATAAGAATAAAACATGGGATGTCCATTTTCCTCAACAAACACTCAAACAGGAGTAAAGTATGGAATGTTCACGTGAAATCGGTTAAAAACAACGATTGTACTGCTTTATCAATCTGCAATGGTATTTTTGAGTTCAGAGATTGAAGTAAAGGGAGATTTGTTTACTGCAGTTTAGTGCTATTTTTATGAAATGAAAATACTAGTTGTGGCCGTATTTTCAAAACTGCAAAGAATAGGAAAGGACCGGAAAGAAATTAAAATTTTAGCTATTTACGGAGGAAGGAGTATTTGCTTTGAAGTTATTACAAGTCACGAAAGACGTCATATTTTGGCAAAATTCGATAAGCTGCAATCACATTCTGAACAAAATACGTGGGATAACAGTGCTTCCCGTCAAAAGAAGACGAAGCAGAACATCTGAATGGGAATGGTCCTAAAAGATTTACGAGGTAAACAGTGTCACATCCAAAAAATTCTGGTTACTACAAAATTGGCTACAAAAAGTTTTGGTTACTTACGTAGTGATACCTCCAACGCATGCGGGGCAAATCTTACGCGTTTACAAAATACGCTCAACTCTGAAAGTGAAATAAACAGACAGCGTGTGGAGAATGAACTTCATAAAAGGAAAGCCCAAATATTTTACGATGGAAACGTATTTGCTACGGAATATTCAGTATTTTGCGCCTAGGCAGAACTCATTGGTCATAAGGAGCCAAACAAACTATGTTCCTTGTTATTCCATTTTTGAATGAAGTACTTGAGTCCATAAATTAGAGACATTAGAAAGAGATTGCTACATTACATGGTTCAGTATGTAAAAAGACATTAACTTTTTCAAATTAGAAGATATTCCTACATGGAATCCGACAAAAACATGGAGCTGATCAATTTACGTATTCGGATGGAATTGTCTGATGCCAGATGTGAACTAATACGAAATTCTTCATTCATTGTTGTTGAAGTAGGCCAAGACAATGTCCACAAGACAAATTTCTTTTTCCTATGGATCAGCCTAGAGTACTACACCACAGATACAGATATTCTGGCTACTGGGACACTACACCAAAAAAAAAAAAAGATAATGCAAAAGGATATGCTGTACTGGTCAAAGAAGACTTTTTTGACAAAAGCATTCAATTAATTTGTAGCAAAAGAAATAAAATTAACAATTTGATTTTCTCAGGAGCATCATTATGCGACAATTCTTGCTTTATTCCCGTACCCTTCATTTATTTTAAATCTTACATAATTCATGTGTATTTTCTTCTTGGTTAGAAGAAGCCTGTGGGCTTGCTATTATCTAATGTATCTAATCCTAGCAATGGTTGAGATGATAATTGGTGTTCCCTAAGTATCCATCGTTGGGTAGCTACAGCCACTTTACGCGGTAATAAGAAATTTGTTTTAAAACAACCAAAAACTTATATATATATATAAATAATTTGTTTTGGTAAATCGATAATAAAGAGTTATTTTTTGATTTTTTTGTAGATAAAAGTCGCTTTCAAAACGAACGAAGTTTATGGCTATTTAATTTGGACCAATCGGTACAGCCAATTACTACGCGGTCTATTAATAATTTCACGTTAATTACGGCATCCCTACCATCGAATAATACCCCAATCAAGTGAACATATAGTATCCCCTAGCGTAGTGCAGAAAACCGAATCGGATAATTTGTATGGAAATTCGTAACTCGGTTTTCAGGATATCGCAGACTCTAGCTCTTCATTATAGGCAGCTACCATATTCGTTGTTTAGGAACAAATTTGTTCTGGGGAATTGGGAAACACCTGCATACCATACAAAGGCATATATTTCCACTACAAACTAATACAGTTGAAGTACCCAGAAGGATTAATTACATGGATGTGATGATGATGATGATGATGATGTAGGGGACGTTTTTGCATTCTAGAATAGGGTTGCTCCGAGATTATAATAAATAATACCGTTTGCATTTTATGTAAAATACATATTTCTTCTTCTTATTATTATTATATCAAGATTTTTCTATTGGTTTATGTTTATTTTAACTCGTTTGTATATTCGAATAAAGAAAAGATTGAAATAATGAGATGATACTTGGGTATAGGCCAGAAGGTTGTTGGTGGCTTTGCTTTTACTTATGAGAATAGACGATTTTAAATATTGTAAATAAATTTGAAAGCACTGCATGTGTAACTCATTGTAGCTTGGTATCTTTAGGGAATAACATAGTAGATCCGTTCATCATTGGCGGTAATCTAATTGCTATTAAATATTTAACGTAATTAGAACATCGGCTTCTACCAGTTCCTGGCGATCTTGATGTTAATTTTAATAATATTTGGTGTCAGCAAAACACGGTTCATATCGCAAGGGTCAAGAACTTAAAGATTTAGGGCCTAAAAGCGTAATTCCTGGCATGTCCAAGATGTTTGAGGAATGTCGCGGAGTTTCAACTCATGTCAGATATTCAATCCAGATTTCGATCAGGATATAGTTACCGCTCCGTTGTGCGTCACCGATAACATCGTATGAGCTATGAATCAGGGATTTGTGACGGTACTTGATCTTGATTATACCACGGTTAACCAGGCGAGTCTTTTGGATCTTCTCTCATGTAGGTCTCAACACGTAAGAATCAATGATTCCCGTTGTTTCTAGCGAAACAAAAGTTTGGGAATAACGCCGGATAATACTTTCCGCTTTCGCGAATTTAATTTAATTTTTGTGTAGTCATGCAGTTTTATATACGCACAATAAAGGCTTTATTATTATTATTATATACAGCAAAAAATGTTTTATGAGCCATAATGAGCCGAAAGAAATTTTTAAATTTCATGCAGAACGTATGTTGCAAAAACGCGCCATAAAAATGTTTGACTACAAAGTAAAATTTTGCGGTGAAAACGGATTTTGTTTTTTTTATGTGAAGGCTGTATACCATACTTAGTACATGGCGTATTATGTAAAGTATGCATGACAGTCGCTCTATCTTTACTCGAAGTTTTTGCTGTGTTTTTCTAAGAAGTAATACTTGTTTTGCACGTGTTAGTGTTGTTTATTCTTTGTAGATTGTGTGAGTGCTTGTCACCTACTATATTAACCTACATTTTCGTGAGAAATTGCTTTTTAAGTTAGTAAACCCGTATCCAGTATCAATTCAGCGTTCCTTCAGCGCACTTTCTCTGTGTTTTTTTGATTCCGCGCCAGGTCCGCATTAAACACTATTTCCACTTATTGAATTAATTCTGATTCGTTTGTTCTTTATTGCTAGTACTATTACCATAGCCTACTGTTAGTCACTCTGATCGATCCCTGGATCCTTGTCTATTTCCTAATAATTTACCTATTTGTAAATTCACGACTTCGTGTGTTAATTGCGGTGTTCCAAATTCTAAATCGCTGCCAACGCCTGGACTTTCATGCTCTTTCGAATTGCTTGTTGTGTCATCAACCCGGTTAGAGTGAAGTTCTCTGGCCCCAGCGGTAGCAATATTATTGTGATGACACTATATACGCCACCAAATGTGCCTGCTGCAGATTTTCAATACTTTTTTGATGTACTAAACACTATTAGTTACATGCTTTCTGATTATGTTTTGATTATTGAAGATTTTAATGTTCCTTCTTTTGTTTATAATACGAATGATGCATATTCTACTATACTTAACAACTACAAAGCATTTAACAGCTTGCAGCAACTAAGTACTATTCTCAATATTAACGAACGAATGTTAGATTTAGATATACTCATCATTCAGTTCTTTCTTTCAAGATAAAATTGTTAGTCTCCCGGAATCATATATTTACCTTTGAATATATTTAATATTAAAAAAGCTAATTTTCCGTTGTTGCACAGAGGATTATTTTTAACTGGCTGGTCTGTTCTGGAATCTGGTAACGACGTGGATGAGGCTTGTGTTGCTTTTTATGATACACTGCACGAGGTCTTTGATATCCTGTTTCTAGATTTAAACCGACAGTATATCATTGTCGAGTTTATCCCCATTGGTTGAACGTCGAACTCATACAATTTAAATTTAAAACGTAAGTCACTGATGTTGAGAAAGTACAAACGTCACGAAATTCAACATTTTCGCGACGTTTGTAGACTGGCGGCAAGAAACGCATCCTTTTCCAAATTCTCCACTTTTCCTGATAAATTTGCTTAATATTTATTGAATATCAAAACAGCATCGTGTATCAGAAGTTAGATTACCTTTTGTGAGTTTTCGCTAGTTCGAACGCATACTTTACTTCAATAAAGTTGCTCTAATATTGTAATGAAAATTACTCTTTAACGATGACGCAGTTTTCTATAATTTTCAGGATTTTTTTTCTATGGGAGTGTGTTGGAGTTACGGTAGAGTCTTCAGCATCGGACGGCTCTGAACGTATACACTTTAATTGAGTAGTGACGTTCGTTTTGGGGGCGCCAGCTAACACGGAATGTAAATATTAAACCGTTCCTCTCGTCATTAACCCCGTCGGGCGTATCTAGTTGAAGTTCTTGGTATTCTATTAGGGTCGTAGCGCATATAGGGCATTTTAATGAAGTCGCGAGAGAATGAAGATAAATTAAGGAAAAAAAATTTACCACAGGATCAATATAAGAACTTGCAGATTTTTGAGAATCCGCAATTCTACTTTGGATATAAAAAAAAATTTTCCGTAGTGGTTAATTTTGAAGGTTTCTATTGGCATTTTCCTACGATACAAATAGATCTTGCTTTTTTGGGATTGGTACGCTGGAGAATGGCGAACAAACATCAAACGATACCAAACTTTCTCTCTCATCTTCTAATTCAATTTCTACTTCTAGATCGTCTGCCTTGATGGATATATTTTTGTATTCGTTTACTAGCCATTTGTATAATTTATATGAAAGCTAGGGCAATAACATCGCCTAATAGCTTTTCCCAGCGTGTTAATTTTTAGTGACCAGTACATTTTTGGAATCTGAATTAACAAAGTTCGCATTAATAAGTTTTGGGCAATTTTCAAGAACTTCTGGCGAGAATGTCATAATCTGGCTTGTTCAAAATGACTATGCTAACAACTTTGGTTATTTTTATTATAATACCTTTAACGTCTTGAAATTCTAATTTTGCACCAATATCTTACGTAGTGGCATCTAGAGAAATTTAGAGAAAAAAGACCAATCGCGATGGATTTTGCGTATATTTTTTTTCTTCCTCGTCGAACACATACACGTAATTCGAAACAGAGGTCCTTTCCAATACACGTCAATCCCTATGTAAATCTGTTTGAGATTATTGGAAAAAGAAACCCTAAACGCATGTTACGTTTGGTGGCTTACGTAAATGTTGGTTTTCTTTTTATACGATGGATCAATAAGAACATGATATCGGGATTTTCGAATGAAACCCAGGTATTTGTTAGGAATAAATGTACAATAATTAGTTTTTACGGTAAATAATTATTGCTTGTTTAAATACTAAGTAAACATTACAATCATTTTTATTTGAAAGCACTCTTTAAAAATATTTCCTTAAATAAATATTTAAGAAATAATCCTAATTACCATGCAGAACATATACAAGTTATCCATCTTCTTAATGGGATACTCGAGTTTGAAACAATGCGAAGTATATTTTCGCGGTTAAAAACGTACCATTGTATATTTTCATTGCCAGAAATAACACCGGTTAAATGAGAAGTAAAATCCAGGAAAAAAATTAAAAACTTCGGATACAGGCGTTTTGCTGCTATCATAAAAATCACTTTATTCTCTAAATTTCCATGCAATAAACTCGGAAATTCGGTTGAATTTACCAGCGTATATTTAGCAAATTTTGAGGTGTTCTGTAAATATATACAGTGCTGTTCAACTCTAGTGAGTATGGTAATGTAACACTATAATAAGCAGACAATCCTCACGACCGGACAATATGTCTGTAATCAAAAGAAGCTTCGAAAATTGACGGAAAAAAGATATAAAAACACGGTAAAAAGGCTTTACAATTATAGGGTGTTCTCGATTAACTTTAAACGTTAGTTGCTGTGTGAAAGCCGTGGAAGCTGCGTGAAGCAAAAACATGGTGCTTAAAAAAGCTGTTTGTCTTGAAGCCAAAAAAATTAAGTGATTAATGCTGAGCAAGAGCATCTGAGTGTTCACCGGTACAAAATTAAAACAGGCAAAAATGAAACTTGTATTTTATGTAGACGCAGCTTTGAATTTTTTGATTTTGAACAGTTTAAGAATAGTTTTGTTTTACATTGCTCATGAGCGGACAAAAGAGCTGGAACCGTGAGCTCCTGAAAGCTTTCACTGTATATGAATATCAGATAAATACACAAATAATTTATCTACAATTATTGGCAAAAATTGTTCTGGTGTAATATCGGCTTGTTTAGAATGTTCATCACCATCAATTGAATTTTGGCCGTTTTTGAAAGGTTCAAACCAGTCGCAAGTTTGCGTTTGACCTAAAGCGCCGCCACATATTAGTGATCCAAAGAAGCTATTAATACAGCTCTCACAGCCTCAAATATAAGAGATGAAACGGTTTTCCTATCTTTGGATTCTCCGGTCAATACCTTCTCTGGTGAACATATTACATTAATATTAAAAAGCTAAACAAAAGCAAATCATCCAAATCATCATTCTTAAACAGTTTTAAGAATATAACTATTACAATCGATCTCAAACACTAAATTGCCGCTAACATTACCCAAAACTCCCAACGGGATGGTTCACACACCGTGTAGAGATTTAATTTAATGTGAACCAGATTTAATTAAACCTCCACACGGCCTCCCTTCCCCATTTCCTTTGTTATCAACAATTCCCGAAACTATTCATAGACCGGCCGAATATTCCGCCAATACGAACTCGGCTGATATACATGCAGACTGACATAATTTGAATATCTTCTGGTATGGTGGTTATCTGCACTTGAAATACTGTTTACTGGTTAATTATGAGCAAATAACTTAAACATGTTAAACACGGATCCCCTGTTTTCGCCCGTATTACAATAAGGAAGGTTTTTGAACGTTTGAACAGGTGTTTGCAATTGTTCTGTTAGAGATATTGGAGAATTGGAAACTATTATTTGTTTTGAAGGAAAATACACACGCTGTTCCAATTTTCTGGAATTGTAAAATTGCGTCTTTTTTTGAAAATGGTAGAAGACAAGATTTTAAAACAATTGCAACAGTGTGAGTTCTAACATCTACAAATTTGTGTTATCACGTATCAAAATCAACAAATTCTTAAGAAAACAATATAATTCTTCAGAATTACATTTCAATTCAGTTGGCTGTATACGGGGATGATTACCCATCAAAGTTGACTCTTTGCGAATAGTCAAGGTTGTTTAGACACGGTCAAGAATCACCAGATGATAATTTTCAGAAAAAACCAAGTGTTTGGTACTGGAGGATGCAATATTAAAGAATCGACAACTAACAGCTTTATTAGGAGTTTCAGAAACCACAGTTTTCAAAATTCTACACGAATACCCTGGAATGACAAGAGTTAATTTAAGGTGGGTTCCACGAATGCTTTCTCCATTCCAAATGCTTGTAAGGATCGAGACGTGTGAATCATTTTTGGAGCTTTGTGGAGACGAACCAAATTTCGCCATCAATCAACTTGTCGCCGTAGATGAAACCTAGGTCCATCATCTTGACCTAGGCAAAACGCCTTCGACGTATATAGGGTGTTCAGTATTAAATACCAACAACTTCAACAAATGTAAAAACCGGAAACGTAATTTTTTCTGTATCCACCGTATAAGGTTTTCTATAATGACGCATATCGTTGGCGACATGACAAAACCTTCTTTAAACTTTAGCTTAAAATACATGTATTTCGACTTATGCTTTCCAAAGTAGTTACTCAGTTGTACTACTTAAATAAATATTGTCGTTTCTTTAAAATTAATTTCTTCTTTCTCCTCAAAGCTTTAGTTTTAAGAAGATGGTTTTAGCACATCACCGACGATATGTCTAGTATTGAAAGTAATAAAAAAGATATTTGCAATTAAGTACGAGTTCTGTATTTGGATATTGCATCCAGGTGGTTTTTGTGGTGTTAGTGTTATTAGTGTTGTTTAGCTACTATGACGATAGTAACCAAAACATACTAATATTACTGTCCTTAAATGTTGATTCAACATTTTAAGCCTAAATAGCTACTTACAAAATGAACTACATAATAATTTACTAAAACCCGTACCACAATATTTCACTTGCTCTGGACGCACGTGTCAATCAAGCCATCAAGCTATCATCATCAGCAGTGAAACTGGACTAACGGACTAAGAGAAAAATTAAGCTGATACAGTAATTTTAAATCATGTAGATCTAAAGATAACTAAAGTATGCAACCTTAAAAATAAACAATTTTTAAAACGTGCAACTGCAAAATATACAAAATTTAAAGTTACGGTTAATTAACTCCATTATGCACGATATAACGCATACAAAGATAAAGGCTAAAATTTGAATTAATGAAGAAGAGAAAAAGCAACAAGATTCCCTTTCTCGATCTGTTAATAATAAGAATTAAAAATCGATGTTTACAGAAAACCTACCTAGTAATAGATGTTATCTTACAGATTTTTAATTACTTCTGGGAACATAAACTTTCGGCTGTTAACTTTTTAATACATCGTTTGCAAAATTTAATTTCGCTGTGAAGTTTGCTAACTTCAACGCATTCTATGAAGATGTACTCTATAATTCTATTCGGACACATAAGAATGGAGTAGGAGTTAGGAATATAAGCATCCTTGAACGTGTTGACAACGGCAATCAGAAATATGTTCAATTACCCTTTTTTTTCCAAATTACGCAAAAGGTCTTCATCAGAGTTGACCGCAAAACTGCTTTTGCTTCAAACAATAATCTCAAAAACCTTTTAGAGAATTCTAAAGACCCAGTTGATAGCATGAATAAATTAGGAATTTATAAAATTTCGTGGTAAGATTGTGATCAAGATAGGGCAGACAAAAAGATCCATCAGAGTTGGGTACAAATAGGATTTGGCTTATCTCAAATTCAGAAGATTTGGTAAATTTAATGTAGTTCTACATATCCTTGAAAATAATCATAATGTTGATAATATAAAGTTAATCAAGAATGTAAATAGCATTGTTCAATTAAATTACCATGAAGGCCTGGAAATTTACAAAAACAAATATAGATAATTTATTGAATTCAGATTTAAGACCCCTAAATTTCAGCCTTTATTCTTCATTAAATCATGCATAATAGAGTTAATTAACGGTAACTTTAAATTTTGCATAATTTAGGATTTGCCTATTTTGAAGTTGCAGTTAAACATCTTTTTGCATACTTTAGTTTTGTATTTATATAATGTGAAGTCTTGCCTAGACTTCCTATTTCAATGACTAAACAAACAAATTTTTTCATAGGAAAAATATTTTAGCTGAAAAAGAAAAATGATTCCCGTTATTTTATTTTAGGCTACAATTATACTCATTTCTAAGGTTATTTGAATTCCAAACAGCATTTAATAGGTAAATTACTATTTTAGACTCTATTTAACTACAAAATTGTGACTTCTTTACAGCATACCGAACATAAATGATTGTTTACAGTGTCTAGAAATATTCCAGTTCGCTCGCGTTTGAGATGATAAAAATGAACTCGTTGTGTGCTAACTTTATTTCAAGTTTACAACATTAAATATCTAAACTTATGAATGAATGCTGCTATGGAAAGAAATTTTTATTTTTTTTTAAATGCAGTAACTCTTTTTCACGTAGTGACGGAAAAGGTTTGATATTTTTAGACCAACGTTTTATAGTTTGGCTCTATGACATCTAGATTCAATATTTCACAATTTATTCAATTTGGCTGGAAAAGTTAAAAAGTTTGAGCCAGCATCGGATAAATTGTGTTACATTACAAACAAAAATTAAGATGTTATTAATAATAAACGTACACACATGCACCGACGAAGGAGAAAGGAAAAGATAAGAAAGAAGAGTTTTATAAAGAGATGGAAACGTTAATGAACACAATACCCCAAGTGGGGTATAAAAATGGTTATAGGAGACGCGAATGCTAAAATAGGAAACGGAGACATCTGTTAACGATTTGAGTTTTTAAAAAGTATCCACAGGAAAAACGATCCTATAATGCTCTTCATTTGATGGTATCAAACATTTAACCTTATATCTTGCACTAAATATCGACATTTAATGACATCTTCAAGTTTTAACGATAGCTATAATACGAATATTAAAAAATATTAAAGCGGTTGAGTACATTTTTCACTAAAGAGCTAAAATTAGAACGGAACAATATCTTGTCGGTGTACAATTAAAATTAGACGTTTTCGCCGAAAATTTATGCTGAAACTTGAATAAACCAACGTAGCCCTGGTGGCGGTGGTGTTGGCCGCCGAACAATGAACATTGGCAATAAAACTTTACGATCGCAGGCGTTGTCGGTTACGAGAAGATGATGCCGTTTTATTCCATTAGGTTGGGATGTCCAATGACTAAGTTATTGAGCACCGCGTTCTGTTGCAATTCACGAGAGATGCGTTCGTAAATTGTAAATACACGCTACCACTTTATTAGCAGTTAATGACGTAGCCGTTGAGTGATTTGTTTCTTTAGTTTGTAGGTGGTTGTTTTTAATAAATGCAGGCGTTAGTTATTCATGTTCCTAATGTACCATAAATCAAAATATGCGTGTCGTTAATCGTTAAAAAACCGTTGGTCATAAATTAAATATAACGGACGGGCAGGAAGACGGGAAGAAACTTCGTAGAGCATCTTCAGAAATAAACATTATATTGACCATTACGTGGATTATGAAATTATTCTTGGTAAACATTGAAAAAATAAATTTCAAAACATCTTTGGTTTCGATTTTTTAGAATTTTCAGAATAAATTTCAAAATGCAATAAATGAAATTCTGTGCGAGTATCATTCTTTTGCCCATTGTAAGGTAGCAGTCGACAAAATAATAAAAAAAAAAGAACCACAAATTACTGTTGAAGAAACGTAGAATTGTATATTAAAATGATTGTCCTTCCAAGTCGACTATTATGAGAGAACAAGACTGATTAAACATGGTCGGGAACCGTTGGGTAATGATTAAATCACGCCACTTTCCGTGCACTTCACTAAATTAGCAGAGACTAGATAGACTCGTATTTATTCGTCTCATGGGAATGGGTTCGTGTTGCCTACTGGTTTTCCCAAGAGTCGACAAAACACGAGTCTGTCTAGTCTTCGCTAATTTCGTGAAGCGCATGGAAAGTGGAGAACTTTAGTGATGATCCATATGCCACTGGAGGCGAAAAAATATAGATTCATTATACGAGGGTTTCTTACAAAGTAAGTTAAGTTACAAAGTTAAGTTCTTACAAACGGCCACAAGATGGCGCTAGTGAAATTTAACTTAATGTAAAAAATCGTTCTATTTTTGGAGGAAAATGACACCTAAGAATATCATTTCGAAGGACGTCGTGCTTTAACTTGTCAATTCTAGGGATTGCCTGATGCGATAGTAAAATGTTGGAAAAAACGTACTTCCCCATTCAGTTGATAATGTGTTTCAAATCTTGTTGATGTCGCAAAAGGTTCAGAAACTGAAGAGGAGTTAGATAACGACGATTCTATAAAAGAGATGGCTGCCACTGGATGACGGTGAAGAAGAATCTGCAATTGGTGAATGGATCGTTAAAGTGACGATAGTTCCTTCGACAAAGAAGTCGCCAAAGATAAGTTGAAAGTTAAATATGAAGGGACTATTCGGAGTTTTAGTACTTGCTTACAATAGGAGGAGGGGACAAAGTCGATTTAAAGAGATGGTTTGTATGTTTATAGCTTGATGTGTAGTTTGGCACGAAACTTGTAGTAAGATTTGTGAGGTATTTAGACCATGTTTTCTTTCCATTGTTTAAATTCCATTCACACAGGGTCAGTCTGGATCACTTGAGATATAATTGAAACATATTATCCCAATTAGTAGAACTGTATCGTAAGTTAGATTCTTCAAATTATCTTAATAATTTGTTGCAAAAAAGAGCATTATGCACCACCTTAAAGATTCTCTGAAAATGAAGAGATCTTTTGTTATTCCATGACAATACACCACTATATAAATCGTGGTGATTGAGGCTTCAAAGAAACTGCCTTTTGGTCTAGATTGGAGACATTGCAATAATATACATGAATTATAAAATTCATTATGCAGGTTTGCGGATGTCTTTTGAAACATCGTTTTTGGACGAAGCACAAACGACAAGTCTATTTTTTAATGAATTGAATATGTTATCAAAACACGAACCTGTCGCATAATTTAGCAAAAACTGATTATACTGATACTATTTGTAATGTGCAATCTTAGGCCATGCAGTATCATTATTGGTCCTGTAATACAGTAAAGAAGATGGAACTGATTATTTGCATCAATTGCTCCGCCAAATTTTGTGAATCAAAACCAGAAAAGGGTTGGATTAATATTAAGTCTGTTGAAGCAGTAGATAAAGAAGGTGATTTTACGCCCTTACCAATACAGCTAAATATAAGCGAATATCAACTATATAAATCTAAATCATTTCGAATTTACAGCTGCACATCTTAAAAAGCCGGCGCCACTTCCAATCTGGATTTATCGTAGTAACGTTTGATTTTCTCTCATTTCTATCGCCTCGTTACTATCTTTGTTACTTTATATGTAACATCAGGTATCTTTATTGATTTCTCTCGCAACTTGTATAGTACGTGCGTAGTTTTTGGAGCTGGATTCCGCATCCTTGTTAATTGATTACGCCCATAAATCTTTCGCCGAAGACTATCTAAGCGTACGCATGTTCGCCCCATCTGTAGAGCGATACAAAGTAATTAAAATTTTTTGCCGCGGTGTCAGAGAGATGAGAACGTTGTTATGACGTTATGGATGCGCCATTCTTTTGTGTCTCTAGTGCCCTTAATTTGCGCAGACTTATGCTACCGTATTTCTCTTTGTTTTGCTTCTTCTTCTATTCTGTAGTAATATTTTACTCGTTTTTTTTGGAGCACAATCCTACGAATTGAATATTACAAAGTTATGGTTTTTAGCGTGTTTCGTTTTTTATTATACTGAATTAACATTTCTTTAAATCAAAGAAGTCTGTATAAATGACTTCGTAAGAGTCTAATTCTTGTGGGGAAGTTACGTTCTAATTAATTTGAAGTTTTCTTGTTGTGCTGCACTGAGCTTGTTCTTCAAATCTGGTGCATAACTTGTTCAATATAGGCTTTTTCACAGCCACCGTATGCAATTTTAGTAATACATTATACAGCATTACGAATGAAGATAATTTTCACCCTCTCAGCAGTAGCGGGCCTGGTTTTTCAGGGAAACAAATGCAAGGGATAAAATGTCAAAATCTTGCTTCATTTTATTTCAAAGCCTACTCGTACGTTCACGAATTTTTTGTTCGTATCATGATGTAAATCTAACTATGATTTTTAAGAAGCTAAATAAAAAAAAAATGGGGAGGTATTACACCACCATATTCATAAGAAAATAAGCTCTTGTTTGAGGTACCACAGTTCATTTTAATTTTTTTTTTTGGCGAAGGGGTAATCGTGGGGCGAAGGTGTAAATGTTATAAATGTGTTTGATACGTCAGAGCCCTTGCCTAGGTTGGAAAGTGTTTGAAGTTGACATATTTAATACTATGGTAGTTGTGAGGCGGAGACTTTTTCCCTCCAATTTCCCCCAAATTGGGTCTTCATCCTCGTCTTACACATTGAGTAAGATATGTTTTGTAAAAAAAGTTCATTAAATAATCTATGTTGAAACAAATCAAAATTACTAACGTAAAACAATATTATGTTTCTTATTTAGACATGCGTACTGTTGTTCGTATGTAACAATCATATCATCACAGTTAACCCACATAATTTCGATGTACCTGACAAGATCGTACCAGGACTTATGGGTCGATTTAGTAATTTATGGATGGAAATTTTCGACATCGACATATTTTCAAAATTCTCCTCGGGAAAAAGTTAAAATTAAAATATTTTAATGGGATCTTTTCCATAAACAATACTAGCTAACATTATAGTAAAACCATTTCAACCATTTATGAAATAAAATTTCACCACAAGGATTTCAAGATTGAGAAGGATGTTTTGATCTGGATTTGAAGGCTAGGACATTACAGGTACCGAAGATTAAACATTTGGCCAAAAATAAAACATAAATTCAATTTTCTTCTAAAAAATCAATTAATCAATGTAAATTTAATAATCGATAGGGATAGGGTTTGAGACAGATTTTTGTACTCATTTTAATTTAACAGACATTTTCTAAGTGTTACTAATAGATTTAAGAGATACACTATTTAAATATAAAGAATCTCTGAATACTTAAACTTTTTAAATTTTTTATGAGTCTCATTACATTATATACTTTTACAGAAGCGTCTTAGAAACTATTCGTATCACTAATTAATTAAGAAACGATGGTCGATAAAGCTTTTTCCTTGTTAGAAAATGGGAATAAATTCAATTAAAATGTCTTCAATTTTTTTTTTCTAATAACCCGGTTAAAACACTCAAACTTATATATAAAGCGATTAATGTATATGCAAATTTGAAATCGATACCGAGACGATACCCATGTCTCCACATTCGTGCTGAATTTCTTAGAACGCATCCACTTTTTCCTACTAAATTAATGCGAAATGATGCCGATGTTACGATGAAGGAGAATTCTCTCCCGTCGCGAATACAAAAATTATTATTGACGATTCTTTAATTAAAACCTTCTGATGTGTATTTTTCGTGTGTCGAGAGCAAATTTTAAAGTAAACTCCATGGCAAGTCCCAGTTTATTTATTCCAATGGCGTAAAACAACGTGAAACAAGGTTTGATTCATCAGGGAGGGAATACTTCGTTGTAAAAAAGGGTTCGCCAGAACGTCTCGTCGGATTCGCTTAACTCAAATTAACTTAAAATAGGGTTTTTGGACGTATCGTTCGCAAAAGAAGGAATAAGTGTAGCAAGTGTAGTATAGTATAGAAATCATTTCGATGTAATTTTAAAATGCAAGAATCGACATGGATTACAAGCAGCTGTTTAACCTCAAATATAATGAGAAAAGTCACACTTATGAACAACATTTGAAAATGATTATACGAGCGGAGTTCTATAATTACCTGGCTTGGGCAAGTGATGGCGCTAGAATTGGCGATAATTTGTGAACAATAGCTATTTAAAGTGAACAACTTTTGTGATTTAACAGCGAAGGAAAAAATCTAATAGAGTATCTAAATATTCGTTTTTCAAGTAGAAAACGAACGATGAGATAAAGGTGGAACCTGGTGACGTTCATGGGGACTCTGCACTTTCGTTATCGACCATAATATAAAATTTTTTTATGAAGAACGTTCAGGCCGTCTAAATGAGGTCGCCACGTCAGAAATGATCGAGAACTCATTTGAGTAAGGAGGCTTTCCGCAAGATGGGTGCCCCGATTGCTTACAATCAACCATAAATACGCACGTGTGTCAACTTCAAAGGAATGTTTGGCGATGTTAAAGCGCAATCCGAATGATTTTTGGTGTCGATTCATAACTGTTGACGAAACATGGATTCATCACAACACGCCAGAGACCAAAGAACAGTTCAAACAATGCATTTTTCGTGGTTAACCGGCGCCAAAGAAAGCCAAAGCCACCTTATCGGCCAACAAGATTATGGCCACAGTATTTTTGGATGTATGCGGCACAATCCAGGATGATTAGCTTAAAAAGGGTAGAGCGATTAATGGCGAGTATTATGTCAACTTATTGGATCTGTGTTTATCAAAATCCCTTCGTAATATACCATTACACATACTCGCAACAAATAATTACTTACACGAGTCTAAAAAAAGCTAAAAGTTTGTATAAAAGAAGCAAAGAACATTTATTAACACATCAGTTTCCGTTTGGATTTGAAATGAATAAACTTCGTAGGTTAAAAGTGAGCGTTTGCAAAGTATTTGACCGTCAAAAATTGTACAAATTGTCTTTTATTATATGAAGGTAACATCTGGAACCTACTGTATTAAAAGCAATTGACCAAGAGTGAAAACAAAAGAGCTCGACAACCAATAGAATTTACCTTTGAAACTCCCAAAACGTTTCTACTGATTTCTCCTTCCCACACAAATCACGATCCTTTTTTCACGAAAACGGTTGCATTATTCAAGCGTAAAATTAGCACATCACTTATCACAATCAGAAATTTTCCTATAGATCAGTGAGCAGGACGAGACAGCGAGCACAGCGCGTTCAGAAACGACCACTTACCACCGTCCAACTGTCCGGGATATTTTTGAAACGTTTCGGCAAGCTGGACGTTAACTAGATATTAACAACTGACGCGTGAGTGTAAGCAACTTGACGCTGAACGTTGCACACCAGTACATGAATTAATGTTCGGCTTCCTCGAAGAAGCTACTAGTCACTTTTGTTTGAACTAGCGATAGTTCAAAAATAACCGATGTTACCGATTTTATCTAAATCCGCTGATTCGTTGAATTCAATTTTTTTTTAGCTAGTGAACAAAAATTTTGCATGAGTTTGTTCGTTTTTAATCAGGATCCTTCTAAAAATCATCAACAGGTCTAACGAGTTGACCATCGAACTGACACCAGAGGGCATCACAGATTAATTCATATTCGACTAGAATTATGGGGACTTGCTTCTTATTGGAGACAAAAAGTAGGTTTAAATTTAAACCTACCTTCTATCTAGCGGATTCTCCATGGTGAAAATAAATCAGCCTGTATACTCCTAGTAGGCAGCATTTGTTTTTTTTTCTTGTTAATTTCCAGAGAGGATAGTTACCAAAATTACAACTACATTTCGTTTTAATCATGATTGATACTTAGAATGAATTGGGGCTGAATGAGTATATACAGGAACAATGGATGGGGTTACATGCATATCGATCTGCTGCAGGTGGTATTTAATATGACAACTACAGCAGCGAATCCAAAATTTAATCATTACGTTGTCCTGTGCACTACCAGCGGAGAGTTGTATATTACGATTTCTTTGGCGTACTACTTTCCACGATTACATCATTAATATATTGCATGAAAAAACTGCAATACATAGTACCACGCGATAGAGGACCATAAAATAATAAAAAAAGGTCTTATACGCTAACTTCCGTAAACCTTTTGTTTTCAAGATACAGGATTTCAAACGTATTTTGAGAAAATTTATTTCTTTTTTAATTTTAAAGAATACAGGGACATTTTCGAAGCTCTTTTCGAACTTTTGAAGCTCAACGTATTTATTGAGATATCCATTAAAACATGTTCTTAATTATTTAAAGAATGTACTACCTGCATGACGGTGCGCCAGCTGACTTTTTTCGAAGAGCAAGGAAACTTCCTAAAGACAATTTAGAAACCGGTAGATTGGTCGTGGGGGACCTATGGTATAGATCCCTCACGACCAATCTACCGGTTTCTCAGCCGCCAGCTCGTATTCGCGACCTTAATCCCCTCGATTTTTCATTTTAGGTAGAAAATTACCACTTACAGCATGCTATGAAATTTTTAATATTAGCGCTTACATGAACTACTCAACTTGTACTATAACGGGAAAGATACGATTTTCTTCGAGAAACGCTCGGATGAATGTGAATATGAGAATTACCTAAGGGTGCTGTTTACCTGTGCAGTACAACAATATATTCAACTTCGTCTACGAGTTCTCGTACGTAAAATTAATGCACTTTACAGCGGGTAGATTGATGAGCTCATTAATTGTTGTCGCAAAAATTTGATTCCAGTGTAATCAAAACTTTTGAAGGACAAAAACAAAAAACATGGAATTTCACTAATCTGGCAGTGATATTTGTTTGTTAACGGGGATTCTGCATCATCATTTGCCACGGTGAAATTTTGGGCAGATAACTTTTAACCTTATCGTTGACGATGAATATTCGGGATGGTGAAAAACTGCAACCATTATCGATAGCACCGGAAAAGTTCACTAAATAGCGCTAGACCATTGTCGAATTAAGGTTTGAGAAATCCAGAGTCTGTGGGAATCTCGGAAGACCGTCTTTGTCATATATTAACCTAAATTTGGCTATGACAAGATTAACTGTTTGTTGGGTGCCGCGATTGCTCACTCGGGATCAAAAACGCATTGAAATAAATATTGAAGCAGTTTAAACGAAATAAGTTGGAGTTTTAGCGTCGATTAATAACTGTGAATAAAATTTCGTTGCACCAATACACTCCTGAAGCCAAAGCCAGTGTACTACCAAGCGTTAATCTGCTCCGAAAAAGGCGCAGAGTGTACTGTTAATAGAATCATCAATATCTCTGGATGTGAAGAACTTTCGGTCGCTTATTGGGACCAGAAGGCAATCTACTAGAATTCCCGGAGTTATGTATAAGAACGAAGAACGCCTTCAAGAACCGCAGTTGATCGACAATGGTATTACGGATAACATTTTTCAGTCTTCCACCTTATTTTTCATTGATGAAGATGCTATCCTGTCCAATATACATATGCATGTTGCGGCGCTATCCATCCACGATGAGTTTGAATGATAAAATCGCCGAAAGACAAGATTACATCTGGATCTGATCAGGTTCCAAGTTTTCTTTTGAAAGACTGTGTCAGCGTTCTGCCTCATTCTTTGTGCGTTATTTTTAATTTGATTTTAGAAACGTGCACCTACCTATCTGTTTAGAAAAGTACTTGCATTAGCAATTTGTAAGAAATTAAATCATGCTGCAGCAAGTATCTTTGATGCTCAATATGGATTTGTCGATAAGAGATCGACCACCACTAATTTGGGACACTTATGAAATACGCTGCTGACATGTCTGAAACATTCCACTGGATTGATCACGGCTTCTACTGTGCAAACTACGTAGCCTCGGATTTAGTACCGCTCTTTGTTGTACTGAAAATAGCACACCTGTTCCTCCTACATACCCAGAAGTGCAACATATGTACACAGTAAAACGAAAACATACCTAAAACTAAACTTTACGTTATGAATTTACATCACGAGATTACATCAACAAAATTAAAACGCCAGCAGAGTGCCATGATTATTATTATAGTAAAAGTTTATGTTTTGGAAACATCTTTCTCTATACTAGGAGGCTAAATCAAGACTGCGCGGAGAACCCATGCAACAAAGTAGAAATACAGGAGAATGCAAAAATTTATTTTATACAAATTTCTTTTTATGTACAGATGGAGTAAATTGTATTCACGTAAGTGGATCTTGACTTTATAAGGATTAACACCAACTCCAGAAATTCAGAATTTGATAAAAGATACAAAGATTGGCATATGTATATTATTTGCCAAGGCGCTAACACAATTGAATGGTTTTTGGGTCATTTTTATAGACCCATTTAAAAATATTTGTTAAGAAAAATACAGAATTGTTTGGTAATCTGGATGTTACTGACGTTGGGTTTATTACATCATGTAATGTATTTCTTGAAAATGTCTCTGAGTTATTTACGAAGCCTGGGGTGGTTTCATTAAAATAATTGCCGAAGACTATGAAATTTAATTGTCTTTATAGTAGTTTTCCACGTTGATTTATAGGCAAATATAAGCTTAAATTGTAACCACTCTGTATTTGTTTTGTCCAACGTGATGATAATTTATTGATTTGATCGGTAAGTGTTTGTATGTAAATTTTTGTAAAATGTGTCATTATAGGTATGTACATATCTTTTTGTTTAATCGATGTTGTACGTAAATATTAATAAATAAACCAAGATAATTGTAAATTTGATTTAGCGCACGTACGCCATTAATATCATGGCGTTTTTACTTAAATTGGGGCCATAAAGATCAAGGGCATTATCAAAAAGTTTTGAATTTGTGTAATTTGTGCTTTAGTGTTCTCTCTAATCCAGTGAACAGGAACGCGTTTTCATTAGGACCTCAGAATTTTAGATTTTAGGTATTTGATTTTCATTTGAGACATATGACTCAATGAGTGGAAAAAGTATTTAAGCCCACATCTTTTTTATGTCTTCCAAAAAATAAAATAAAGCCATTTATCATGCACAGACAACAATTGATATATATATTTTTAATTTTATGTAAAATCCTTATCTCTGGACTTTGACTCTTTTATATTATTATTGATTGCTATGCGATATAATAGAGTTATTTCCATCTGTTTTTATCGCGTCTTGTCTTGGTCTTTTATTTGAAATATTCGTTCCACTAGTTATACGAAGCTTTTCACTATAGCTTTGTATATGATGCTGCAAAATAACTAAACTTGATTCACAGTGCCATAAATATTGCCAAAACAATAACCAAAAAATAATGGTAACATAGCTTCCTCATGGTATCACTCGGCAAAAGCAATGTGAGGAGAAAAGAAAAACATTAACCCACGGATATATTTTTGCCTACCCGAGCGTATTTCTTCTCCACCTCACACCCCTATTTGTCCTGCAATTCATACCACTTCTCCTCGAAACGACGAGCCGTTTCTTCTAATGCTAAGAAATACATGCCTGCTGTTTGGAAAGTAGTAATAAAGACTGAGTTAACCGAGTATCGCAGATTTACCATGATGTATTAACACAACACAACAGAAAATGCTCAGAAACAATAACCAAAAAATTATGCAAATGCTACTTCCCCATGGCGGAAATGAAATCACTCGTTATTGTTCTATAAAGTTATAAGATACCGTACAGTACTTTCTTTAATATTGAACTAATAATATCGAATGATTTTCCAACCACTTCAAAACAATAGTTTACCAACGCGCAAAAACAATTGCTTCTCAGAGATCAGTTAAAACTATCGGATCAACTAGATATTGCTGGTCTGAATATTTCTCATTGTAGATCATTGGATGAAAGCAAAAAAATTAAAACTTTACTCCTTGTTGGGACAATCGGAGCTTTTTCACTTTGCACAAACATGCTGATACTTTACTTCTGGCTGTACCCGTCTTTTCGAATAAAACAGAAACTCTATTCTGTCGACGAGTTTATGTTTTATGTAAGGTAATAAAAGATTTATACAGCCAGCTAGCTGGTAGTAAGCTTTGACGCACTGATGTTATGGAAACGCCCAGCTTACCTTATAGTTCTGGAATATTTGGAGGACGAATGAGCTGCACTTTCGAAGTTTCAGCGAAGTATATATTGGATAAAATGCGCGAGGTATAAAATTTCGTCTTTTTGCTTTACGCTTGCAGATTTCGATCTTGATATTTACATATTAAATTTGCCCTACGAAGGAAAGAGTTTTTTCCTTAATGGAAATATACCGATGTACTTAGTAATAGTAAAAAGTGGCATGGTAAACATTTTAAACAATCCGTATTGATTCTGTGTGAGTAGGATTTAACCAAATGAAAATATCTTGCAAATTTTTATCTCTACTCAGGAAATGTGTGGCAAGATTTGTAATGCTGAGGCTAGTCTTTTCTTTCCATTTGGTTAAACGTTTTAAATATATCACAAAGAATAGTAGCAGTTGCAGAATCTTTAGATATATTTGGTTTTAGACTCCAATCTCGTTTTAATAGAGTCATTTTTCAAGATTTTTCAAATACTCGTGGTATACAGGCGAATACATGCATGAAATACCAGGATGATTTATAAATCCTGTAGACTTCTCATTCCTGTTGCTATCGCTAACTTAGTTATGGAAAAATTAGAAACAGAAGCTTAAAAAAAATAAAATTACGCATTTCATTTTTTAAAAGGTATGTGGACGACCGCATTTTAGCAGTACATATAAAACAACGCACCACACAAATTTAATTAATTAATCCGGGACAACTGTTTCGAGGATACGCCGATCCTCATCTTCAACCGCAGATCGAAACGGTATACGAAAATAATAACAGCTGTATCAGTTTCTGGGAGATATTTTATTAATTAGAAAGAACCAAAGCATTCGAACCGACTGATATTTCAAAAACATATACTCAGAAAGATACCTAAACTTTGATTTAAATGCACCGTTAAACTATCATTAATAATTTGGTTGATCGTTGTGACGCTTTCTCCGAAAATGAAAAATTTCAGAACTTAAATAAGATTGAAACTATGTCGATTAAAAATAATTGTCCAAATTCATTTATTGACAAATATATCAAAAAGAGAAGCTACTGTATGAAAATCAAAACAATCAGAATAAAGATGTTGCTCCGAATTATAATCCAATGTTTTCAAAAGAAATTGAAAAAGTACTCAAACTATTTAATATACTAATAGCGCATAAACTATACAAAAATAACATACCAAAGATCAAACATTTGAACAAAACACATGTAAACTGTGAAATTGATTGCGAAGAATGTGCGGGCACACGCAGAGGCCAAACACAAAAAGACCTACACAAAACAATTTACTCGCATAAGTACAACATTAAAACTAAGTGTTAATGCTAGCGCGTTATCACATCATCATAACATGAGGCACCACTTTGGCGTCGAAAATGTCAAAAGCTTAGACGAAGAAACTAACTATCACAAAAGAGTGCTCAAAGAAATGTTAAAATGGGAAGATATTAATGCCTTAAGTGTGATTTATAACAATCTAATTAAATAATCCCACTGCCTGCATCGTACTTAAACAAATGATAAAAAAGAATCGCCTCATTCCAGCTCTTTTTTCAAAAAAATATTAATCAATTAAGTTTAAAACTAAGTAGAACACGAACTAACGTTTTATTGCCAATTACACGAAGAAAAGTTTCTACTTAATTTGAGTATAGATACATTAAATCTAAGTATAATTTAAAACAGAGCGTTTTTACATGTTTGTAATTTTTTTTTCTTCTCCACAAAAGATCTCAGAATCCTAAAGTAATTAAAATTTTGAATATAAACTTACTAGGAGACTATGCCGAGAAATAAAAGTGAGTTTTACAAAAAAAGTACTTATTTCTGTGTTAGGCTGAAAACTTTTCAAACTATCCTGGTATTTATACTATATTCTAATCTGATATTTCTGAGAATCTTAACACGGTATAATGTTAATATTTTATTTACGGTCAAAGTATTCTTATTAAAATTTCACTAGTTAAATATACGCTCCATATTTGCCAGCCTCTATCGTAAATTGTTTAACCACTGGAAAATTTTTGCATGGAAAGTATCTAGAGGTTGAATTATTCTTATCTACATTCTCCATTCAACCGTCAGCGTCCGGTTTCCAAAACCGAGCGGGAAAATTCGCAGAATATTATCGCGTACACCGAACGCAAAACGACTATATGCCTAACCTCATCGAAGCAGACCACTAACGCTGCAGTATCGTTTAATAAAGTTTCGGTTCAGTTGTTCGGTTGCGTTTATGTCCGCATTTGTTGGTGATTTCGGCCGTACCTTCTGGATGAATAATGAATGATATGCGAATTTACATGCTGGTTGATATAGCAGAGTATTTACTGTTGAAGAACTACTTTTAAATGTTGCTCAAACACTAACAACACTAAAGTATCGATACACTCCGCACCGCACAAATTTAATGAACTAGTCCGGAATAGCTGTTTCGAGGATGCGTGGATCCTCATTACCAACTGTATGACCGTATAATGTGAGGAAAAAACTCTAACTCGAATATGCCTGTTTTAGCCCTACTACCTATCCATTTTTGCCGCCTATACACCCTAAAACTAAAACATACGAAAAATACGGAAAAATAGACGAAAGGGACGAAGTCGCACGAAATTTAATACATGTGTACGCCTTACCTTAGTAAATCAAAAAGATCTTAATAGGATAGGGATCCGTTTTCTCTACTCAACAGACTTATGTTCCTTTTTATGTAAATGGTTTCGTAAACGTCTAATTTCCGCGGCGGGGTTACGTTCTTCTTAAATTTCAGGTTTTCTAATTTAATATTATGCTTGGTTTCGTTTGTGCGTTGTACTTTCCATCCCTACCTGTAGCGCCTAATGTGCTCATCGTCCTTTTTCGTATATGTTTCAAATTAACTCGTGAATAAGTTGTCTATGAAAGGAGGCAGAAGATTGAAGATGAAATTTCTATTTGAAAACAATTTTGGTTCACGCAAAGTGAAGTTAGTCTTTTGTAAATTTTCGGCATCATCGATTTTGTTGTGTTTTAGGAACTCAACCAAATAGTGTATGGTTTCTGGAATCGGTACGCTGGGAAAGAGTGAATAAGCATCAAACTGTGGGGTTTGAGATTGACAGATTTAACTTAAGGTTCGCGTTAATAAGTTTTGGGTAATTTTCCGAAGCTCTTGCCGTTTCTCTAATCGTGGATTTTTTCCTGATTCTTTATAAGTTCGTAACGATAGTAAATGACACGATTTAAATAATCCAGCTGGTCAAAAATGACTATTCTATCCCCTTTATCTGCTTAACCGCCAGCCAGATAGAATTTCTAAATTTGTACTTTATTGCTATGGATGGGATGTAAGTTCGATGAATCGAACAGAAATAGTTTCGTATCTACTAAAATATTAACTAGTAGATTGAAAAATGCCTATCTATATCACAAGATTAAACCCATAGATTCCTATTTTTGGGGACATATTAATAAACAAAGAGTATATGAAGATAATACTTTCGGTGTAAATTTAGAATCATTGGATGAAAAAAATACAGACTGTATCCGAGTATTGGGAACGTACAGAGACGGGACCGCCTTCGTCCAGATATGAGAAATTTTGTATATATAGAGATTGCCGCCTGTGGGTTTCTTTGTCTGCACTTGCGGAAAAATGAAGTAAATTAAACGAAAACAATACGTTCCAACGCAATTTAGCTCGTTGAAAACCAACGTTAATAGAGATGATATACGCGGTTTACAGTTTTCTGAGCAAACGATGATGTGAATTGATAATGTAGAAATTCGATTTAACATAATTTTTTCTTCAGTTAAAAAATGTTAATTCTTCTGCCATAACTGAGAATTTACACGGTAAGGAGATACCTTAACGCTTCCAAATCAACATTTTCTTTTAAATACACACTCAGTTCTTCTATTTACTAATCTTCACTAAAAACATCATTCTCGTCCCCTAATTTTAATCAAGAATTTTAATTCATTAAAGGAATATAATGAAAGACAGCGGTTACATTGAAAGCTGGGAAAAAGGATCTTCTGGATCATTTATTAATCACGTTCTCCTTTCAATGTCTACAATCTCCAATGTTCGTGAGACTTGGGCTGGCGTTTTTGTTCGGCGAACAATGTGCTAGCTGGGGGACAATTCTGTAACGTTCTTATTCTTTTGGGGGTAAAATTGGAACATCTGGTTTGCGTGTAGGGGATTTCAACACACATTGTCCAATTAGATTTCGACATAAATTGGTATAAAGAGTGATATGGATCTATGCATGCGTAATGGCATAGCGTTCGATTTGATTGAAAGATGTATGTCTTCCTCGTATTAGTCCATAGATTTTAAATTTTAGTTACGTCGTATCGAAGTGATGCGTGGAAATATTTTGTGTTCAACAAAATATTTCATTATTATATATAGGTGGTTACTGTTACTATACTTTACGAGGATAGTATGAGAAGTACCAGTGTTTGGAGATAGATGGCGCTTTGTATCAAAAATTGCATCGCCGACTGTGAGTATTATTCTTTAGTTGACGTCTGTCGAGATCTCGAAGATATTCATCGAGTAGTCTTGTTTTGAGAGCATAGAATAGCTTACTACAATGGTAACCCCACGGGTGGGGGTAGAGCATATTACAGCACCTCTCGTAACTGTACCGGAACTAAATAACTAGAATAATTCAAATTAATATTATCAAAAGAGAGTTTTCATCCGCAATTGCGGCGTGAGTAACTTTTAATTTAGTTGGCCTTCAATTAAACGTTAGCTACACCACAAGTGTGAATGAAAATCTTCTTTTGATAATATCAATTTGAATAATGTTAAGTAATTAATGGGTCCTTCATTTAACACTACTAATGTTTGGTGAAATCTCTTCAATAAATCGTCTTATTAAAAGAAAGTGATTTAATTTAACATTAAAAATTAACATTAATTAAATCTTCATAATAAACATTTTAATGTTCAATAATCAAATGCATCGATAAGGGATTTCATCAAACTTGGCCAATCATTCCAAAAATTTGCCAATGACCAATTCTGAAGAACTTCACTTACTAACACTTTGGCGTACTATGGACGGAAAACGTGCTTTACCTGCGACGAAAATAGTTTTCACTTCATTGTCAAGGTCAACTTGTTTCTTAAACAATGAAAATGTGTCCTTAACGAAGCAGGGCTAAACCCCAAAAAATTACAAATTAAATCGAAAATTATTTACCTTTTACAAGAGTTTCACCTGTCCGGGGACAAACGGTATAAGTTTAGATTTGAAGAACTATTGGTTGACTCAATTAAATTAATCTGTTTTATAATTTCATTACAAGCATTCGTAATTCTACAAAGTTCAAGAGGTTGTTAATTTTAAAATTGAAAGCATTTATCGTTATAAATTAACAGTATTGGATATCGGAACTTAATAACTTTAACAGTTTATTATTTATTTACGGCAGATCATTATATAAATTTAAACATTTCCACAGTGAATTTCACTGCTGTAAATGATGTAAATATTCTCAACTAAAATCAAAAACTGTTTCCTGTAACGTATACATTATATACAATTTGGAAAACCAATAGAATGTCCGTTGATATGTTTACGATACATATTTTAAAATATCCTGCTAACGATGAAAATCGCCGACGAAAAATATACTCCTAGTGGCAACAGATTCCGACTGGGGATTTATTGGTATAAATCCCGGCTCTGTTCGTCGAATTTATAGTGTTTTTGTAGAATTTATTTTTGATTGCGGTTATAAATTTCGTTCCCCTAAATAAACTAGGTCGCGTAAATTAACTAAATTAACCATTAAAGTTTACAAATATCGCCAACTAATAACTCTAAATAATTACATTACGTACGTTGGGTGCCCATAAAACAAAATCCAGATACGGTGGCATATCCTAGATGCACTTGAAAGGTCATGAATCATGTCATGATTCATAAATTTTCGCCCTCTTGTAATCTCAATGTTACTGTATATGATACGAGCTTAGAGAAAAAGTATTTGAAGAAGTGGAAAGAATAGCAAATCTAAATTTTGGAAACCTAAGCATTCGATTATATAAAGACTATTTAAAATATTTTTGAAGACACATTACTTCGAATTATGCCGGAAACGGATGTCAACTTCGTTATTTTAAATGGGATGTCTACTATTTTACTGTAAATCTGGATTCCTCTTAAAATTTTGTGTGGGGCGGAATGTACGGATACTTTTGTGTTGTTTGAAATAGTATTATATACAATTAACTATACTTAAATTTTACCATTTTGGAAGAAAATCGATTTAAAAAAAAGTGTTGTACAATTAACTTTAATTACTTGTTTATTATAAATGATGCTGCTTATGGAAAAGTTGTTTGGTTAAAGTAATGTAGAAGGTCAGTATTATTAACAGATATGTCAATAAGATTGTAAATACTATACAGGGAGTTCAAATTTGGAATTGGCAAAATTAGCAAATGTCGAGTTTTTCAAAAAGCAGTCTACTTAAGTGTAATTTTCAATTCTACAGGACAGTTCATATATACTTTATGTAGAATATCCTATTTGGAAAATTTGTTACGTTCTCCTAGTTTGAAGAACAATGCCGCTAGTCGTCTGCTTCGGTGTATCTTTCTTGTGAGGCGAAAGGACCAATTGCTTATATGTAATTCTTATGTGTTTACTCGCTTAATCAGTTGATCTCAAATTAAACACAGTACGTAGATATACAAAATATATTTATTAAATAAACAATTCCCTTATATATATATATATGGTGTACGCATTCAAATGTATCGGGACATTCAATGTCTAACGCTAGGGCAACCACAAAACCCTACCGGAGCATGAGCGTCTGGTTGGGGGACAGCAGCAAATAGCCGATCACTACCGCAAAAAGATGCTATACAACTCACGGCTACCCAGACGCTCGCGTTATTTCGTGTACTTATTTGATACACCACCTCTAGTATCTTCCTCCGAACATGTGTCCCCATGTATAAGCGGAAAAATCAGAAACCAACGATAGTGCGGCTTTGAGCGCTGCGTGACTCACAAACGAAAAAGAGAAGGCAGGCAGTCGTGGTAGTTCGTACGTTCCACTTCTGATGAAGTTTCGATAACTTGTACGTAAGTGTACGTTACCGGCGGTAACTGGCGGACATTCCTTACCTAGCGCTCGATCTGATACATGCATTAGCAGGAGCTTCAACAAACAGATATAATAAATGACTATTAAAGATATTTTTAATTAGAACATTGGCGAATTTTAAATATTTGCGTATTTTTACATTGAATGCATACACGTTAAAGTTTAAATGATGCTAAATATGAGATATATAAACTTATACAAGGCAAAACAAAAGAAACATTCAATTTATCATAAAATAGACACAAACAAAATATTACTTTCAAATAAATAAAAATGGTTACATTTATAAAATAAAATAAAACAAAAAATAAAATGTTAAGTCCTTAACAAAACTTGTAATAAATTTTCGCCAACATCGCCAAACTGTAATAAAATAAAAATAAACGATAAAACAGTGACCACGTGAAAGAACAAGCTTTATAGTAAAAAAAAAATATATATAATGTTTATAGAATATGTTCAAAAACACTGTGCTAAACAAGTTAAAATTCTTATATTCATTGGGTTGTTGGTGGTACGTCAAATACAGTTGGGGCGTATTTCATCCAACGCAAGTGGGAGTGCTATAAAAAAATCGACTTTTGCTAATCATGTCGATTTCAAATTTATTTTGAAAATTCAAACAACTTGTGTACTATTTTCAATCTATTGACACGGCCATTAACAATACCGATCTTCTATCCATAACCAGCACAGTTTACAATAAACAAGTATTTTTTTAAGTGTGGTGACGGCCCAACAGGGTATATAAGCTTTTTTGAAGCTTGTCATAATCTCAGGTTACTGTGTAAGTTGTGTGTGTAAAGTGTTCCATGGCCTTGTTAATGTCACTCTCTCGCCGTAAAGGGTGAAGCGCAGTTAATTGTACCCCAACTGCGAATGGTGACTCGGGAGTGTACCAGACCTACTAAGCAAGTTTGTTGTCCAGTCAGGCGCAGGCCCTCTTACCATGGGCCCATCGAGTCGTTAAATGATAATATTTAAAGAATATAATAGGAAATTGTATACGATATTCTTTCAGAATTTCAAGGAGAATCCTAATTTGTCGTAAAATAATAGGCATTCTAACTAAAATACGAAAGTTGACACCCACTTCCTACATAACCGGAAGCAATATGTCTTCAAAAATATTTTAAATAATCTTTGTACATTCGAATATCTACGTTCACAGAATTTTGCTTTTCTATTCTACTTACTTCTTGAAATATTTTTGCCAGTTGCCAAGTTCAAAACGCCGTACCCTATATGTATATTCCTCGTTTTTTCAACGAAAAAAATTGGAAATACGTATACGAAGGAATGTATTAGAACCCTGTCTACTTTAACTCATTTATTACCCTGATGAAGCTTTAAAATAAAAGCGAAATACTTGTAAAATTTGAAATCATTTGGAGGAGAAGAAAATATGTTTAAATAAATTATATGTATTAAACTGTAACATTGTTAAATGTTACAATCCCACAATAACACTCATTAGCGGTTTAATATGCCAACTACGTTGGCTAGAATAAGATTAATCAACCTTCTACCGATGGACATACACTCTTCAATTATGTGTGGATGACGTCACTTAAACACATAAATTGGCTCTATTCTATTTTTAAAACTCATCAACTAACTATTACTATGCGGGAAGTATTAAACTTACGAATTGAAAAAGAAGTTACAATATGGGCACATTCTTTAACTTTACATTTTACATTTACATTTTCAGTAGCATGTTGTTCGGTCGTTAGCTTTGCATTATACAGAGTGAGCGTCCTAAAAGAACGGAAAAAGCCATAAATGTACTTTTTTTAATTGATACTGTTTCCCTCTTCTGTTGCTGTTGTGCGTTACGAAAACAATTTTCAATGGTGATCTTTAACTTTTATAAGATACGTCAATAAACATCAAATTCAACTGTCAGTTGTAGTTGTAGCCTGCATAAGAAATAATTCAAAACAGCATGACCCTCTCGACTAGGTTCTTTTTACGATCATATTATATTTTAGCAGCGCCTATATTTCGATTAATAATTGATTCCTTCTTGAGAGACTCTCATACCAAAGAATTCGCCTTCCGAGGTACATCTATCCCGTATACTCGCATTATTCACGTTGGTAATTTGAAATTAAAGAATAAATATTTGCTTTTTCACAATCGACGGTTGCCAAAACAATCGCATAACACACTGTCTTAACCTTATATAAATGTTTATGCCAATAAATTATGGACCTACTAAATAAAATCTAATGAACGTCGAAGGTGGTAATAATAATATTACGGTCGATTTTACGTGCGGTACTCACGTATAGCTTGCCTATCGAAAGCTTGGCATTGACGGTAAACCGCAGTTGATGGTCTGAGATCGTCGATAAATTGTGGTTATTATATGTGGGCCTTTCGGTTTGTAGCAGCTGTAAATTATTGTTGTATAGAACAGAGTGAATAGATGGTTCGGTTCTTGCTCACGGAACAGCAACAATAGTTTTACGATATTATTGATGTGCGAATTCCAAAAATACCTGAGGCTCTTCCGTTGCAGCTCTAGTTTTTGAAATACAGACTAATTGACTTTAGTTGTGATGAAACGCGAAAATAATGAAAGATATTGGGGGCCTTGTGAGCTTGCAGTTAGCATCTACGTAGATCATTCGCTTGATTTCCCATAAATAAATCTCTTAAAACTTACTGCAAATTTGTTAATTAGTTTCCGAAATATTCATCAAAAGGTGGAAAATATAATCGGAAAATTTCGAGACACGCGATATCTTTGCAAATATGAGGCCGCTTCATTGGCTTCTTCCTTTTTGGAAATTATGGCTTACTAAACATTACCTAGCACTTGCCCTACTCATCAATTTACCAATTGACGTTTCGTAAGGCAAGTTGCACTAGCGCTTTGTTCGTTTTCCGCGTTCTTTAGTAATACAACGTTTAATTAAAATCATGGCAGATACAAGCAGAGGTAGCTGTGTTATAGACGTGTTTTGCTATGTATGCGGCAAATACACTTACAAAAAATAGAAGAGCTATATCGGACTCTGTAAAAAGGTTTTACCTACCCCATTTTAGCGTCTTTTTGTAAAATCAAGATAAATCTTTGCCTCCACATATCTTAGGTAAAAAATGTCTCGAGAAAACGAGGGTGGGTTTAAAATTTGGAGGAAGCCAAGAAACTATCACGACGACTGCTATTTTTGTCTTGTAAATATCAAATGCATTAGTCGCAACAATAGACACAAATGAACCTATCCTAATTTAGAAAGGAGACTCTGAAGAAATTCCGCGAACTGCCTAGATTCTCGGATGATGGTACACAACCATCAGAACCTATTTAAGTTGGAAGTATGCAGTTAAAAGATGACAACGATTTTGAAGCAGACTTTGCATCTTCCCAACGGATTAATCATAACTGAATGATCTCGTTGAAGGCCGGAAGACCGGAAGGAAAATAAGGCAGCTAATTAAAGATCCAGAATTTACCGCATCAATAAACGAGACTGAATCTAATGCTTGGTGTTCATTTGTTCAAGTAGTACAAAATTTTCTTCGCAATCATAAGGCAGAGAATTAGCTGGAGCAAACATTAATAGTAATACCGAGATATGCGTTTAAATAAGATAAAAGATGATTTTATTATAAAAGAAGCTGACATGGTTGAATCTGCCCAAAAGTAGATGCTACACCTCAGTCTACTCTCAACTAAAGCATGATAAATCGATGTTAACTGTTCCTTTGTTAACACATGTTTTAGATTCCGGAACAGATGTATAAAAGAGTTTAATTTTGCAAGAAGCTGCCCGCAAAGCTTTTAACATGGTCTAGGTACAATCCTAAAAAATTATTATTCTCCACATGTAATATCTCACCATCCTCAACACGCAGACTCACGACTCTGGCGGCAAATCCCTAACATATAATGGAAATAAAATTGGTCCAAGTATAGAGCCTTGCGGAATTGGAATATTGTAAAGTGTTGTTTGGCTTGCTTTAGTTATTCTTGTTGGTCCGTTAATGGCTTTTAGAAGATTACGAGACTTGAGTGTAGGCTTTCACGACCGTAATCCATAGTAGAAATGTCTTTCGGGTGATGTCGTGTAGTTAATATTTTACTTGACGTTTCGCTGACCATGCTGTTTAGTACCGAAACTATGAGCAAAAGGCATATACGAACTGAAATGCCAATGTGGAAAAAGCTACATCGGTCAAACAGGACGGAGTTCTGTTCAGTGCAGCTCAGTGCAATTCAGTGCAGAGTGAAAGCACACGAGAGATACGCACGCCTTAGGCATATTGAAAAATCTGCAGTAGCAGAGCACCTGCACTAACAAGGAGACCACCGCATAAGCTACAGCGACGTTAAGGTATTAGCCAGGACCAGCCACTACTACCCGAGGATAATACGCGAATCCATAGAAATAATGAAGAACACCAACAACTTCAATCGCGAAGATGGATACAAGATCAGCAACACGTGGAGATTAGCACTACGGAGTCGTCATATAACGAACGACGCGATTCAGCGGAACGGAACGGTTATGGATCAGCAAAGCGGAACGGTTATGGATCAGCAAAGCGGAACAGAAATAGGATATATAACGAGGAGCAAAAGACAACAACAGCAGTCTTTAGAAATCTTCTGAACAAGCTGACAGCATGGTCAGCGAAACGTCAAGTAAAATATTAACTACTCGACATCACCCGAAAGACATTTCTACTATTACGAGACTTATATGTGTCTTTCAATTGAAATGAAGTCATGTCGATATTAAAATCATTGCATGCTTAACGGTATTTACTTCGCTGAGAACCAATTTTAATCTAATAAAAAACTCAATCAATATTTCTCGAAAATCCATCGAAATATTCGACTTACTTCGATACATTTAATAACAAATACACATGCAACGTCAATTAGTTGTCCAAACAGTACTGTCCTGAACAACAAACAAGATTATTTGTACCGGAGTAGACCGTATCTAATGCCAGGATAGAAATGGAGATTCGTCCAGAATAAACGATATCGAAGTTGAAACATATTCTAACTTAGTTACTGGGGTCTAGCTATAAAAAAGCAATCGATATTATCTGTTGCCTGTTACTGACTTATACCTATAAACTATGTAAAACGGATTATTATTTCTACATAATATTACGTATATTGATATGTACTGCTTCTCCAGCACCGGAGGAACGTTTTCCAATTTATTTTCGGCAAATATTTACGAAAGAAAACTTGAACATATAAAGGAGCTTACCAAAAATGGCGGGTAAGATAAATATTAGCAGCATTTAATTTTGGTATAAGTCGTCGATATCTAAGATTTTAGAAACTTTATAGTCAGGCATTTTATCGTGAGATTATATTCTGTACAAGACGAAGTGTAGGGGTTTCATGTGTTATTAATTCATAGGTTCAAGGTTGCCCATTTGCAATATTTGGTAAATTAGGGTTTGCGAAACTAAATGTAAGACCCCGGCCTATATAGGATTACGGATTTTCATCCGGAACTTCATCAAAGCACCAAATCAATAATATCAGGTGAAGGGCGTTGAAACATGAAATATAAATGTTTACATTAAACGCAATTATATCGAGCTACGTATGTTTAAAGTGAAACGTTTATAATTTATATAATAGCGATTACGTTTTGCATGGATTTTATTATAATTATTTATTATAATAATAGTAAGAGGAGTACTCGTAAATATTAGACCATATTGCCAAATATTGTTTTTGTCACTTAATATATATGTAGGTATAAACAAATGCAATATCAATATATCGATCCTTCTAACGAAGACTATCGTACCTCAAAAAATGCTAGTTTTGAGTTGCTGTATGGTATCAACATGTACTCAATATTGAGGGCACAGGTAATCAATTGCACAACTTGTGAATATACCAAGTCCAAAGGTTCAGTTTTCCACAGGCGAATACTATATTAAATTGAGTAACGGTAGTCTTCATTGCATAAAATAGCTAAAAGTATAGCAAGTTTGACTTACTAGAATTTTCTTCATATAAACTGAGGCTTTGTTGGTTATTTGCGTAACTAAAATCCTTCATTTCATAGCTTTCACTATCGGGTACCCTTGCTTATAAATCACATTCTACGGAACCTCTATTTTAAAAACGAATACCTATGTACACTGCCGTTCAGAGAAGTTCGGTCGGTTGGTAAAAAACATGAAAAGGTTACAGAAACAAACGAAACTAACAACAAAATGGAGTTTTATTGTATGTACAGGTAAAAAAAGCCAAAAATAAATAAATAAAAAGTTATTCTGGCCTAATATAACATACTGAATATTTTTTTTTTTTTCATCGAAAAAACCTCCTTTGCTGTTAATCACCGCTCGAACTATTCTAGGCATTCTTTCGATAAGTTTTGTTAAAATTGTTTGGATTGTGGAATATAAATCCATTCATGTTGCAGAATATTCCGTAAACGTTCTTGTGAAGTTGGGCATATTTTTCGGATCCTCCTATCTAGTTCAAATCTGGGCTTTGTGGGGGCCATGTCATTACTTTCAGGGTGTGCTGTTCTTCTTGCTCCTTTAGATAGTTCTTACACGCTACCACAGTGTGTTTTGGGACGTTGTCATGCATGAATGTAAAGTTACGGCCTATTATACGCAATCCTGATGGCACTGCATGATTCTGGAGTATTGCAAAATAATTTTCCTTCCTCATTACACCCTGCACTCTGTATAAATCTCCCGTCCCAGCAAAGGAGAAACATCCCCACACTAACACAGAACTACGCCCTTGCTTCACTGTAGGCACAATGAAGTTCGGCATCACTTTTCGGTTTTAGATCTTGGGACATAAACTCGTCGATTTTGCCCAAAAACCTCAAACTTTGACTCGTCACTCCAAAGCACGTGTTTCCAATCATCTAACGACCAATCTAGATGAGAACGGGCCCACTGTAGCAGTTTTGCTCTGTTGCCCCGACGTAATTTTTTTTTTTTTTCGTTTGGCAATGCATCCGTGAAGGTCCGCTTGTTGAAGTCGACGTTTTACCGTACTCGCCGAAACTTGTTCTTCACGGCCGCGATTGACTTCGGCTGCTATTTGTGGCGCTGTTAATTTTCTATTGCGTTTGATTAATAATACAATTCTCAAATCTTCAGCTTTTGTTGTTTTCCTAGATGCTCCAGGACGAACACGATTTTCTATAGTTCCAGTTGTCCGATATCGCTTTACGACGTAATTTAGTGTTGAACTTCTCATATTTATTTTTTCAGCAATTTGTCGCCCCGAATATCCTTCTTCAAACAGCGTAATAATGCGTGAACGTTTTTCTACACTGCTAGGCCTGCCACGTGCCATTTTGAAGTAAATTTTCTTGTAACTTTCGCGCAAGAACGACAGATGCACACCAACACACGTTTAACAGTAAAATGAAGCAAATTTATATCTTTTCGCCTGTGATAAATAAACAAGAGTGATACTGCGGTATATTTCCTAAATGTATTGTTCGTTAATAATCCCCAAACGACCCGTTTCAAAAGATCGGTACTTCTGAGAAATTCTTGGAATGATAATAAAAGGCACTTTATTGTGGTTGTCGCAATATTTCTACTTTACATAATAATTTATGGCTTTAATCCCTTAGAAAAGAGTGTATGCTTAATATTTTTCTAATTTTATGTATTAATAATTGTATACAGTGTGATATAATAGACTTTTATTGTATGGCCGAACTTCACTGAACGGCAGTGTATGTATTTTTTGATCTCGTGTATTCCTTGCAATCTGTATTGTCATTTACGCAACATTTTTATAGTACACGGTTAGCTTCACCTACACAGTAGAAGCGATGCGGACAAACTGATATAACATCGGCCGACCTGGTACGGTCTGCGCCGCTGCCTGCCAACAAAAATCACCATCTCTACAAATTAGTATTACTCTATCTACTCACTCTGAAAGTCTAGAAGCTAGAAGCGATTCCTGTTCGAAGTTCGAAGTGAAGTGCGTTTATTATTGATTTGCTAATATATTGTTTAACGTTACTGTACAGATTAATGTTCAAAAGCAGCTGCCTTAAGAGCCAATTTTTGATTATTAGCAAAATAAGGACCGCTACAGCTTCTCAAAGATAGCCATTTTCAAGTTATCTTAACTCAGATCATATTCCTTTTCGCGATCTCACAGACAGTGGCGTGGTGCTTAATTCTTAAAAAAAAGAAGCAAAGATGTCTGAGAATGTAAAAAAAAATAGAAGCGATCAGAAGTAAGTAATCAAAGATAAGCGTTTCCAATTAAAATTAATTGAGAGCAAAAAATCCCTGCTATCTCGATTTAGTAATTATTCATTATTTTTTAACGACCACGTCCTGTTTTTAACGGTTTCTTTTTGTTCTGTTATCCTATGTGATTGATACAGCGGCCTCGTGCTGTGCCTGCTCCTTGTGTACACATATTACTCTCGTTGAATTTAATTGGATCTAATCAATAAATAATGTTTCTATTAGAATTCCAAATGGATAATCGCAAATATATTAAATCGATAATATGTGATGATATTGCAAATACTGCTTCGATGTTGTAGGTTATTTGTTTTATTTTATTGTCGATATGTCCTTTATTCAAATGCAAAATATAGTCACGAATTTATTACAAAATTATACGCTGAATTTCATATTGGACGTGAGAGAATTAATATTGCGACGTAGTGTAGTTTATATAATGGTAAAAATTAATAAAGGATACCATTGTTTAGAATTATTTATTTCAAATTATGTTAAAGGTAATTTGTAATTCTCATTGCTCTGTTTTATTCCTGCGAATTGTTGAACATACGTATTTGGGACATAGAGAGCTACTGTAAAAAGAAAGGCATTCGGATATGACAGAAAATGGAAATGCTGGTTACGAAAGCATCACTACTCCAAATCGGATTGGATGACTGACTCAAATTTTAAGATCAGGTTTCATAATTCTTTTGGTCCCCCGCCTTCTTTATTTATTTCAAATAATACATTTTCGTTCTACATTCATTTATCATAACGCAACCTTACGATGAAAATGTTGAACCTGCATCAATTCAACTTTCAAATATCACTGCGTCGCTGTCCAATTATATTTAATAACCTCCCATTGGAATTTTCAAGGTAACCTACCCTATCGAAATTCAAAAACGAAGAATAGAAAATCCAATTCATACAGCAGAATATGAGCAGAAATACCCTGGAGGTCGTAAAATATACACAACCAGATGTTCTTTGTACTTGTTCCACTGCACGCTTCAAAATCGAACTCTCTATCGCACGGAAAAGTTTTCGAATTTTATTACCATCTAGTTATAAACAAGCCCAGCCGGAGGGTAGATGCGGGTATTTGTTCTATTTTGGATTGATAGTGTTTTATGAAACAATTGGTTCTGTTGACGATGTTCTTATAATAGTATGAGATTGGAGAAAACATTAAATTGGAGATGGGGAGAAAGAAAAACATGGAAATTGGAATATACGACTAGGAAAATATGTTCTTTCTGTTAAATGGAGCTATACAGGGTGTTACAGGACGAGTTTATGTTAGAGGTATATCAGATGCTAAGCAGGTTCCAAATTTGTAAATTTGGTCTACATGAATTCTTTCATTAAAGAAATCCTTTTTTCAAATAAGACAGAAGTAATCTATAAATGCATTCAGAGCCTGGAAGAGTTCATTCGTATTTTCCATACTTAAAAGTACACACATTAATATCGTCAATTACATTGCATTTAAAAGAGTTTTTTATATTTATAATCAAGTCATTAATATAAATAATAAACAATTGGCCCGAGGACAGAGCCTTGTGGTAACCCAACATCAACTATTAACACATTCGACTGCGAATTTGCACAACGTCTTTGTTTTTTACCATTCAAATAAGAAGCAAACCAATTGTTCACTATTCCTCTGGCATAATTTATATAGCAAATATTTGTGATCGATACAATCGAAAGCATTAAGTCTACAAACAGCTCCAACGCAGGACCACGATTGTCAATTGCCTCTTAAATAGGAGCAGGTAAAAAACCACCTTACATTCGTGAAATGAGATGGAATTATGAGTAGGGTCTTAGTTTTTAGAGGGGACAACTTTGGAGGTTTGAAGAATAGTTAATGCTGAATGGTATCCGATAATTTGTCATCGATAAAATCAGGAAAAACAATCGACGACATCGCATCATCATCATGACAATGCTAGTTCTTACATAGTACGTCAAACAATTGATTATTTGAAGGAAAAACGAATAAAATCAATGTCTCATTGTCTATATTCACTTGATTTACAGTTTAACGACTGGTACCAAAAATTTTTTTCTTTCCTTGTTCTTGTAAAGACGTAAAAGGTATCCGTGGTATTGTGAGAATGAGAAGAAATATTTTATTAAAGCCTTACGTAATTATCTATGTTATACATCTTTAAAGCAAACCATAGCTGTGGGAACCTTCACTTACTTTTAATCTTTCGGCTATAAACGTAATTCCGATTGTTTTTACATTGGATTCATTTCACTCGAATAGCTTACCTATCCATAACACTCGAAAACCTAGATAAAACCCGTATAAAGTAAAGTTTTCTCTTCACACACTCAAGGCACAATATTAGATTCGTCGGTGCTTCCAAATGGCCAAGATCGTAATGAATAGACTGAACGTGCCCGATGGATCCTTAACGATAAAATTTACACATTCATACATCACCTTACCTTATTAGCTCTTCGGTTATCTCGCAGACTCAGCCTCTTCTTCCAGTCCCTACCAGGCGCTATCTCGGAGATAAAGGACGATTGCGAAACAGGCGGAGTTTGCATTTTTCGGCCTAATCGTACATGTTTCCGCTAATTTCTGCTTCCGTTCTAGAAGTACACGCTCGGCCACTTTTAACTGTTTCTTTTTTTCTTTCTTTAATTTTCAACTCGTTACGAACAATGGAACAAAATGTATAACACTTTTAACAGCACTGCAATTCTTTTTTATCCTCTCCTTTTTTTCTTTTAATTTATTTTCAGGAGAAATAGGTGTAAACGGAAATACTTCTTCTCCTATTTTATTTTTCCTTTGCTTTTTTTTTGTTGTATTCTGCCAGTGATATTTTCCTTGTTTGTTTCTCGTGTTTTTGTGCGAGATAGATGAACTTTTTTACACTGTTTGAATTTAATTTAAAAGTCTCGTATTCATCCTGTTGGGGGCAGTGAAGAAGTGGCGAAAGATGTTTAATATCGCGGGGTCTTCCATTTTTTTCGTTTGTTTGCCCTGTAAAGAAAGAAGTAAATTATTAATAACAATAAAACTTGAGGAAGTTGAGAATTTTCAACAATTAAGAACGTTCTTTTTTATATATTTTCTCAAAAGCTAGTATATCTATATAGTATATGTTTTCGGCCGAATAATAGAGACCTTTTACACACAGAACGCTCTCTTACGTTGGTTATGCTAGACGAGAGCGTTCAAAGCGAAATGACGTTCTTCAGTTGTGTCAAAAGATGTCTGTTTGAATTTCCTCTTGGCATCTGTTGGAACAACATATGTAGGCAGGCCTACAGTGCAGTACACTAACGAGAGCCAAAGTAATTGGAAACACCGGTGTCTTGTGACCGAACGCTATTTTTAACGTTATCGCACTTCATGCTTGTAAAAATATTTTCTTACACGTTGTATAATTTTTGTTATTGATATTAAATCCGTTTTTGTTGAATATAAAAAACCGTTAATAATGATAGCAAAGGATTCTGGGATAGTGTGGCAAACAACGCTAAAATATTAACACATTCCCACCACACAAGTTCAATTAATTAATCCGGGAAAGCTGTTTCGAGGACGCGTCGATCCTCATTTTCAACCGTGTGACCAAATAATCATTCGATTATACGATCATCATCCCCGAAACAGCTGTTTCGGATTAATTAAACTTGTGCGGTGCGGAGTGCGCCGACACTTCAGTGTCGTTTGCCAAAAGACCATTGTTTTAACTTCGAGTATATGACATTCTTGGTTTAAATAAAAGCTATATTTATAACGAATATATTGTATCGTCAGTTTTAATTGAAAAAGATGCTATTTTCACAATATTCAGATGTTTAAGTTTAATATATTTTATTATTTATATTTAATATATTATATTCCTGTCCCTTTATTTTAATAAAAAATATATTAGACCCAAATGTATTTATATTCAATTTTGCAATGTATAGCTTTCTCCTTTCACCAAGGGCCAACCAATATACCGCAAGATGCAATTACTAAATAAACAAAAGAGTAATGATGGCAATATAAGGATGATTTATATAATGAAATGCAATTATGTTTTTTTTTTAATAAATATTAATTAATTAATTAATTAATTAATTAAATATCAATACGTTTCTAAACATTTTTTTATACATAAAAAGCGATCCTCTTCAATAAATTAAATACGAAGCTAGGGAGATAAGGTTTTCGTTTTAAAAGAGTATTGCAACGAAATATCATAAACTTTTGTTTCACTTTAATTCATTTAAACTAGTGTGTAAACGTTATCTTCATTGGTACAATTCCAACAGTTACCCGAAGCAGAGGTTCTAAATGTATCTTGTGATAGAAGTAAGGAGGAAGTGTAGAATTCTATAATAAAGCTTATAACATCGAAACCTTTCCCATGTTACTTCTATTTTTAATAATTAATAAGGAAAAGCAACATACCTCTTTTACTACTCTACTACATCATTGGTAATGTTATAATAATTTTCCTCTGGTTGTAATTAGATATAGTCACGAAAAAAACTTTATATTTCATCGAAACGCACAAGAAACACGATACTGCACATCCAACAAATACACAGCGCACAAATTAATTTTACCAAGATGATCGCGTACTATATTTCATTATAAACTATGTCTGTATGCATTTAGGATAGAAGAATAAACGTTACGACGTTATATAACACTATAACACACGGTTACTTGCACATTCCTATATACAAAACCCTCCTCTTGGTGTTAACCACGTATTAAGTAACGAGGTATTATGTCGGTAAACATATGCAATATACTAACATTTTTTTAGACTGCGAGGAGCAATAAAACTCTATTTAGTATCTTTTAAGAGGCCTTCGGCTAAGCGCGAACTGATTGTCAAGGTAAAAGGTTGACTCTAATACTACAACCTCGTACATAGTCTATTTAATTATACGATACAAGTCTGGCTCTATTTGCGCGTTTCATCCGAGTTAGATCGTACAACAATAGCGTTTGCAATCGTTTATAGACGCTAGGCAATTTAATTCACGGAGGATATACGTAAAGCCGTCGGTGTGTCTACTATTTAATTTCTTTTAGAATCCGTATTAAAAGAAATAGAAGTTTTTACTAAATCAGGGTATTAGGAAAGTTGAATTTAACGATTTAAAGTAGTTATATGACAAATCCTCGTACGAGTAGCTTATAATATTAATTATTATTAGACTACGTACCGCCAGTGGGGTATTAACATATGATTTCTAGCCATATATCAATTAATCTTAAATTTTATAAACAGAAACTGAACTGCGCACTAAATATCTTCAACAATTTCAATGACAAACTTCAATTTACTGTTGAAATAGAATCTAATAACTCGGTCCCATTCCTTAACGTTATGGTTACCAACTAACTTAACTAACAATAGAATTCTTTTTTCGACATCAGCTGGTTCTGCCACATCAAATCTTCCTACCAATGTTTATCTCATAATTCTTTATATAAAATTCCAAATATCCCTAATCTATCCAACACACTTATACAGTTATTTAAACAACGTAATACAAAAATAGTTTCTTACCCTGAATTCTTTTTTCTCCAGATTCAAAGATATGACGAACAGTCTAGACAAAAGTAATGTAATTTACTATATTCAATGTAAAGGTTGTAAAGAGTGATTGGTCAAACCACCCGAAAATCAAGAAACCGAATAAGTGCCCATAAACGTAATGTTAGATTACACTGTGACAGTACTGCATTAAGCGTACACATCAATGAGACCGGTCACCTTTTCGATTTTGACAATCCCTGGGTTCTAGATGTTGAAAATAATGCATTCAAGAGATGTGCTAACATCAATAATTTTCAGAAAAATGGAATCAATTACTCAATGCCACCTCTTGCTACTTATTTATTTATTTTCAATGAATCGTATTCGCTAAGTTCTTCCTTTGACAACTCTTTATGTTCTAATAGGTAGAAAGCATCTTTAAACATTCTTCGGAAAAAAGTTTTCTGGAAGTTTTAACCCGAGATCTTAAACTGGATAACAAAGGATCTTAAGTAGCAATCTATTTATAATATTCACGTTGCACGCCTCCTAATTGAACTTCTTAAAAAAGTTTATCCTATATTGCCTGAAGTGCTCTTTTCGAGTTTGTAAAGGCTTTTCTGATAGTTGACTAATAGGAAGGACGGTCACTCGGCCCTTTTATATATAAATGAAGATACACCGTGCAGTTATCAACTTTGCGAATGACATTATAGTACAATGGCCGCTTTAGTAAACAAAAGCGGAGAAAAAGCGATTCGGTGGAAACCAAATTTCTCGGATTTTTCATTAGCAATAAACCCGCGAACAAACTTAGCAGTGCGTATTATGCAATTCTGAAGCCGAAGAACACTACAGAATCCCATATATACAGCCCGCAATAGAGGCTGTTGAGACTAATGTTTGGTCTAAAACATCGCGATTTGTGTCGTGTGGTGTTTATTTATATTTTACTATTCTAGATCGAGATATAAGAAATTACAATACCAACCTGGCTGTAATTTCTTGTATCTCAATTTAGAATAGTAAAATAGTAAGCAAAAGAAAAATGAACTTTTATTAATTTTCATCGCAATCTAGTGATTATTGCTACGTTGTTAACTTTTACTTATTTTTCTTTGACTGGCCTGAAAATGTACGTATAACTTATCCGGGTCGCCATACTTAGTTATCAAGATATCTGGGAGATTTAGTCTTTTATTTACCCATTCAATCTATTTATTTCTATATTTTGAGCATCTCACAATAACTCCTTATCGTTTCTGGAATGCGAAACCTTCCTAAATTTAAAAAGATAGACATAATTCGATAAATTAAATGCGACTGCTTCGTGAATACTTGAACACTTGACTTTTTTGTCAAGCACCGAAATAACTCACCTCCTACCGTTTGAAGAATGTGAAAAAGGTACTAGGGAGGGGTGCTTTGTACGAATTTCTCTTAGAGGTGTAGAGGTTTCATAAATTCTTATAATTTCATTCCAAAGATGCTAAGGTAGCAGCATCCGTTCCGATAAATTCTTTCATAATTGGTCTTTGTTTCTGAAGCGTATCTGGTTCTTGCTCTTCTTCTTGTCCCGTTTCGGTTTTAATAAAATGCATTCGTATCGTAGGGCCTCTTTGGCCTTTGATGTTTAGGTTTACAAAGTAAATAACGTTCATTTTAATTTTGGTGCCGAAAGGTAATTGTTTTTCATTACTTTTATTCTGTAACAAAGTCAAGTATTCATTATACAGTAATGAGTAAATGTGTGAGAACAAGTGACTATCTCTGAAATTTCTAGAGATACCCAAGTTAAATTTCGTATGTGAATATTAGTTTTGTGTATTTAGTTTCAATATTTTTAAGTTAATGAAATCTCAGGATTAACCGGTAATAAATCCGATTTGAAACATTCTTTTTTTTGAATCAATGAAGCCGACACCAATCATATATTCTTTCAGTGTTCAGTCCGTCTCAACACGTTTCCTGTGTTTTTTATTATTAAATAACCGAGATGTGGTTCTATTTGCGGGATATATCATCCCATTTATGCGTGGCTTAGTATTGTATGTCAGCTAAGTCGTCACAATGGAATACGTGTGCTCCAATATACCCTATTTGTTTATCTTCAATCTTTCTCCTTTGGTGTTGTTAGGTTTTTAAGCACTTTCTCATAATTAATTAATTATATTGTTCTGGCTAATGGCCAGATGGCAAGATGCCAAAGTTAAAAACACAAAAAAAAACATCTTATTATATTTGCTCAGCATTGTAGGATGGAATACAGACAACGTATTATTCGTTTCTATAGATAAATACATGTGTAGACCTACCATATTCATATGAACGAGGGGAATAATTACGTGGTCTCGGCAAGAAATTGCCATAACTGTATTATTCCTAAAAATAACCTTGAACAAAAATTCTGTTGTTTTCGAACAGATGCGTCGGTTAGTTTTTGAATGACAACCACTTAAAACGAACAACTATTGAATTTATTGGAGGGTGCATTTGCCGTCCTTTGTCCCGGGATCCGTGTTTGCACACCCAAATCTGAATGGATTTAGTTGTTCCAAAATATCAGTCATTAAGCAGCTGCTAACGTAATATGTGTTAAATATTCCTCAGCTTTCAAGTGTCTAAGGTTGTTATCATATGTATTAATGAAGTGTGTTGAACAAGTTCCATCGCAGAAATTATGATATCTAATTATACCGGGATATGTACACTGCCGTTCAGTGAAGTTCGGTCATACAATAAAAATCTATTATATAACACTGTATACAATTATTAATACATAAAATTAGAAAAATATTAAGCATACACTCTCTTCTAAGGGGTTAAAGCCATAAATTATTATGTAAAGTAGAAATATTGCGACAACCAC